>CM053272.1:77411478-77787527 GCA_028583415.1 Protea cynaroides | reverse complement strand
AAAACTTCTAATTTATGAAACACTCTTTGGTGCTTCCCACTTCACAATAGACTCGATCTTACTGGGGTCCACTTTGATTCCTTCTGCGAATACTACATGGCCTAGAAAGGCGACTTCACTTAGCCAAAACTCACACTTCGAAAATTTGGCGTATAACTTCTCTTTCTGGCTCGATTCAATTACTCGAGCAATCTGGACAGCTTCGTTGTAAATTTTCTTCTCTAAGCCCAGCACATTTTCTCTTATGCTTCCTCTTAGTCCCACGACGAACCTACGAGTTTTTGTATCTTCTTCTTGCATGCTAGCCGGTGCGAAGAAAAACAGTTCTTCGTAGCGCTGTTGATATGCGTCTACGGTCATCTGCCCCTGGTACAGACTTAAGAACTCTTTCTCCATTGATCTCTGAAGCTCCTTGCGAAATACTTCTCGAAGAATGCTTCTTTATATATAGCCCATGTCAGTAGGGCGTGCTTGGTCAATAAGTACGTCTTTGTAGATTTCCACCAATGGTGTGCGTCGTCTTTGAGCATGAAGGTGGCGCATAGTACTTTCTCTTCCTCGATAATAGTCATCATAAGGAAGTTCCTTTCCATTTCGTCTATCCAGTGTGCTGGCCACAGTGGATCAGACGACTTGCCATTGAATTCTCTCGGTTTCATTTTCAAAAATCTCTCCACTAGCCAGGAGTGATCCAGTTGATTTTGGTATGCCCCAAACATAGGGGGTGGATACTGATAGTTCCCTTGGGCTGCTTCTGGGACTTGCACTGGAATTGGTGCAGCCGGTTGTTGAGGTGTCTGTTGAGCTGGGTGATTACCCACTGGTGCTGCACTAGCTTGCCCAGTATGCATGGTTGCAGCCTGAGTGGCTTGAAACATAACTCCCATTGCAACCTGCATTTGAGCTTGTGCGTGTTGCATTTGTTGTAGCTGTTGTGCCAGATTCATAACTACAGTTGCTAGCTCCGGTGGTAGAGATGATAAATTTGTAGGGTTTGCCGGTTCTGGATTACCCTGTGCATGGTTATTCTCTTTTCTAGTCTCCTCCACTGGTGGTGGTGGTGGGACTGTATTTCGGGTCTGTCGGGTAACTCTACGGCCAGACATAATTCCTTTCGGTGATTGTCGGTGCCTGAAAATTCATCAAGGTAGGTTAAAATTCATTTATATCTCATGTAGGCACACTAACCGATAAGAAATTTCAATTTCTAACTCATTTTATAAAAAAATACTGTCTTTTCTATGCAGGGTCGATGGTGAGGGTCGCTGGTAGGTCCGACCCTGGGTATTCGACCCTGGGAATGACCTGTTCTTCCCGAGAGCTGAGGGTCGATGGGTGTCTGACCCTCAGTCCGACCCTCAATTTTCTGTCAGATTCCCGAGAGCCGAGGGTCGATGGGAGGGTCGATCCGAGGGTCGATGGTGCCAGTCGAATTGTCCGACCCTCGGACCAAAAATCAGATTTTTAAGATCCGATTCTGGGTTGTTTCTCACTATTCCTCCTCCGTTTCGACTCGCCTCCACTCTCTGAGTTGCTACAGTGCTACTCCACTATTCTTGGTCGGTTTAACTCCGGGTTTCGACGCCCACGTCATCCCTACAGGTATATCCTCTCACTTTTACCTGTTTTTAGGTTTTCTTTTCTAGGTTTTTGCCCATTTAGTCCGTATTTTCTAAATTAAACTTTTTCCAACCGTAAAAATTCGATTTTTATTGGGGGCTTTTGTTATTGGTGTCTCGAGGAACGAAAACCCTCAAAAATTTTTGAGTTTCATCGGTTGGTTATCGAGAAACTTAAAATTTTCTCTTTTTGCCCTAAATTATCGAATTTTTTGATTTTTCTTAAATTTCTTCAAATTGAACTTCGTCAGTTAAAATCTCCTACTGTATGTGGATCGTAGGACATATTTTAACCTACGTAAGTTCTCATGCCCACTTATATGGTGAGAAATGGGGCTCTATTTTAAATTTTTGGATTTTTGTCTTATTAACTCCTTGCTTCCTTTCTTTTTCTTATTTTGCAGATACTATGGCCCGTACCAAAGTACCTAGAGTGCGCGATCCACTTCGCTTCCGTTCGAATGAAGCCGAGGCACAGTATGCGGACTATGCCCGTAAGAAGGTTGAAGGGGGTCGCATGGTGAACTTGGCTGAGCTAGCCTTGTTCAATGTAGAGGGAGCATTCGGTGATATGGGGTGGCTCCCTGTTATCACATACGACGCGTGCACATGTCCCGATTTGGTACGCCAGTTCTATTGTAATCTCCAGGTGGTGGGGAATTACAATGATGTCGAGCGTGGTCAGGAGTTGCGCATCACTAGTTACGTCAAAGGGGTGCACATCTCCTTTGATTATCGGTAGCTGGCCGATCTGTTGGGCATTCCCTTTGATGGCCCCATGGTGTACTGTGCGCCGGGAGAGCCACAATTTGTTGAGATGGAGATGAGGGCAGAGATCGACAACCAGTTGCTCCGTCCCGATAGATGGAAGATGAGAGCTTGCTACTTGCGTCCAGCTCCACGGGTCTTCTGCAAGATTATCCAGCATAATCTGATCCCGCAGAGTGGGCACTATGAGAGGGTGTCTCAGCTGACCCAGTTCTTGATCTACTGCATCTGCACTCGTCAGCCGGTCTGCCTTCCTTACATCATCATGCGAACGATGATTAGTGCCACATTGTCCGGTCATAGGGGTAATCTACCCTATGGACGCATGATTACAGTGCTACTGACCCGTCTGGGGGTTGACCTAGTTGATGAGAAGATTTAGGAGAAGACCTTCTCGTCGCCTCTAGATTGGGAGGCTATATGCAAGATGGGACTTCGAGACGCTCAGGTTAGCGATGATGAGAGGAACGCGATGGTGCGCCCTCACACCTCTGGTTGAGGTGGCTGATGCTGAGGCTGCTGCTGCTGCTGCTAGAGCTCAGGTGGATCCCGTCGATGATGATGATCGTATGTACATGGACGTCGACGCGATACCCCCGCCTTCACCTACACATGCGACTGGAGTTGGTACTTCGCATGCGGCAGATTCTGTACCTGAGACTGGTCCTTCTCATGAGGCTGGTCCTTCGCATCCGTCTTCTGATATGATGGAGATGTTGCGTGAGATCAGAGAAACTCAGCGCAGATCGGGCCTGAGGATGGAGGAGTTGCTAGATGCTCAGCGCATGAGAGTGGATGAGCTGTTGGCTGCTCAGCACACATCTGACGCGCGGATAGGTGAGCTCATGGAGATCCAGCGTGCGACTGATAGGAGAGTAGCCGATCTCACAGCTAGTCTACAGAAGACCCAGACTCAGGTGGCTTGGTTGACTAGGGTCTATGCTGAGGACTATGACAGAGACCGTGAGACACCGCCTCCTCCTTCGCCTCCAGCTTCCTGATTGTACTTTTATTTTTCTTGTCTTGTACTACAGAGTAACTGTCCGGGTTGTAGACTGTACTCTGTTTTCGTTATGTCTATGCATCTGTCTTTCTCTCTCATTGTATGTAACTTATTTTCCCTTTAATAGATGTACTATTCTCTTGTTAATTTGGTCTCAATCAACACAGGTGCTTATGGTCTGTTTGTATTAAAGCTTTTAGTTTATCCTATCTCAGTTCACAATGGTCTTGTATGTATGTTAGTTTTGGCGGGCAAGGCCTGAGAAGCTCTGATACCAAGTTGTCACACCCCAATTCCGCACTGTTCAGAATGGTGTGATGAACCGTTAAGTAACCAACGGTTCTACCAGGATCTCGAATAGGCTATCCCCGTTTTACCCAAACTCCCACACATCCATAATCATAATCAGAGTAATACACAATAGCGGAAAATTTATAAATAAATGAACTGAGAACTAAGATGATACCATTAATTAAATAGTAAATTATTCTGTTTCCAACGGAGACATACTTATGTAAATATCAAATACATGTCTTTATAAATCCAAAGAAACCTATAAAATAGCTAATCAAATACACATGAGTCACACTCGCAAGAGGTGTCATGTATATACTCTTCAACTCCAGCTTCCATTGCTGCGATATTCCCGTACGCAGACGCGTTCATATAATCTTCGACTGTGTAACCTGCATCATCAACTAAAAATATTCGACGTCGAGGGGTGAGCACACAACACGGCTCAGTGAGTAGCTAAAACAATGCAACAATACATATGCATGCAAAAATCAATTTATATCTTTCGTCTGGTTTATAGTTTGCAATGCGCAATAGAAAGGTTGGGTGGTCAAAGGTTAACGTTTATTGACACCGCCTCTATACACAGGGTGTGGAAGCCCGCCCGAAGATTAACGTTTATCGTCGTCTCCATCCACCCTACCATAACATTATACAACAAAGGTTAACGTTTATTGCTATATAATGCTATACCAACACGTAAGCCCCTGTTAGCGAGGGCTTGCAAACTGGGCTCGCTACTAACCAATCCTAATGCCAAACAGTGTATCTAAGGCCTCACCCCAGTATCCCTCAGAATGCCCATAGAGATAGAGCTAAAACCCCCCGGTAGAGTCAGTGACTACAAGGACCGAGACCACCTCCCCTGATACTCTACGACATAATAGTTCTGCTAAGGTAATGGTGATACGACGATGTCAATGCACAAGACTTGAGTTAGAGATAGAGCTAAAGTGCTGAGACCCGCCAAAGGTTAACGTTTATTGACGTTCTCATCACACCTCCCCTGATACTCGCTCGAATCAAATACATCAACCACACACATACAAGCACATGCCTATTCCTATCATCATCATGTTATAAACAATAAAGTAAATATGCATGAACAAGTAATAGAAATATTGGATGGCATGTTGTATGCACATTACAAACATATTCGCATAGAATCAAGCATGGCATAAGGCTCAAGATATAGAAAACAGTTTATTATTAACCAATTTAGTTTGGAGTTAAGGTTTCTCACCTTAGCTTGCTAAAAGATACTTTTCCAAGCTTTAGAATCACCGTTATAACGTTATTATATTGCTAGCAAACCTAACAAAGTCAATAGAATTTAATTAAAATTAATTCGGAATTTAAAACTATTCTGTCAACTGAGGGTCGATGCTAGGGTCGATGCTAGGGTCGATGGGTCTATCGACCCTCCCTCCATTCTGGACTTCCCGAATGCTGAGGGTCGATGGTCAGAAACACCTAGGGTCGGATGGTCTATCGACCCTCGGTGCGACCCTCGATGCACTCTGATCCAATTACCACTTTTAAATCCACTCTTCGTGTTTGGGGTCCTATGGCTTGCTTCCTACATTCATTCAACAGTCATTCCACGGTCTAGAACCATTTATAATCCATCTAAATAGTTTTCGTGCATCCTCCTATGGTTTTCCATGAAAACCTAACCATGGATGGATGGTTTGGGTCTCTCCGAGATCACATTCTCATCAATAACTACCCTAAGGGCTGTAGAAACTCATAGAATTAGTATCCATACCTGAGAAGATTAATCTTTCTCTGTAACTCTTCTCCTTTTTGCTAAGTCTTCCTCCTTGCCTCCTTTCTTCCTCTTTTCCTTCTCCTCTCTTTCTCTCAATTCAATTAGGGTTGTGAAAGGAGTGAAAGTGGCTTAGGGACGTCCTTTAAATGGACTAGGAACATCCTAAATAAGTCCCATTGAGATTTGGAAAGAATCCCAATCGAAAAATATAGAAATTTCCTAATTTCTATATTCGTCAGAAACCGAGGGTCGATGGGAGGGTCGATGATCCCGTCGACCCTAGGGTCTTAAGCTGTCTGACCCTCCCATAAAATCTGAGGGTCTGACATTCTGTTTTGGGAGGTCCGACCCTACTTGGCTGGGTATGCGACCCTCCCCTAAAATTAAGTGTTTTTGGGTCGATTTTATACCTGGGATCTCGATCTCCATCACGCCCCTGGTCCACTTGACTCGACCATGATGGGTAAACCTGGTTCGAGGTGGTAAGACCGGGTTAGTTTGACACGGGTCTTACATCCGTATTGGCGCAGAGCCGTATCTACCCTCCTCGGCCCAAGGGGTTTCCACACTCGGTGAAAGCCTTGGGTCGAATGGGTCTCACATCGGCATGGGGCCGGGATGATATCCGTATCGGCTCGGAGCCGTGTCTACCCTCCTCGGCCCAAGGGGTTCTCACACTTGGTGAAAGCCTTGGGTCGAATGGGTCTCACATCGGCACGGGGCCGGGATGATATCCGTATCGGCGCGGAGCCGTATCTACCCTCCTCGGCCCAAGGGGTTCTCACACTTGGTGAAAGCCTTGGGTCGAATGGGTCTCACATCGGCACGGGGTCTGGATGATATCCGTATCGGCGCGGAGCCGTATCTACCCTCCTCGGCCCAACGGGTTTCCACACTTGGTGAAACCCTTGGGTCGAATGGGTCGCACATCGACACTGGGCCGGGATGTTATCCATATCGGCGCGGAGCCGTATCTACCCTCCTCGGCCCAAGGGGTTTCCACACTCGGTGAAAGCCTTGGGTCGAATGGGTCTCACATCGGCACGGGTCCGGGATGATATCCGTATCGGCACGGAGCCGTGTCTAGCTGATTTGTGCACAATGTGCTAGAGAATGCAGGGGATTCCTTAATCGGAAATTCATTAATGTCACCGAAGCATAGCCGGAAATGGCATGTGTACACTAGGGGAATATCATTGATAGAACGGTCGAAGGTGCTCTGCATTCCATGCTCGTGGCAAGGCCTAACCTTCCATATCCATTAGGCGGTAGGATCCCGTGTGCAGTGCTTGGGTAACCTAATAGGGGCCTTCTCAGTTTGGGGCTAGCTTCCCCTGATTAGCAGGGTCGGATGCAATGGTCCTTCTGAGAACGAGGTCCCCTTCCTTGAATGATCGCGAGCACACCTTCTTGTTGTAGTGTTTGGCTACCTGCTGCTGGTTGGCCGCAATCCGTATTTAGGCTTGGTCTCTCATTTCTTCTACGAAGTCCAAGTTGGCCCATAACCCTGGCTCATTGGTGATTGAGTTGTAATTGGCGATCCGGTGGGATGCAATTCTAACCTCTAAGGGGATCACGACATCTGTGCCGAAGGAAAGTCGGAAGGGAGATTTGCCCGTGGCTGTTTTCGGAGTGGTCCGATCGACCCATAGTATGTGCGGTAATTCGTCCAACCACCTACCTTTTGCCCATCGAGTCGGGATTTGATGCCTTTCAACAAGATCTTGTTGGTGGCCTCCGTCTGACCGCTAGTTTACGGATGCTTCACTGCGCCGCGCCGATGCTCAATACGATGCTCCGTACAGAACGTCGCGAAGGCCTTGTTATTGAACTGCTTGCCATTATCCGTGATGAGAACTCTTGGGACTCCGTACCGATAGACAACCGATTTGATGAAAAAGGCCCTGATGGCGCTTTCTGGAATGCTAGATAATGCCTCCGCCTCCGCCCATTTTGTGAAATAGTCCACGGCGATGACCACGAATTTTCACTGATAACGCGCCGGTGGGAAAGGGCCCATGATATCCATTCCCCATGTGGCAAATGGGATGGGAGCTGCTTCGATGGGGCGGAGGGGTGCGGCCGGGAGGTGAGATACCGGTGCGTACATTTGACACTTGGAGCACCGCTTGACGTAGTTGATACAATCTTGCCGCATTTTAGGCCAATAATATCCCTAGCGTAATATCTTGTGCGCGAGGACTCTACCCCCTGGTGTGCACAACATATGCCCTCATGTACTTCCTTGACAGCTTGCACCACTTCGGAAGGACGTAAACAACGGAGCAGTGGGAACGTGAAAGCCTTTTTGTACAGGACTGCCTCTTCCACGACGTAATGGCTAGCTTTAGATTGGATGCGCCTGGCCTCTTTCTTATCTTCTGGTAGTTGACCAATTTGGAGAAAGGAAAAGATTGGATCCATCCACGATGGTTCGGACACTGCTGGCAGTATGGCTTTGGTTGTGGCATCCACGGATGAGTGGGTCAGAACTTTGGTGTATACCGAATGATCCAGATATCTTAAGTCCGACGTGGCAAGTTTGGATAAAGATTCAGCCAAGGTGTTCTGGTCTCGAGTACGTGACGTAGAATGAAGTGTTCGAATGCGGATGCGGCCTCTTGGACCTTCGTGAGGTAGGCAAACATACTCGATGTCTTTGCCTTGTAGTCTCCATTGACCTAACGTACTACCAATTGGGAGTCGCTGGACGCTTCTACCCGCCGAGCCATAACTGCCTTGGCTAGGCGAAGTCCAGCGATAAGGGCCTCATACTCGGCTGCATTGTTGGAGACTTGGAACATGAATCGAATAGCGCAGCGAATTTGAAAACCCTCTGGGCTGGTGAGGATGAATCCTGCACCGCATTGAGTTTTGCATGATGCCCCGTCAACAAACAGGGTCCATGCTTGTGATTGCTCTTCTGGGGGTGAGTCATCTATAGCTGGGTCTTCGGCAGGGGGGCCTTAATTAGGAAGTCGGCTAGTGCTTGGGCTTTGATGGCTGTACGTGGCTTGTAGTGAAGGTTAAACTCTCCTAATTCGACGGCTCAGTTGATGACTCGGCCAGAAATGTCTGGCTTAGATAAAATCTTCTTCAGAGGTTGGTCAGTCAGAACGGTGATGGAGTGCGCCTGGAAGTATGGGCGTAGTTTACGCGCGGATGTGACTAACGCCAGCGTGACTTTCTCAATGAATTTATACCTGGTCTCGGCTTCCAACAGGACCTTGCTGACATAATAAATGGGGCGTTGGACGCCCTCTACTTCCTTGATCAGTACTGCGCTGACCGCTCTTGAAGAAACGGCCAAGTATAACTCCAAAGTGTCTCCTAATTCGGGCTTCACCAGCAATGGGGGAGATGTCAGGTAATTCTTTAGTTCTTCGAACGCCTGTTGGCACTCATCCGTCCATGCGAAGGTCTTGTTGCCTTTCAGGGTTTGGAAAAATGGTAGACATTTGTCCACAGAATGCGACATGAACCGGCTGAGCGCGGCAACTCGCCCGGTGAGCTCTTGCACCTGTTTTACCCTGGTGGGTGCTGTCATTTCCAGAATGGCCATAATTTTTTCTGGATTTGCCTCGATCCCGCGACTTGAGACTATGAAACCCAGGAATTTTCCCGAAGTGACCCCGAATGCACATTTTACGGGATTGAGGCGCATTCTGTGCCTTCGGAGTACACTGAATGCCTCCTCTAGGTCACGAACATGGTCGTTCTCGGTTAAACTTTTCACCAGCATGTCGTCAACGTACACCTCAATGTTGCGCCCAATTTGTTCGGCAAAGATCTTGTTGACCAACCTCTGGTAGGTGGCTCCGGCATTTTTGAGGCCGAATGGAATTACATCATAACAGAAAAGGCCTTGGCTGGTCACAAAGGCGGTCTTCTCCGCATCGGCCGTGTGCATCCTGATTTGGTTATACCCGGAATAGGCGTCCATAAAGCTCAACTGGGCGTGTCCGGCAGTAGCATCGATGAGCTGGTCGATCCTGGGCAGGGGGAAGCTATCCTTGGGGCAAGCCTTGTTAAGATCGGTAAAGTCTATGCAGATGCGCCACTTGTCACCAGCCTTGGGGACCATGACCACGTTGGCTAGCCACTCCGGATAGTGCAGCTCTCGGATGAATCCGACATCCAATAATTTCCCTACTTCGGCGTCGATGATTTGCTGGCAGGATTCGGCAAATGACCTCCTTTTTTGTCGCACTGGTCGACGAAAGGGGTCCACATTGAGGCGGTGCTGGGCCACCTCCCTAGGTATTCCTGGCATGTTGGCCGCTGACCAGGCGAAGACGTCGGCATTGGCTTGTAAAAACGTCACGAGTGCCCCCCGCTGCGGCTCCCTGAGGCAGGATCCTATCTGTACCGTTCTATCAGGGTTACCCTCAACAAGGGGGACTTGGATTAGGTCCACTGCTGGCGCACCCCTTTGCTGCTTGGGATCGTCTCACAGATCTTCAATTTGCACCGGCAGGGCCCTTGCAGGTTTCTTGTGGTCGGTAAGCTCCGCCGAGTAACATTTTCGGGACACTAGCTGATTCGACCTGCACTCCCCCGCCCCGCGGGGAGTTGGGAACTTGAGCACTAGATGATATGGGGATGGTACTGATCGTAGTGCGATCATACCTGGTCTCCCTAGGAGACCGTTGTAAGATGAGGAGACGTCAACCACCAGAAAGTTCATCGTTACTCTTAACTCCCGCGGGTAAGTGCCGGCTCTTACCGGCAACCGAATAGACCCTTTGACACTTACGAGGTCCCCTGAGAAACTGACCAAGGGGTAGTCGACTGGTAATAATCGCTTAAGGGGGATTTCCATGCGTCGGAAAGCTTGCCAGTAGATGATGTCGGCGGAGCTTCCCGTGTCCACCATGATTTTATGCACGTCGCTATCTTTAATCCGAAGGGTGATGACAATGGCGTCTTCATGGGGTAGTTCTAGTCCGCACAAGTCCTCATCACTGAATGTGAGGAAGTCCCCTGTTCTAGCCCTCTTCCCGGACCACTCAATTGACTTGACGCTTCGGGCGTAAGCCTTCCTTGCTTTAGCTGAGGTGTTACCGGCCGCTGGCCTGCCTGTTATAGTCAAAGCCTTCCTCCCTTGGGTGGCGGGATCATAACTGCCGTCATCCACTGAGGCCGAGGTGCCCACTGCGGCCAATGGAGGTCGACAGGAATCTTCACGGCGTTCTGCGGCCGAGGTGGCCGCTGCGGCCAACGAGGGTCGGCTGACAGGTGGACTCTTTCCGCCCCCTGTCCCGACCATTGAGGTGCTGGGAATGCCTGAACTAACTGCTGGGCTATTCCGTGGTCTGGCGCGTCTGACCATATAGACGCGTTCATAGGGTATGCCCTCCTCTGTCGGTGGGTCAATGACATGCAGCGGAGGGGGAGGTGGAGTCTGGTCTGTGCGCTGCCTGGACACCCTTGGATCGGTCCTCTGCCTGGTCCTCCCCTAGCTGCCAAAGTGTTGGGCACTCGACTTTTCTCGTGTGTCTGTTGGGGAGTACGGTCGAGCTGGCACAGAATGACACCGATGTCCCGATGCGCTGGCGTCGGCCTCCTTTCCCTCATTTTTGCATGCTGGATAGGCTCTTGCTCGCGAGGCCTCTCCGGGTAGCGAGGCTCGGCTGGCCTATCCCTCCTCCTTTCTCCCCGGGTGGGCTCTTCCCGTATGTCCCTTCTCTCTTGCCTCCTTGGCTCTCTGTCCTCTTGACGCCGCGGTTCCCGCTCTGGCGTTCTTACCCTTGGTGGGGGAGGTAATCTTCTCCGATCCTCGGTCGTGGGGGCCGGTACTCTCGGAGCATTGTATTCTACGAATTGCTTGTAATAACCTCGCTCGATGAGGTCTTCAATTTCTGTTTGTAGATTGCGACATTCATCGGTCATGTGGCCGATGTCGTGGTAATACTGACAGTACTTATTGGGATTGCGCTTTCTAGCCTCAGTGACTATCTTCTGAGGCCTCTGAAGGTACCCATCATCCGCGATGAGAGTGTACACGTCACCGAGGGACCTGTTAAGTGGGGTATAGTCACTGAATTTCTTTTGCAGCAAGCCCCTGACTCGCGCCTCTTCTCTCCGGGACCATTTGCTCTCTCCAGGCCATGCGAGGTCTGGCCTCTCGTCATTCCGCTTGTGTGGAGTGTCTTCTAGACTCTTGCTGGCTTCATAGATTTCGTTGGCGCTGGCGAATTTCTCGCATCTCGCCAGGAGTTCTCGTAAATCGGCAGGTTCCTTCTTAGCAATGGAAAATCTGAGCTTTGTGTCGGTGACTGCTGCTCTCAACGTAGCGAAGTGAACCGCCTTGTCAATGTCTTTGACTTGGAGCACCTCCAAGTTAAACCTGGCCAAGAAGGCCCGTAGGGTTTCTCCGGATCTTTGCCGCATATTCATCAGATGGGCACTTGTCTTCCGCTGCACCCTGTTGCCCTGGAAGTGCATCCGGATTAGTTTACCCATGGTTTTGAATGAGTCGATTGACCGTGGTGGGAGGTTATTGAACCACATCCGCGCCGCCCCCTTGAGTATGAGCGGGAAAGCTCTACACATGATTGCATCGGGGTTTGCGTACAGGACCATTGCCCCAACAAAGTTGTTCAAGTGTTCAATGGGGTCGGTAGAACCATCGTAAGAGTCGACAGGGGGCATGCTGAACCTCTTGGGTAGAGGGACCCTCATGATGATGTCGGTCAGGGGGTTGTCCGTGGAGTAATCTCTGTCTTCATCTTGGGACACTCCCGCCTTCTCCATTGTTTCGATCTTTCAGTGTAGGACTGCCAACTGGTCCGCTATTTGTGCAGCAACTACAGGGTCCATGGGGGCAGTGGGCTTGTCTGTCCCAACAGCTCCTTCCAGTAGTACTATGCGCCGAGGGACCAAGAGCTCTTCTAGGTCCTCTTCATCGACCCTGGGTACTGGCCTCGGATGGGGACCAAGTCTGTCCCGAGATGGAATTCTCCCATGGTGCGAGGTCGAGCCTGTGCCGCTTAGCTCGGGGCAGGGCGAGTGTTGGCTCCCGGCTGTGTAGGTCGGCCTCCGGTCTGCCTTGGACTATCTCGGGGTGGGTCCTGATGGAGGTCGTCTTCTTAGTGCGGTGCCGCCCGGGGGACGATGCCAATGGGAGGTCAAGATGAGGCCTCTGCCGCTGGAGTTTGCAATCCTTGCACGAATCTCGTCAATACCGCGAGCTGCTGCGCAACAGTTTCGAACTGTTCGTAGGTGACGAATGCCTCTGGTGTGGGCGCTTGGGCTGCTGCCTGCTTTCCGCGATCTTGATTGGGTCGGGCCTCCGACCTGTCTCCTTCTTCCGGATTCACACGTTGATCGAGTAATGGGGGGTTGGGACTGACCCGGTGACTTCTGGTCCGTCGTGGACTCATGATTGGAGATTCCTCCCTGGTTTTATCTTAAGATATTGGAACTCACCGGCCCCATGGTGGGCGCCAAACTGTTTCGGCCCAGATCCGTCCTGTGGGTCCTCCTTGCTGACTGGACCTGCAAGACAAGAAAAGGCAAAGAAGGGAGGAGGGTTGGATGCCCCGGGTCCACTCCGATGCCAAAGTTAGGCTCTGTGAACAGTCAATGGGCTCGGTGTCGAGCCCATTAAGATATTATAAAGTGTGGGGTGAGGTGAGATTTTTCGACCGATGTGTCAGAGCGTGAATCTCAAGGGGTAATAAATGAGCAGTAAATGTTGTGTGTTAAAAACCTCGGGATTTGCCCTATTTATAGTGAACAGTGCGAAATCCCGAAATACCGAGTTTACCCTTTCTTCCTGTGCTTGAGGGGTAGTACCGATTTTAGCCTTCGTCGAATGGCGAATCTTCACGTGGCGCTGATATTGAGTCCGACGTGTCGAGGGAATGAACCCAGCGTGGCATAATTCTCTTGTGCCCAACCCTACAGGCTACAACCCAAGACAAATGTCCACTGCAGTAAGATAAAACAACTACCAACCCTACAACCCAAGAAAAAAAAGTCCACTGCAGTATGCACATTTCTAGACAGAGTGTAGTTGTTCTCTATTTTCATTTCTTTTGTAATTTTTTGTTTTAGTCTGCATGTTCATCAAGTTCCTTTATCTCCCAAGGTCACTAATATAGAAGGCTTTGTGCCCTCTTACTTCCTTTTGAGTGAATCTCAAAGAAATTTGATGTAACTTGTTTGCTGTTTTTGAGAAGTGACACAGTTCTCTTCCTTGGTTAGTCTCCACCTAAAAGTTAAATGACATCTGGCATTATATCATTTCTTAAGCCAAAATTTCTAATTTTCAGGGGAGTCCAAGATATCTATTTTGCATGATTTTGGCATTCTTAATAGAAAGTTTATCACAAGATTAGGATCTTGTGAATCCAAGTGATTACTAAAATACTAGCAAGGTATCGATCTTTGACAAAATTTCTAATTTTCAGGGGAGTCCAAGATAGGTCTTTAGTAAGACATGGCTATCTGATTGCACATATGACTTTATGTTCTCCAAAGAAGAAAAAAAATAACTAGTTTGAGGGGCATAAAAAGTAGTTTTCTTGGGTGGATTCCTAGCCCCACGAGTGTGTGGAAATCATGCATGTTTGATCCATCCATACAATGAGGTCCAAGTCAATTAAGGGGAGGTTTCACTGTATTTATATTGAATAGGATTCGGGTGTTCATGACATTACCAGTTCGTTGGGCTAGCATTATTTTTCCTTTAACCATTACTCATGATTCTTTGAGACCTATTCATGGATCTCTATTGTTCTATGGATGGATTCCTCTTCAAAATCTATCATTTTTCTATTGTTTGTATCTTACAAAATTCTTCTGCTTTTTAAATTACTGTTCTTAGCACTCTTCTCGGTATCATTATGGGATAAAGCAAGTTGGTTCTAGGGATTATATATTTTTAGACCCTATAGACCCTCCTGTTTGTAACCATTTCCTTCATAGACTGAGACTGAAGAAGTTCAGACCTTACAACTGTTCATGAAATTGACTACAAGAAAATGAAAGCCATAACGAAATGAAAAAGAGACATTGGGACCAACTCCAAACAGAGCATCCATACTACCAAGAAGTGCTTTGACTTCAAATTTGCGCTCTTTATCATACTGAAAAATTTATGCAAAGATCTTAGAAAATAAGGAGTATGGCATAGAAAAAGTGAAGACTTTATTTTTGTTGATTGGATCCTATTTCTTCAAATTGGGCTTTTTAGACAAATAAATATAGTGGATTCATGGAGAAGATGATGGATTCCCTCTTGTGCTAGGAGATTCTAAGGGGATGATCACCTTTACATCCCCTATAGCAGCAGATTAATACCACCTTTACATCCCTTATGACATCCTAGTCACTTTTCTTCTATATAGATTTGTTCCTATTCTATATAAATAAAGTTTCATATTTATAACTTTAAACTAGTATATATATTTGTTTTATGTGTTTTAATTGAAAACATAATTTATTTCAGATGGATGAAGGAAAGGTCAATGAAGTAGAGATGAAAGTTGATGCAAAGAGTTTTGTTAAAGATTCATTTGTTTGGACTGATGAAAGGGTTAGATTGCTAATCGATATTGGGATTGATCAATCACGGAAAGGGTTCAAGTTAAATACATCCTTTACAAAGGATGGGTGGGCTAACATTTTGAATGACTTTAACCAAAATTGTGGGAAGAACGTCACTATGACGCAACTTAAAAACAAATGGAACATTTTGAAATCTACGTGGGTCGCTTGGATGTGGCTAAAAAAATAAGACTAGTGGTTGGGGATGGGACACGACACTAGGAACAGTTGATCCACCTAGTGCGGAGCATTGGAGTTCTTATGTAAAGGTAAACCCTTCACATGTGGTCTTCTCATCTTTAATTTATAGTTTATATGCCTAAAAAGATATTTATATATATTTTTTTTAAATAACTATTGCAGAAACATCCTCATGGAAAACACTTCAAAACAACACCTTTGCAAAATGAAGAACAACTCCGTGAGTTATTCTATGGTGTTGTCGCCGATGGTGAAGGTGCAATTTGTATCCATGAAGACGATCCACCACTAACAACAACAAAAGAGATATCTACTTCCAATAGTGTTGTAAACTTGGACTTAGATTTCAATGGTTCCAATGATGATGAGCCTATTGAGATATCAAATATAAAGAAGTCTAAGAGAAGGGCTTCCCACATGGTGTCAAATAAAAGATCAAAGTCTAGTGACAGTGCCAAGTTAGATGAAGCTATTAACAAAATGGTTTTCATTGAAGAATATAAAAAAGAAAGTATGATAGCTTTTATGGAGATGAAGAAAAAAGATATGGAGGCTCAGTTAGAGCTAAAAAGGGCAGAAATAAGTGGAGAAAAGAAAGACACCACATTTGACAAGGCTTGTCAAATTCTTGATTCTTTGGAGGGGATGGAAGCTGGTACTGACCATCATGTGCTCGCTTTGGAGGTATTGGAGGACCAAAACAAAATAGCATTGTTCATTTCGATGAACAATGCATCTCGCTTACCATGGCTCCTTAGAGCAATTAAGAAGAAAGAAAGTGAATAGTGTTCTTGATCATTTGATGTGTGTCATAGCTACTTGAACTTTATATGTGTTTTCTTATTTCAAATGTTTTTGTAGTATGTTTGTTGTAAGTGAAGACTTTATTTTTATTTATTTTTGGTGAAAGTGAAGACTAGTATAATGTCTTGATCATTTTGAATATTGAAATTCGAATTTCTATGTAGTTAATATGCATTATTCTATATGATCAGTTGTTATGGATAGTGACGAGGAATGCTTTTTCAAGTTCACTGAGAGCTCATTCTTGCCAATTCTGTTGTGTATGCGTCATCGTTTGAAGCATAATAAGAATAGCATTGATGACAACGATGATGATGATGCCACTTCTCAATTTACAAAACAACCGATGCATACACGCTCTCTCACAGGTCATGCCTTAATATTTGAACTACTGAGCCCCAATTCACATCCAAGAAGATTTCGACGACTATTCCGCATGTCTAGGGAGCATTTCATGAGGTTGGTGTGTGCATTAAAAGAGAGAAGTTTAATGACAAATACAAAGAACACTACAGTGGAGGAACAATTGGCAATGGGAATATTAGTGATGTCTCATAATGTTAGAAATAGTGTCATTCAGGAATGGTTTCAGCACTCAGGTGAAACAGTGAGCCGTCACTTTCATAATGTATTGGAAGCACTACGGACATTTGCTAGGGAGATAGTAGAATCACCCTCATTCGAGGAAACACCACCTCAAATCAGATCCAATCGAAAGTATTATCCATTCTTTGCCAATTGCATTGGAGCAATAGATGGAACACACATAAGTGCATCAATTCCTGTTGCAAAACAAGTACCATATAGATCTGGTAGAAATAATGAAATTTCTCAAAATGTATTAGTTGCATGTTCATTTGATATGTGTTTCACCTACATTTGGGCTGGTTGGGAAGGAACAGCACATGACAATCGAATATTATGGGAAGCCATTAACACTCCTCATGTGAAATTCCCCCATCCGCCACCAGGTATCGTTCTATTTTTTTAATTTTTTTTAGTTGCTCTTAAATTTTTTTTTTACGTCTGATTGATTGTAATGAGATTGTAATTATTAATCTTAATTTTGTAGGTAAATATTATCTTGTTGATTCTGGGTATACACATACACCTGGTTATATGACTCCTTTCAAGAATGTTCGATATCATCAACAAGATTTTAAGCGTAGGCGACCTGAAGGAGCAGAGGAGTTGTTTAATTTTACACATTCATCGTTAAGAACCATTATTGAGAGATCTTTTGGTGTCTTGAAGAAACGTTTTCCTATTTTAAAGATGATGCCGCCGTATAAATTCAAGACTCAAGTTTTGATTGTGATCGCTTCTGTTACTTTACATAACTTTATTAGAAAGCAAGTGTCATCAGATTGGCTTTTTGAAAAAGCAGAAAATGGAGAATTTGATGACGAATGTCAAGATAATGATAATGACATTGATGATGATGAAGTCGTGAGCGTTGAAACTACGGTGGGAGCTACAGAACAACAACAATGGGAAGGATATCGAAAGAAAATTGCAGATCAAATTAAAGAAGCTTATCAGAATTATTAATGACGATGAACCAATGTGTCTACTGTGTTTTTTTATGTTTTTCATTTTTCGTATAACTGTTTGGTATGATTTGTATTAAAAGAATGTTATAATTGAGATACTTGTGTATAAACTCTCCATTTAGTATGATTTTATTAAAAATTTCTATTATAGTCTTTTTAATATATTTTTTACATAATTTTTAGAGGGAGGCGCGAATCTACTGTAGAACAAGTCAGGGAGGCCTGAGAGGCGATGGTTTACCTTGTGGGTGCCTTCGTTGTTTGGGCCAATTTCTTGGTATGCTTTATAGATGGATATATAAAAGTTATAAAAATTATTTTTAGACATAGGTATACTAAACCTATTTCTCATTATGCAATCTATTTTTTATTGTAATTACCAAACGACTTTTTATTTTTGAACAAAAATGGTTTTCAAAAATACTTTTTGAAAAAATAGCAAAAATCAAAAACAAAAATAATACCAAACATAGCTTTAGTGTCAAAACAGAGATGTCCTTGATTAATTCAAAGCGAGTAAAAGTCACCTGTTTAACGTCAAAACAAAGAGCCAAAAAAATAAAAATAATAATAAAATAACACCATCAGTTAATTAGGAACTTACATCTCAAAAAGTGGAAGATTTTGAGTTCGATTCCTCTTGTCATCTTGGAGCCACTCACACGAGCTGTTAAATGCTCTTTTTTTCTGCTTTAGGTGCAAGTGGAATGGTTCTCATTAAACCCTGAAATGACCCAGTCCATGCGATTGTGGGATCAGTATGAGTTTGCGGGACTAGTCAGGTTGAAGGTCTAGATACCTGTTGTTAAAAGAAAAAGGGTTAAAAAAGTTGCAAAACTTCACCTAGAGAAACCTATAGCTAGAGACCATAATCAATAATGGTGTCAAATCCGAACAAAACCGATAAACCGAACCAAAACCAATCGGTAAAAAAATCAAATCGTATAAGTAATATGTTCTGTTTTGGTTTTAAAGTCTTTAACAATCAGTTTGGTTTAGGTTTTAACGAGAAACCATTAGTTGCAAACTAATAAACTGAATAAACCGTTAAATCGATTGAATGTTATTGTATCTCTTGGTCTCTCTTTTTCTCATGTTTTCTCATCTCACACTATCATTTTATTGAATATTATAATTTAATCAATTTCCACACTCTTTCAACTAGAATTTATAGATTTCTTAACATTAATTCCTCTTTGGTGTGGATGAGTGGATGATTAAGGAGCATGTTGTGTTGTTATACAACATCAACTACAGAAAGAGCTAGAGGAAAAATCGATTAGGAACCAAATAAATCGAACCAATTACTAATAATTTGTTATTTAAGAAATTGAAACCAATTAATAATCGATTTAATTTTGGTTTATTTTCATTACATCTGGAATCGAATTGAAACCGAACAGATTAATGCCCATAATCATTAATGAAACAATAAATTCAATAATTTATAAGCATTTCAATTTTGGTTTTTGTTGCCCAAGAGTTGTTCACATTGACAAGGAATAGATGCCCTATGATGGAATGTGGGACTCTACTTTGAGCTTTAGAGATCTCTTAAACTATCCGTAATTAATATCTAGAATCATCTGAAAGTGATATAAAATTAGCAAAATACCCCTAAGATGTTCACTGATCAAAAGCCAATTAAAATGATGTTAAAATTGGACCAAATTTTAGAACTAGGTATGTTTAAGCATAAAGCTCTTGTATTTGAAAATGATTTTATTTGCACATTATTTTATGAAAGATTCCTTTTTTAATCCAATGGGAAATTTATAATATTTTTTTGCGAATTGTTTTCACTCTTATTCCATAAAAAATTATTGGGAAATACCTTTTCAACACAATAAGAATCATGAAATTCGGACATGAGGATGAAATGACATGAGCGTTTTTAAGGTCATGAAAAACCCAAAGCCAACTATAGTTAGTGCCGAACTCCGCGTCCAAGCCCAAATTCATGAACTATTGGGCTGAATAGAATCGTAACTATATATATATCACAATTAATTCGAAGAATTTTTCAAGAATAATATTAATAATTCGTATTCATTATTATATTATATCATAATAGATAAACTTAATTTTATTATTTCAACACCTCCCACATGGGGAGATATTGGTTCGGAGGGATTGGGATCGTCTTCTATTGTTCACTCGTTTCAGTTGTCTGGATGATTGGGATGGTTGATAAGTATATTAAGAGAATCCAACCCATTCAATGAATGACTGAACAACAGGAGACAATCCCAACCCAATTAAGAGACCCAAGACGACACAGTTTGTGCATCTATTTCTCCAATTCCATTTACAAAGTAGCCCCTCTACTTTTGCAAAGCTCTCCCCGATGTGGGACCTATTGCTTTTAATTTGAGTGTCCTTCCAATTTATTAGTGCGGCCCTCTCTTCCTTTTCCAACGATCCTGATGTGGAATATTTATAAAGACTTTAAATTGATTGCGACTCTTCTTCCTTTCTTTAGATATAATGATTACTGATAATGATTACTATATATATATATATATATATATATAGTAACATTTACTGTGTAATATGATGAAGTGTGTAAAGATGGTATATATTTTTAATAAAATGCATACTATGTGTAAAGATGATATATATTTTGATAAAATGCATACTATATCTTATATGCAATTGTTAGGAAACTAATCCACTCCACAAAGGAATGACATGAAGACTTAATTCAAATTCATATATCAATTGAAGACTGAATCAACTCCTTATTTGTATATTCAATCCCCACACTTTAGCTTGCCACGTTGTTTAAAATTTAAATTCGTAAGACTTAGGTTCTCTTTGGTTTGTATTATATAATATATTATGAGCTATTTGTGACAAATCAATTATGATAATAGATTCTGAGTAATAAATAATGACCGTTTGCTATTACTAAACATAATACATTATATAATGAGAAATATGTTATAATGATAAACAAATAATAATCTATTTGTAGATTATGCATTATATCTATTTATTTTAATTATAAATAGACATTATAAATCATGCCAAACAATCACAAATTTCATAATGTATTACATAATACATTATATAATACAAACCAAAGAGAACCTTATCCTTATCGGTTGTAGCATACAACATTGTAAGAGTGGAACCTTTATTATGGGCCAGATATCATAAAACTTACCACTTTGTTATGGAACCTTTATCCTTATTGCTGAATGAAGTGGTTAGGTCCAAGAATATTTCTCTCATCCCAAAATGCAAGCAGCTTAACTTATCTCATTTCATGTTCACTGATGACCTCAAGATTTTTGTTAAAGCCAATAGTCAGTCCATTTCGGGTGCTATGGAAGTGCTTAATTCTTAAATCCACTATTCTTACTGGGTAAGTTGAAGAGGAAGCTAAATCTGACCTTGTGAACTATTGTGGTTTCCCCTACGCTCTCTTCCTATGAAGTATCTAGGGGTTCCTTTAGTGGCGGCAGGATTAACTCACAAGAACTGTACCCCTATCATTGATAAAATTATGGTCAAGATTGAAGGCTGGAAAAGTAGAGCTCTTTATTTTTCTGGCCGGTTGCAGCTTATATCTTCGGTTTTGTAGGGTGGTTATTTCTATTGGGCTGGTCTCTTGGGGTTTTCTGGGAAAACCATGCTAGCCATTGAATCTGCCTTTGCAAAATTTTTATGGGCCAGATCTGATATGAAGAGGAAATTGCATTTCATTAATTGGAGTAAAATATGTTATCCTAAAAATGATGGTGGATTGGGGATTCATAGAGTGAAAGATATAATAGTGGCAAGCGCTTTAAAGTATCTTTGGAGTATTATTTCTAATAAGGAGAGGCTGTGGGCTCAATGGGTCAAACTCTCGTACTTGAGAAATAACTCCATTTGGACAGTCCAAGCTTCAAAAAATTTCTCTTGGATTTAGAGAAATATCCTCAAGTACAGCCATATTCTTAAAAGTAACATTGACTTTCATTTACAATCTGGGGATAATAACTTCTTCTGGCTTGATCCATGGTTGAATGGAGACATTTTATGGAAACAAAATCACCTCCTCGGGGATATTTTTACAATCTGAGGTCAAATTTGATTCTATTAGTGGCTATGTCATCTCTGGAGATTAGAAGGCTTGCCCCAGTAGTAATCAACAGATTCTGAATGACATTTGGACTTCTTTATCTCAGATGTGTCCACCGAGGGGTAATGGTATGGACAAGATTGTTTGGAAGAAGGGAAGTGGTAATTCGTCAGTTTTCTCCTTTAAGAATGGCTGGGAAGTAGCTAGAATGGCTTGGAAGTAGCTAAATCTAAGAAGCCCCTTATTTCGTGGAGTAAGATTATCTGGTTTTCTTCCAATATTCCGCGTCATTCTTTTATCGTCTGGAGAGCCTTTCACAATGCTCTAGCCATTGCAGATCAGCTGGCTAAGAGAAACATGTCCCCCCAATGTGCTGCTTTTACTGGAATGGGTAAGAGTCCATTGACCATCTTTTTTTCAAATGCACCTTCTCAGCTGATATTCGTCGATTATGTTTGGCTAGATGTCATCTGCATCCTCCTTCAGCTTCTTCTTTGGTTGACGATGCCTCTTGGTTGACTGGAGTCTTCGGTAATCTGTCCTCTATTAAGCATATTCCAAGGCTTATCTTCAATGCCATGATATACCACATGTCACAGCCCATTATGAGGAATAGGGCATGATATCCGAGTCATCTAAGAGAGCACCCAAATCTTTCAGCCACCGACAATTAAAATGATCTACCAGCAAACCCCACAGTCTGCATACACAATATCCATCAAAATCAATAGTAGATAATAATAATAATAATAGCAGCGGAACATCATAATTTGTAGCAGAATCATAATAAGAAACCAGATGCCAACTAATAATACTTAATATCATAAGTTTGTTATTCATTACAGTTGTTTCACAATATTCATAATACTACATACATCCATATTATATAACCAGAGTAAATTCGAATAGGTTCCTGTAGATAGACCAAATCATCATCTATCCACAGATAGCAAAATTAACAGAGTCAAAAGGCCAACTTAGGTCCCGTAGATGCAATCTCTATAAGTACAGCCCTTGATGTGATCATGGAGAGAAACCACACCAAGTGAAGCAGTCTTAACATCAGCAGGATCCATATCTGAGTCGACAGTAATGGTACCAATAAACAAAGTTAAAAAGATTCGATATCGAGGGGTGAGCTCACATCCCAGCTCAGCAAAGAATTAGGTATCCAATGCAATCCTCGGCAACAAATTATGAATGTAATACAAAAGCAAATAAACAAAAAATTATGAGTGTCATACAAGTGTATATGCAAATCCTGGTCGATTTGTACCCTCGCGAGGATCTTGCCCCGTACCCCACCACCTGAGTTGTGCCCTGTACCCCACTATTTGAGCAATTGCCCCATACCCCATCGCTTGAGCATATACATTCGTACCCCACCGCCTGGATTATATTCACCGTACTAAAGCACAGATCACTTGACCAAGTCGATGCATGATGCATGAGCATGTTATTAAGAGGTTACACCCCAGCAGAGATCCCCGTTCCACTCCCATAGACTGATCGTGTCCCCACTAAGGTGTAACCGAACATATGGCCATGTATCATGCTCTACATGTTACATGATCATATACCCTACACACAATCATATTTAAACAATCAATCAACCATCATGGCTTGTGCACACAATAAATAAAACTATACTCTAGCAGGAATCCTTGTTCCACTCCCATGGAGTGACCGTGTCTTCACTAGAGTACAGAATGCCAACATGGCACGTGTATCATACTCCCATACTCTAGACACCCATCATATATGGTCTTATCCTAACTACACCTTGTAAGACCCGTGTCAATCTAACCCGGTCTTAGCACCTTGAACCAGGTTTACCCATCATGGTCGAGTCAAATGGACCAAGGGCGTGATGGAGATCGAGATCCCAGGTATCAAATCGACCCAAAAACACTTAATTTGAAGGGAGGGTCGCATACCCAGCTAAGCAGGGTCGGACCTCCCAAAGCAGAAAGTCAGACTCTCAATTTTGAAGGGAGGGTCAGACATCTTGAACCCTAGGGTCGACGGGATCATCGACCCTCCCATCGACCCTCGGTTACCGTAAGAAATAGAAATTAGGAAATTTCCTAATTTTCGATTGGGATTCTTTCTTAATCTCAATGGGACTTATTTTAGGATGTTCCTACTCTATTTAAATGACGTCCCTAAGCCTCTTTCACTCCTTTCACAACCCTAATTGAATTGAGAGAAAGAGAAGAGAAGGAAAAGAAGAAGAAGAAAAACAAGGAAGAGAATTCAGCCAAAAGAGAACAGTTGCAGAGAAAAGAGTATTCTTCTCAGGTATGGATACTAATTCCATGAGTTTCTACAGACCTTATGATAGATATTGATGAGAGTGTGATCTCGGAGAAACCCAAACTATCAACCCATGGTTAGGTTTTTATGGAAAACCATAGGGGAATGCATGAAAGCTATTTAGGTGGATGATTCATGGTTCTAGACCATGGAATGAATGTTGAATGGAATGTAGAAACCAGCCATAAGACCCCAAACACGAAGAATGGACTAAAAAGAGGGAATTGGACCAAAGTGCACCGAGGGTCGCACCGAGGGTCGATGACCATCCGACCCTAGGTGATCCTGACCATCGACCCTCAGTGTTTGGGAAGTTCAGATTTGGGGAGGGTCGCACCCAGGGTCGATCAGGACTCCGACCCTACCTCCGACCCTCAGTTAACAGAATGGTTTTTAAATTCAGAATAAATTCTAGTTAAATTCTATCAATTTTGTTAGGTCTTCTAGCAATATAATAACATTATATAGGTGATTCTAAAGCTTGGAAAAGTATCTATTAGCAAGCTAAGAGAAACAAAACTCTAAACTAATTGGTTAATAACAAACTATTTTCTATTTTCTTGAGTCCAATGCCATGCTTGATTCTATGCGAATATGTTTGTAATGTGCATACAACATGTCATCCAATATTTCTATTATTTGTTCATGCATATTTACTTTATTGTTTATAACATGATGATGATGATGATAGGAATAGGCATGTGATTGTATGTGTGTGGTTGGTGTACTTGATGCGAGCGAGTATCAGGGGAGGTGTGATGAGAACGTCAATAAACATTAACCTTTGGCGGGTCTCAGCACTTTAGCTCTATCTCTAACTCAAGTCTTGTGCATTAGCATCGTCGTATCGCCATTACTTTAGCAGAACTATTATGTCGTATAGTATCAGGGGAGGTGGTCTCGGTCCTTGTAGTCTCTGACTCTATCGGGGGGCCTTAGCTCTATCTCTATGGACATTCTGAGGGATGCTGGGGTGAGGCCTTGGATACACTTTTTGGCATTAGGATTGGTTAGTTGCGAGCCCAGTTTGCAGCCCTCGTCAACAGGGGCTTACGTGTTGGTATGGCACTATATAGCAATAAACGTAACCTTTGTTATATAATGTTCATGATTGGGTGTTTGTGAGTCGACGATAAACGTTACCTTCAGGCGGCGTCACACACTTGTGTATAGAGGCAGGGTCAATAAACGCGACCTTTGACTACCTAAACCTTTCTATTGCATACTGCAAACTTTAAACCAGACCAAAGATATGAATTGATTGCATGCATATGTACTGTTGCATTGTTTTGTCTACTCACTGAGCCGTGATGTGTGCTCACCCCTCGACGTCGAATATTTTTAGTTGATGATACAGGTTATACCGTTGAAGATTATATGAGTGCTCCAGCGTACGGGAACGTAGTAGCGATGGAGGTTGAACCTGAAGTAGATACACATGACTCCTCTTGCGAGTGCAACTCATGTGTATTCGATTAGATATTTTCTAGATTTCTTTATTTGGATTTAATAAATACATGTATTTGATAATTATTTATGTCTCAGTTGATACAGAATAATTTGCCATTTAAATATTAATATCACAGTAGATTCTCAATTCATTTTATTATAAGACTTCCGCTATTGTGTATTTATTCTGATTATGATTACGGATGTATGGGGGTTCAGATAACGCGGGGATATCTTACTCGAGATCCTGGTTGAACCGTTGGTTGATTAGCGGTTCATCACACCATTCTAAATAGTGCGGAATTGGGGTGTGACAACTTGGTATCAAAGCACCTCAGGCCTTGTCCGCTGAACTAACATACATTCAAGACAAATGTGAACTGAGATAGGATAAAAGTAAAAACAGTAATATTAACACACTATAAGCATAAGTGATGGTTGAGACCAAATTTAAAAAGAACATAATGCATCTATTAAAGGGAAAACAAGTTACATACAATGAGAGAGAAACAAACTGTATATACATAACTAAAGCAGAGTACAGTCCACAACCCAGACAGTTACTCCGTAGTACAAAGAAAATAAAGTACAATCAAGAAGCTAGAGGCGAAGGAGGAGGCGGGGCCTCAAGGTCTCTATCGTAGTCCTTGGCATAGACTCTAGTCAACCAGGCTATCTGAGTCTGGGTCGTCTATAGACTAGTAGTAAGATCGGCTACCCTCCTATCAGTCGCACGCTGAACCTCAAGGAGCTCTCCCATCCGCGTGTCTGATGCATGCTGGGCGGCTAGCAACTCATCCATCCTCAGATCAGATCTGCACTGAGCCTCCCAGATCTCCTACAGCATCTCCATCATATCAGAAGGTGGGCGTGAAGGGCCAGCCGCATGAGAAGGACCAGTCTCAGGTACAGGATCCGCCGCAGGAGAAGTACCAACTCCAGCCGCATGCGTAGGTGAAGGCGGGGGTATAGCGTCGACTTCCATATATATACGATCGTCATCATCGACAGGATCCACATGAGCTCTAGCAGCGGCAGCAGCGGCCTCAGCGTCAGCCATTTCAATGTGAGTGTGAGGGCGTACCATCTCATTCCTCTCCTCATCATTGACTTGGGCATCCCGCATGCCCATCTTACAGATAGCCTCCCAATCTAGAGGCGACGAGAAGGTTTTCTCCTGAATCTTCTCATCTACTAAGTCCACCCCCAGGCGAGTCAGTAGAACAGTAATCATGCGTCCATAGGGTAGATTACCCCTATGACCGGACAATGTAGCACTAATCATGGTCCGCATGATGATGTATGGAAGACAGACTGGCTGTCTAGTGCAAATACTATATATCAAAAACTGGGTTAGTTGAGAAACCCTCTCATAGTGCCCACTCTGCGGAATCAGATTATGCTGGATAATCTTACAGAAGACCCGTGGAGCAGGACGCAGGTAACAGGCTCTCATCTGCCAGCGATCAGGTCGTAGCAGCTGGTTGTCGATCTCTGCCCTCATCTCCATGGAAACAAACTGGGGGTCTCCAGGCGCACAGTACACCATAGGGCCATCATAAGGAATGCCCAGCAGATCAGCCAGTTGTCGATAGTCAAATGAAATGTGCACCCCTTTAACATAGCTGGTGATGCGCAACTCTTGACCCCTCTCAACGTCATTGTAATTCCCCACCACCTGGAGATTACAATAGAACTGACGCACCAAATCCGGACATGTGCACGCGTTGTAAGTAATGACAGGGAGCCACCCCATATCACCAAATGCTCTCTCTACGTTGAACAAGGCTAGCTCAGCCAAGTTCACCATACGACCACCCTCTACTTTCTTACGAGCATAGTCGGCATACTGTGCCTCGGCTTCATTGGAGCGGAAGCGAAGCGGATCACGGACTTTGGGTATCTTGGTACGAGCCATGGTATCTGCACATAAGAAAGAAACAGGGAGACAATGAGTTAATAGGATAAAAATCCGAAATTGACATTTTAACTACGTAAATTGGACAAAAGCCTCACTTTTCACCCGTACACGCGGGCAGGAGGACTTAAGAAGGTTCCAACATAGCCTACGATACTCACACAATAGGAAATTGGAACTAACAAAGACCAATTTGAAGAAATTTTAAGAAATCGAAAACTTTTGACAAATTAGGGCAAACGAGCAAAAATCCAAGTTTCTCGATAACCAACCGATGAAACTCAAAAATTTTTGAGGGCTTTCGTTCCTTGAGACACCAATAACAAAAGCCCCCAATAAAAAATGAATTTTTACGATTGAAAAAAGTTTAATTTGAAGAATACTAGTTAAATGAGCAAAAAAACATAGAAAAAAAAACCTAAAAACAGAAATGGGAGAACATACCTGTATGGATGACGTGGACGTCGAAACCCGGACTCAAACCAACCAAAAATAGTGGAGTGGCACTATAGCAGCTCAGAGGGGAGAGACGAGTCGAAACGGGAGGGAAATAATAAGAAATAACCCAAAATCGGATCTTAAAGATCTGATTTTTGGTCTGAGGGTCGGATAATTCGACCAGAACCATCGACCCTCGGATCGACCCTCCCATCGACACTCGGCTCTTGGGAATCTGACAGAAAACTAAGGGTCGGAACTGAGGGTCGGACACTCATCGACCCTCACATCGACCCTCAGCTCTCGGGAAGAACAGGTCATTCCCAGGGTCGGATACTAAGGGTCGGACATACCATCGACCCTGCATAAGAAAAGACAGTATTTTCTTTAAAAAAGAGTTGGAATCAGAATTTTATATCGGGTAACGTGCCTACATGAAATATAAATGACTTCTCACCTATTTTGATAATTTTCAGGCACCACCAATCACAGAAGGAATTATGTCTGGACGTAGGCTAATCCGACAGAACCGAAATGCAGTTCCACCACCACCACCCATGGAGGAGATCAGTCAAGAAAATAATTATGCACCGGGTAATCCAGAACAGGAAAACCCTACAAATTTGCCACATCCACCACCAGAGCTAGCAACCGTGGTGATGAATCTAGCTCAGCAGCTGCAACAGATGCAACACGCACAGGCTCATATGCAAGTTGCGATGGGTATTATGTTCCAAGCCACTCAAGTTGCACCTATGCAGATAGGACAAGCCAGTGCAGCACCGGTGGGTAACCACCCAGCACCTCAGACACCTCAACAACCTGCTGCACAGATTCCAGTACAGGCTCCGCAAGCAGCTCAGTTTAATTACCAGTATCCACCCCATATGTTTGGGGCATATCCCCAAAATCAGTTGGATCACTCTCGACTGGTGGAGAGATTCTTGAAGATGAAACCCAAGGAATTCAATGGTAAACTGTCTGATCCATTGTGGCCAGCACACTGGATACACGAGATGGAGAGAAATTTCCTCATGATGACTATCACAGAGGAAGAAAAAGTATTATGTGCCACCTTCATGCTAAAGGGTGACGCACATCATTGGAGGAAATTTGCTAGGGCTTACTTATTGACCAAGCACGCCCTACTGACTTAGGATATATATAAAGAAGCTTTCTTCGAGAAATATTTTCCACGAAGCTTCAGAGATTCTATGGAGAAAGAGTTTCTGAGTTTATATCAGGGACAGATGTCAGTGGATGCATATCAACAGTGTTACGAGGAGCTGTTTTTCTTTGCACCAATTAGCATGCAAGAAGAAGACGCCAAAACCCGTAGGTTCGTCACGGGTTTGAGAGGAAGCATCAGGGAACACGTTCTGGGCTTAGAAAAGAAGATTTATAATGAAGGTGTCCAAATCGCTCGAGTTATTGAATCGAGCCAGAAGGAGAGTTATTTCACACAGAACAGGGGTATCAAAAGGCCAGCTGGAAATTCTTACAACAGAGGCAATAACAGGACATATAAGCCTTTCCGCCCTCAGAATTTTACTGCTGCAACCAAGATTACTCCAGTAGCTCAACAGCAGCCAAAGCCAAATTCTAAAGGCCCAAAGTGTTTTAACTGCAACCAACCGGGACATATGGCAAGGGAATGCCCTAAGCCCAAGAAGCAGTTCCATCAGGGACGGGTATATGCTGTTACATCCGAGGATGCTGCCGCATCACCCGATGTGGTCACAGGTATGACTGAAACTTTTTAAGTTGTAATTACATTGCATGAGCATGTAGACTAAGTAAAATAAATCACATGTATTGTACCTATAAATGGCATACCCGCCAGAGTACTCTTTGACTCAGGAGTTACTCATTCATTTATATCTGTGTCATTCGGAAAGAAGATAAACTTACCCATCAAAACATTAGACTATAAATTACTTGTACGGTCACCGATGGGGTTAGAAGTGGAATTAAAGAAAGGCTATGGACCATGTCCAGTTCTCATTGGCGAGAAAACCTTAGATGCAACCTTGATACAACTTGAGATGGCAGACTTTGACGTCATCTTGGGAATGGACTGGTTAGCTCGGCATTTTGCAAACCTATTATGTGCCGAAAAGAAGCTAACATTTAAAGACAAAGAAGAAGCAGAATTTAGTTTTTCGAGAACCAAACTTCCCCGTAGACGCAAGCTCATACTCTTAGCACTAAAGGCTAAGAAGTGCCTTGAGAAGGGGGCAGTCGGGTATCTAGTATCAGTGGTCGACTTAACCAAGGAGGCACCACAAATGGAAGATATTGAAGTCATGTGGGACTATCCCGATGTATTTTCGGGGGAACTACCAGGATTACCACCCGATCGAGCCACAGAGTTAGTGATAGACCTTGTACCTGGAGCCGCACCAGTATCAAAAGCACCTTACAGAATGGCTCCTACTGAATTGAAGGAACTGAAAGTGCAGGAACTGCTGGACAAGGGTTATATTCGACCCAGTATATCTCCATGGGGAGCGCCGGTGTTATTTGTGAAGAAGAAGGACGGTAGCGTTCGATTATGCATCGACTATCGGGAGCTGAATAAACTGACAATCAAGAATCGATATCTACTACCTCGGATCGATGACTTGTTCGATCAGTTGCAAGGAGCAAAGGTATTTTCTAAGATCGATCTTCGATCGAGCTATCATCAATTGAAGATTAAAGAGGGTGATATTCCTAAGACATCTTTCAGGACCAGATACGGACATTATGAGTTATTGGTCATGTCTTTTGGATTAACAAACGCACCAGCAACTTTTATGGAGCTTATGAACCGGGTTTTCCATGATATGTTGGATACGTCGGTTATAGTATTTATTGATGATATATTGGTATACTCCAAGGACAAAGAAACCCATATCAAGAACCTAAACGCAGCCCTACAGAGTTTAAGAAAAGAGAAGTTATATGCCAAACTTTCGAAGTGTGAGTTTTGGCTAAGTGAAGTTGCCTCCTTAGGCCATGTAGTATCCGCTGAAGGAATCAAAGTGGACCCCAGCAAGATCAAGACTATTGTAAAGTGGGAAGCACCAAAGACCGTTTCAGAAATTAGAAGTTTTCTAGGTCTAGCTGGTTATTATCAGAGATTCGTAGAAGACTATTCTCGAATTACCGTACGTACCTCTTACCAGTTTGACTAAGAAAGGTGAAAAGTTTGTGTGGACCGATAAATGTGAGAAGAGTTTCCAAACGTTGAAGACCAGATTGATATCCGCTCTGATTTTGACTATTCCCGTTCCAGGACAGACATTTACTTTATACACTGATGCGTCAGGATTGGGACTAGGATGTGTGCTTATGCAAAGAGAGCAAGTAATTGCTTACGCCTCGAGACAGTTGAAAATACATGAGAAAAATTACCCCACCCATGATTTGGAATTAGCGGCAGTAGTACATGCTGTCAAGATATGGAGACATTATCTATACGGAGAGAAATTTCAGATTAAGTCGGACCATAAAAGTCTTACTTATTTATTTAATCAGAAGGAGTTGAATATGAGACAAAGAAGATGGCTGGAACTGTTGAAAGACTATGATTGTGATATCCAATATCATCCGGGAAAAACGAACGTAGTAGCGGATGCGTTAAGCAGAAAAGCAATGATAAAATCGCAAGGAGAGGTTAGCACAACTGCAGCAATGTGTACTACCGGAATGATATTCAATCACGACAATGAGCAATATGTGATAGATGCAACGGATGAGTCAGCCAAGGGTTTATTCATCGGTTATCAAATATGTTCGCCACTTTGAAGATTATACCGGACATAATGGATGAAGTGAAAACAGCTATCAAATCAGATCCTTATCTAAGAACAGTACAAGAAGATATCGAAAAAGGTAAGACTAATCCTGAGTTCACCTTGGACGAAGAGAGGGTACTGAAATACAAAGGAAGAATATGTGTACCTGAAATAGAAAGTATGGACATTAGACACCGACTGATGAAAGAAGCCCATACCACCATCTATTCGATACATCCGGGAAGTACAAAAATGTATCATGATCTAAAGAAACTATATTGGTGGAGGGGAATGAAAGCAGATGTAGCCAAGTTCGTGTCTCAATGCCTAAATTGTCAGAAAGTAAAAGCTGAATGACAAAGACCCGCAGGACTGTTACAGCCATTACCGGAACCAGCATGGAAATGAGACTGCATCACTATCGACTTCGTTACGGGACTACCACTGACTCCTCGAGTAGTTAACGCAGTTTGGGTGATTGTGGACCGTCTGACTAAAACAGCTCGCTTCATACCTATACGACCTCAGTATACACTGGAAAGGTTAGCAAAGCTGTATGTGGATAATATTGTTCGGTTGCATGGTGTTCCAGAAAGCATTTTGTCTGATAGAGATCCACGATTTACTTCCAAGTTTTGGGAAGGATTGCAAAAGGCTATGGGTACAACATTGAAGTTCAGTACTGCATTCCACCCACAGACAGACGGACAGTCAGAGCGTACAATTCAGATTCTAGAAGATATCCTACGAGCATGTGTAATTGATTTCAAAGGATCATGGGATGAAAGGTTACCATTGATCTAGTTCGCTTATAACAATAGCTATCAGGCTACTATACAGATGTCACCTTATGAAGCACTGTATGGCAGAAAGTGTCGAACTCCTTTGTTTTGGAATGAAGTTGGAGAACGTAGTATTGTTGGACCAGAATTTGTTGAAGAGACTTGCCGAGTGGTCGACATTATCAAGGAAAGAGTGAGAACGGCTCAGAACCGTCAGAAGCAATATGCAGATACTCGACGCAGAGATCTGGAGTTCGTCGTGGGTGATAAAGTATTCTTGAAAGTATTGCCTATGCGAGGATTGAAAAGGTTCGGACAAAAAGGGAAACTAAGTCCAAGATATGTTGGGCCTTATGAAATTCTAGCTAAGTGTGGTAAAGTGGCTTATCAGTTAGCACTACCACCATCTATGTCAAGTGTGCATGATGTATTTTACATTTCCCTATTAAAGAAGTATGTCAAGGATCCAACGCACGTTTTGACAGTAGATTTGCCAGAATTGATTGATGATTTGACATTTGAAGTAACACCAACAGAAATCACCAACCGAAAGGTTCAATGTCTACGCAACCAAGATATCTATTATGTTAAGGTCACATGGAAAAGTAAAGACATGGAAGAAATTACATGGGAAGAAGAAAATGCTATGTGAAAGCAATACCCTCACTTATTTGATTCAGAAGGTACGTATAATTTTGAGGACGAAATTTATATAACTAGGGGGGAGTTGTAAGACCCGTGTCAATCTAACCCGATCTTACCACCTTGAACCAGGTTTACCCATCATGGTCGAGTCAAATGGACCAAGGGCATGAAGGAGATCGAGATCCTAGGTATCAAATCGACCCAAAAACACTTAATTTGAAGGGAGGGTCACATACCCAGCTAAGCAGGGTCGGACCTCCCAAAGCAGAAAGTCAGACTCTCAATTTTGAAGGGAGGGTAGGACATCTTGAACCCTAGGGTCGACGGGATCATCGACCCTCCCATCGACCCTCGGTTACCGTAAGAAATAGAAATTAGGAAATTTCCTAATTTTCGATTGGGATTCTTTCCTAATCTCAATGGGACTTATTTTAGGATGTTCCTACTCTATTTAAAGGATGTACCTAAGCCTCTTTCACTCATTTCACAACCCTAATTGAATTGTTAGAAAGAGAAGAGAAGGAAAAGAAGAAGAAGAGAAATAAGGAAGAGAATTTAGCCAAAAGAGAACAGTTGCAGAGAAAAGAGTATTCTTCTCAGGTATGGATACTAATTCCATGAGTTTCTACAGACCTTAGGATAGATATTGATGAGAGTGTGATCTTGGAGAAACCCAAACTATCAACCCATGGTTAGGTTTTTATGGAAAACCATAGGGGAATGCATGAAAGCTATTTAGGTGGATGATTCATGGTTTTAGACCATGGAATGAATGTTGAATGGAATGTAGAAACCAGCCATAGGACCCCAAACACGAAGAATGGACTAAAAAGAGGGAATTGGACCAAAGTGCACCGAGGGTCGCACCGAGGGTCGATGACCATCTGACCCTAGGTGATCCTGACCATCGACCCTCAGGGTTCGAGAAGTTCAGATTTGGGGAGGGTCGCACCCAGGGTCGATCAGGACTCCGACCCTACCTCTGACCCTCAGTTAACAGAATGGTTTTTAAATTCAGAATAAATTCTAATTAAATTCTATCGATTTTGTTAGGTCTTCTAGCAATATAATAACATTATAAAGGTGATTCTAAAGTTTGGAAAAGTATCTATTAGCAAGCTAAGGTGAGGAAACAGAACTCTAAACTAATTGGTTAATAACAAACTATTTTATATTTTTTTGAGTCCAATGCCATGCTTGATTCTATGCGAATATGTTTGTAATGTGCATACATGTCATCCAATATTTTTATTATTTGTTCATACATATTTACTTTATTGTTTATAACATGATGATGATGATGATAGGAATAGGCATGTGATTGTATGTGTGTGGTTGGTGTACTTGATGTGAGCGAGTATCAGGGGAGGTGTGATGAGAACGTCAATAGACGTTAACCTTTGGCGGGTCTCAGCACTTTAGCTCTATCTCTAACTCAAGTCTTGTGCATTAGCATCGTCGTATCGCCATTACTTTAGCAGAACTATTATGTCGTATAGTATCAGGGGAGGTGGTCTCGGTCCTTGTAGTCTCTGACTCTATCGGGGGGCCTTAGCTCTATCTCTATGGACATTCTGAGGGATGCTGGGGTGAGGCCTTGGATACATTTTTTGGCATTAGGATTGGTTAGTTGCGAGCCCAGTTTGCAGCCCTCGTCAACAGGGGCTTACGTGTTGGTATGGCACTATATAGCAATAAACGTAACCTTTGTTATATAATGTTCATGATTGGGTGCTTGTGAGTCGACGATAAACGTTACCTTCGGGCGGCGTCACACACTTGTGTATAGAGGCGGGGTCAATAAACGCGACCTTTGACTACCTAAACCTTTCTATTGCATACTGCAAACTTTAAACCAGACCAAAGATATGAATGTTTGCATGCATATGTACTGTTGCATTTTTTTGTCTACTCACTGAGCCGTGATGTGTGCTCACCCCTCGACGTCGAATATTTTTAGTTGATGATGCAGGTTATACCGTTGAAGATTATATGAGTGCTCCAGCGTACGGGAACATAGCAGCGATGGAGGTTGAAGCTGAAGTAGATACACATGACTCCTCTTACGAGTGCAACTCATGTGTATTCGATTAGATATTTTCTAGATTTCTTTATTTGGATTTAATAAAGACATGTATTTGATAATTATTTATGTCTCAGTTGATACAGAATAATTTTCTATTTAAATATTAATATCACAGTAGATTCTCAGTTCATTTTATTATAAGACTTCCGTTATTGTGTATTTACTCTGATTGTGATTACGGATGTATGGGGGTTCAGATAACACGCGGGGATAGCCTACTCGAGATCCTGGTTGAACCGTTGGTTTATTAGCGGTTCATCACACCATTCTGAATACTATGGAATTGGGGTGTGACACGCCTAGCAGAGGACCCCAACTTCCACTCCTATGGTTCGTTGTGCCTCTACTAAGGTACAACCACTCCCAACATGATTCATGAGGTCACTGGTTACATGAACCACCATACATGGGTGGCATCCCAATGGAGAGCCCCAGATCCCTACCCCCATGGTTCATCGTGTCTCCTCTAGAACATAGGCACACCAACATGGTACACATGCCCGTACTCCCATACATCACACGCACCATCATACATGGTTATGCACAAAACAACAACATCAACAACCACTCCTTGTAGAGAACCCCGGATCCCAACTCTCGGATCCCTACTCCCATGGTTCACCATGTTTCTAACAAGGCAACAACAACCAATAACATACATAGTTATAGTTATATGCAAATGCATGAACAGTTATAAACATTTTATTAAATGATATGTTATAAAAGAAAAACATTCATAACAACCATCAAACATATGCTCGAACTCTACGTGACCCTACCCCTCACCTATTGACACCAGAGGTGTTGATGAACCTTGAAGCTGGCAGAAGGTTCCGTCTACTACCCACGGTGTTTTACCTAATTTAATTAAATAAGATTCATTAAGTTGGTGAACAACTTTTAAATCAGCATATACAGGTCCTAGGGTCCATGCCCGGTTCTCAAGATAGGCTAGGAACTGAAAGGATGTTCTTCCTAGTCATTTTTAGGCTTATAAGTCCATATTGACTAAATCGACATAAGAAACCGGTTATGCGTCCTATTGGTACGTAGTGCCGGTTAACACTTAGTCAATTCCTTCAGGTATAGAATCGAAAGACCGATCGAATGAATGGTCATCCGATTGGTCTTTCGTCTCATATACTGTATATAGTATTGGAATTCCAATAGGTTTTTCAAAAACTAGGTCGGATAATTGTTCATCCGGTAGTGGCTCCATTTGGGATTAAGCCTACGCAGAGGCACGACCAGCGGTACCTCATACATACCGGTGTGACGTACCGATAGGTCATGCTTTCGATTCATTACACCGGTTAAGGTGACACCGATTATACTTAGTTTGATATATTTAATTATTTATCCTGGTGGTAGACTGGTCGTGAGTCAACCGGTATTAGGGCTACTACTAGTCTACCGGTTCGTGCTACCCGTTTTGGCCCAGAAGCTAGACATGAACCAGAGAGGGTTTCCTCTTTGGAAGAAGCTTCCCAAACATGGCTACCTATATTCTATGTGGTGGAAAACCACTATTAACCCTTCTTAAGCTCAATGGGGGTCATTTAGACTCCATTTTCCCTATACATTGGTGGAGAGTGTGAGCAAACCTAGGTTTTTATGTTGATTCTCGGTCTCCATTAACGGAGGCCATTAATGGTGAGTTAAACCAAGGTCCCACACCATCTTTATAGCAAGAATGGAAGATGAGAGAAGGGATGGGAACCTACCTTAAGGAAGATCGGTCCTTGAGCTTGAGTTTCCAAGCTTGAGCTCCAAGCTTCCTTTCAAACACCACTCATTCCCACGGTTTGGCAAGGAGAACAAAAGGAGAGGGTGCCCTCATTTTATAGGACCCATGGAGAGAGAGAGAGTGACCCATTCTAACTCAATCAACAAAAGTCAAGCGGCAGTACGTTCCTCTGGTACATGCTGTCGGTTGAACTTAAAACACATATGGGCCTAGTTTCATGGGCCCAATCTGATGGTGATGCTTTTAGATTTTATGTATCATCTCCCCTGTGGTCTAATACTCCTACGTGTCACACCCCAATTCCATACTATTCAGAATGGTGTGATGAACCGCTAGCAAACCAACGGTTCAACCAGGATCTCGAGTAGGCTATATCTGTTTTATCTAAACCTCATACATCCACATTCATAATCAGAGTAAAATACACAATAGCGGAAGTCTTATAGTAAAACGAACTGAGAAATATAGATGTGATAATCATATTTAAGTAGCAAATTATTCTGTATCAACTAAGACATAAATAAATATCAATTACATATCTTTACTAAATCCAAATAATTAAAATAAAATCTAATCGAATACGCATGAGTTGCACTCGCAAGAGGAGTCATGCGTATCCACTTCGTCTTTAACTTCCATCGCCGCTATGTACCCGTACATTGGAGCGTTGACATAATCTTCGACGGTAATACCTACATCATCAACTAAAAATATTCGACGTCGAGAGGGTGAGCACACATCATGGCTCAATGAGCAAACAAAACCATGCAACAATACATATGCATGCATTCAATTCATATCTTTGGTCGGGTTTAAAGTTTGCAATATGAAATAGAAAGGGTTGGAGGTCAAAGGTTAACGTTTATTGACACCTACTCTATACACAGGGTGTGGAAGCCCGCCCAAAGGTTAACGTTTATTGTCATCCCCATCCACCCTACCATGAACATTGTACAACAAAGGTTAACGTTTATTGCTGTATAGTGCTATACCAACACGTAAGCCCCTGCTGGCAAGGGCTTGCAAACTGGGCTCGCTAACCAATCCTAATGCCAAACAGTGTATCTAAGGCCTCACCCCAGCATCCCTCAGAACGCCCATAGAGATAGAGCTAAGGCCCCCCCGTAGAGTCAGAGACTACAAGGACCGAGACCACCTCCCCTAATACTCTACGACGTAATAGTTCTGCTAAAGTAACGGCGATACGACGATGCTAATGCACAAGACTTGAGTTAGAGATAGAGCTAGAGTGTTGAGGCCCGGCCTATGACACCGCCCCCTGATACTCGCTCGCATCAAGCACACCAACCACACACATACATCCACATGCCTATTCCTATCATCATCATCATCATCATGTATAAACAAGAATTAAATATGCATGAACAGTAATAATAGAAATATTGGATGACATGTTGAATGCACATAACAATCATATACGCATAAAATCAATCATGGCATTGGACTCAAAAGTAAAACAGTTTATTATTGACCAATTAGTTTAGGTCTTATTCCTTCACCTTTACTTGATTGTAAGTCCTCTATCAAGCTTTAAGAATCAACTATATATCGATATTATATCACTAGAAAACCTAACCAAGTCGATAGAATTTAATTAGAATTAATTCAGACTTTAAAAAACATGCTGCTAACTGGGGGTCGATGCTAGGGTCGGAGGTTTGATCGACCCTGGGTGCGACCACCCCTATTCTGGACTTCTCGAACACTGGGTCGATGCTCAGGGTCTGGTAGGGTCGATTGGCCATCGACCCCCCATGCGACCCCCTGTGGGTTTTGTCAATTTTTCTTCCTTCAGTCCATTCTTCGTGTTTGGGGTCCTATGGCTTGCTCCTACAGTCCATTCCACACATGTTCTATGGCCTAGAACCGTTGTTCATTTACCTATATGGCTTTCATGATTTTTCCCATGGTTTTCCATGAAAACCTAACCATGGGTGGATGATTTGGGTTCCTCCTAAATCATTCCCTCTTCTCTATCTATTCTAAGGTCTGTAGAATTACATGGAGTTGGTATCCTTACCTGAGAATTAGGCTTGTTTCTCTAAAGCCTTCTCCTTGATCTTCTTCTCCACTTTCCTTTTCTTCTCTTCTCTTTCTCCTTCTCTTTCTCTCAATCCAATTAGGGTTCTAAAAGGAGTGAAAGCGGCTTAGGGACATCCTATTTATGGAGTAGAAACTCCTAAAATAAGTCCCATTGAGATTAGGAAGGAATCCCATTGAAATTAGAAAAGTTTCCTAATTTTTGGTTCGAGCTGTTTTTACCGACTATCGGGAGTCGATAGGGGGGGTCGGAGATCCTGTCGACCCCTGGTCCTTAAAATGTCCAACCCCCCATGTAAAACTGGGGGTCTGACTTTTATACTGGGGGGGGGGGGTCCGACCCTCCCTTGCTGGGTATGCGACCCTCTCCTTATTTTGAGTATTTTTGGGTCAGTTTAATACCTGGGATCGTGATCTCCTTCATGCACGTGATCCATTTGGTTCGACCATGATGGGTAGACCTGGTTCAAGGTGGTATGACCGGGTTAGTTTGATACAGGTCTTATAACTCCCCCCTACTTATAAAAATTTTGTCCCTGAAATTGTTCATACCTTCTGAGTTGAATAAATGAGGGTATTGCATTCGCGTAGCATTCTCTTCTTCCCATGTAATTTCTTCCATGTCTCTACTTCTCCAAGTGACCTTAACATAAAAGATATGTCGATTGCGTAGTCGTTGAACCTTTCGGCTGGTGATTTCAGTTGGTGTTACTTCAAATGTCAAATCATCAGTCAAATCAGGTAGATCTACTGTCAGAACGTGCGTTAGATCTTTGACATACTTCTTCAATAAGGAAATATGAAATACGTCATGCACACTTGACATAGATGGTGGTAGTGCTAACTGGTAAGCCACTTTTCCACGTTTGGCTAAGATCTCATATGGCCCGACATATCTTGGACTTAGTTTCCCCTTCTGTCCGAACCGTTTCAGACCTCGCATAGGCGATACCTTTAAGAATACTTTATCACCCACGACGAACTCAAGATCTCTACATCGAGTATCTGCATATTGCTTCTGACGATTCTGGGCTGTTCTCACTCTTTCCTTGATAATGTCGACCACTCGACAAGTCCCCTCAACAAATTTTGGTCCAACGAGACTACGTTCCCCAACTTCATTCCAAAATAAAGGAGTTCGACACTTTCTGCCATACAATGCTTCATAGGGTGACATCTGTATAGTAGCCTGATAGCTATTGTTATAAGCGAACTCGATCAGTGGTAACTTTTCATCCCATGATCCTTTAAAATCAGTTACACATGCTCGTAGCATATCTTCCAGAATCTGAATTGTACGCTTTGACTGTCCATCTGTCTGTGGATGGAATGCAGTACTAAACTTTAATGTTGTACCCATAGCCTTTTGCAATCCTTCCCAAAACTTGAAAGTAAATCGTGGATCTCTATCGGATACAATGCTCTCTGGTACACCGTGTAATCGAACAATATTATCCACATACAACTTTGCTAACCTCTCTAGTGTATACTGAGGTTGTATCGGTATAAAGCGAGCTGTTTTATTCAGGCGGTCTACAATCACCCAAACTGCGTCAACTACTCGAGGAGTCAATGGTAACCCTGTGACGAAGTCCACAGTGATGCAGTCCCATTTCCATGCTGGTTCTGGTAATGGCTGTAACAGTCCTGTGGGTCTTTGTCGTTCAGCCTTTACTTTCTGACAATTTAGGCGCCGAGACACGAACTTAGCTATGTTTGCTTTCATTCCTCTCCACCAATATATTTTCTTTAGATCATGATACATTTTTTTACTTCCCGGGTGTATTGAATAGATGGTGGTATGAGCTTCTTTCATCAGTCGGTGTCTAATGTCCACACTTTCTATTTCGGGTACACATATTCTTCCTTTGTACTTCAATACCTTCTCTTCGTCCAAGGTGAACTCAGGGTTAGTTCTACCTTTTTCGATGTCTTCTTGTACCGTTCTCTGGTAAGGGTCTGATTTGATAGCTGTCTTCACTTCATCAATTATATCCGGTATAATCTTCAATGCAGCGAACATATTGGAAAACCGATGAATGAACCCTTGGTTGGCTGATCCATCCGTTGTACCTATCACATACTGCTCATTGCCGTGATTGAATACCGTTCCAGTAGTACACATTGCTGCAGTTGTGCTAACCCCTCCTTGAGATTTTATCATTGCCTTTTTGCTCAACGCATCCGCTACTACATTAGCTTTCCCCGGATGATACTGGATATCACAATCATAGTCTTTCAATAGTTCCAGCCATCTTCTTTGTCTCATATTCAACTCCTTTTGATTAAATAGATAATTAAAACTTTTGTGGTCCGATTTAATCTAAAACTTCTCCCCGTATAGGTAATGTCTCCATATCTTGACAGCATGTACTACTGCCGCTAACTCCAAATCATGAGTGGGATAATTTTTCTCATGTGTCTTTAACTGTCTTGAGGCATAAGCAATTACTTGTTCTCCTTGCATAAGCACACATCTTAATCCCAGTCCTGACGCATCGGTTACAAGATAAATGGCTGTCCTGGAACCGAAATAGTCAAAATTGGAGCGGATATCAATCTGGTCTTCAAGGTTTGGAAGCTCTTCTCACATTTATCCGTCCACACAAACTTTTCCCCTTTCTTAGTCAGACTGGTGAGAGGTACGACAATTCGGGAATAGTCTTCCATAAATCGCCGATAATAACCAGCTAGACCCAGAAAACTTCTAATTTCTGCAATGCTCTTTGGTGCTTCCCACTTTACAATAGCCTCGACCTTGATGGGATCCACTTTGATTCCTTCATCGGATATTACATGGCCTAGGAAGGCGACTTCACTTAGCCAAAACTCACACTTGGTAAATTTGGCATACAACTTCTCTTTCTTTAAACGCTGTAGAGTGGTGTTTAGATTCTTAATATGGGTTTCTTTGTCCTTGGAATATACCAATATATCATCAATAAATACAATAACCGACGTATCCAACATATCGTGGAAAACCCGATTCAAAAGTTCCATGAAATTTGCTGGTGTGTTTGTTAATCCAAAAGACATGACCAAGAATTCATAATGTCCATATCTAGTCCTGAAAGCTGTCTTAGGAATATCACCATCTTTAATCTTCAACTGATGGTAGCCCGACTGAAGATCGATCATAAAAAATACTTTTGCTCCTACTGATCGAACAAGTCATCGATCCGAGGTAGTGGATATCGATTCTTGATTGTTAGTTTGTTCAACTCCCGATAGTCGATACATAATCGAACGCTACCGTCCTTCTTCTTTACGAACAATACTGGCGCTCCCATGGTGTTCTGTGCTCCTCGAGAGCCCCAGTTCTTTTCTCTACAGATGAGGGCTGAGATCGATAGCCAGCTCATCTGACCTGATCGCTGGCAGATGAAAGCGAGTTGTCTGTGCTCAGATTCACAGGTATATTGCAAGATCATTCAGCATAACCTGATACCGCAGAGTGGTCATTACGAGAGGATCTCCCAATTGACCCAGTATCTGTTATACTGTATATGCACTAGGCAGCCCGTCTGCCTTCCATACATCATCATGCGTACCATGATCAGTGCCACGTTGCCCAGTCACAATGGCAACCTTCCTTACGGACGTATTATCACTACGCTGCTTACCCGCCTAGGGGTTGACTTATTGGATGAGAAGATTCAGGAGAAATCCTTCTCATCGCCTCTGGATTGGGAGGCTATTAACAAGATGGGCATGCGGGATGCCCAGGTCAATGATGAGGAGAGGAACGCGATGGTGCGCCCTCGCACTCGCGTAGAGATGGCTGACGCTGAGGCAGCAGCCGCAGCCGCTGGAGTTCATAGGGAGCCTGCTGGTGATGATGACTGTCTGTACATGGATGTGGACTCCATACCACCTCCTTTACCTACACATGCTGCTGGAGCTAGTACTTCTTACGCGGTTGGTCCTTCTCATGCGGTTGATCCTTCACTCCCACCTTCTGATATGATGGGGATATTGCATGAGATCAGAGAGGCTCAGCGCAGATCTGATTTGAGGATGGGGGAGTTACTAGACGCTCAGTGTGTGAGAGTGGATGAGCTACTAGACGCCCAGTGCATATCGGACATGAGGATGGGAGAGCTCATAGATGCTCAGCGCCGGTCAAATATGCGTATGTAGGAGCTTTTGGGTGCTCAGCGCGTGACTGATCAGCGGTTGGCTGGTCTCACAGCTAGTCTTCAGACGACCCAGACTTAGGTAGCCTGGTTGACTAGAGTCTACGCTGAGGATTATGACAGAGACCGTGAGGCACCGCCTCCTCCTTCACCTCCAGCTTCATGATTGTATTTATTTTCTTTCTTTGTACTACAGAGTAACTGTCTGGGTTGTGGACTGTACTCTGCTTTAGCTATTTATATACGTTTATTTCTCTTTCATTGTATTTAAAATTATTCTCTCTTTAATAGATGTATTATTCTTTTTTCAAATTTGATCTCAAACATCACTTGTGCTTATAGTGTGTTAGTATTACAGTTTTTACTTTTATCCCATCTCAGTTCACAATTCGTCGTGAAGGTATGCTAGTTTAGCGGACAAGGCCTGAGATGCTCTGATACCAAGTTGTCACACCCCAATTCTGCACTATTCAGAATGGTGTGATGAACCGCTAGCAAACCAACGGTTCAACCAGGATCTCGAGTAGGCTATATCCGTTTTATCTAAACCTCATACATCCACATTCATAATCAGAGTAAAATACACAATAGCGGAAGTCTTATAGTAAAACGAACTGAGAAATCTAGATGTGATAATCATATTTAAGTAGCAAATTATTCTGTATCAACTAAGACATAAATAAATATCAATTACATGTCTTTACTAAATCCAAATAATTAAAATAAAATCTAATCGAATACGCATGAGTTGCACTCGCAAGAGGAGTCATGCGTATCCACTTCGTCTTCAACTTCCATCACCGTCATGTGCCCGTACACTAGAGTGTTGACATAATCTTCGACGGTAATACCTGCATCATCAACTAAAAATATTCGACGTCGAGAGGGTGAGCACACATCATGGCTCAGTGAGCAAACAAAACCATGCAACAATACGTATGCATGCATTCAATTCATATCTTTGGTCTGATTTAAAGTTTGCAATATGCAATAGAAAGGGTTGGAGGTCAAAGGTTAACGTTTATTGACCCCTCCTCTATACACAGGGTGTGGAAGCCCGGCCAAAGTTAACGTTTATTGTCGTCCCCATCCATCCTACCATGAACATTGTACAACAAAGGTTAACGTTTATTGCTGTACAGTGCTATACCAACACGTAAGCCCCTGCTGGCGAGGGCTTGCAAACTGGGCTCACAACTAAGCAATCCTAATGTCAAACAGTGTATCCAAGGCCTCACCCTAGCATCCCTCAGAACGCCCATAGAGATAGAGCTAAGGCCCCCCGGTAGAGTCAGAGACTACAAGGACCGAGACCACCTCCCCTGATACTCTACGACATAATAGTTCTACTAAAGTAACGGCGATACGATGATGCTAATGCACAAGACTTGAGTTAGAGATAGAGCTAGAGTGTTGAGACCCGGCCTATGACACCTCCCCCTGATACTCGCTCGCATCAAGCACACCAACTACACACATACATCCACATGCCTATTCCTATCATTATCATCATCATGTATAAACAAGAATTAAATATGCATGAACAGTAATAATAGAAATATTGAATGACATGTTGAATGCACATAACAATCATACACGCATAAAATCAATTATGGCATTGGACTCAAAAGTAAAACAGTTTATTATTAACCAATTAGTTTAGGTCTTGTTCCCTCACCTTTACTTGATCGTAAGTCCTCTTTCTAGCTTTAAGAATCAACTATATATCGATATTATATCACTAGAAAACCTAACCAAGTCGATAGAATTTAATTAGAATTAATTTGGACTTTAAAAAGCATGTTGCTAACTGGGGGTCGATGCTAGGGTCGGAGGTTTGATTGACCCTGGGTGCGACCACCCCTATTCTGGACTTCCGGAACACTGGGGGTCGATGCTCAGGGTCTGGTAGGGTCGATTGGCCATCGACCCCCCATGCGACCCCCTGTGGGTTTTGTCAATTTTTCTTCCTTCAGTCCATTCTTCATGTTTGGGGTCCTATGGCTTGCTCCTACAGTCCATTTCACACATGTTCTATGGCCTAGAAATGTGATTCATTCACCTATATGGCTTTCATGATTTCCCCCATGGTTTTCCATGAAAACCTAACCATGGGTGGATGATTTGGGTTCCTCCTAGATCATTCCCTCTTCTCTATCTATTCTAAGGTCTGTAGAATTACATGGAGTTGGTATCCTTACCTGAGAATTAGGCTTGTTTCTTTGAAGCCTGCTTCTTGATCTTCTTCTCAACTTTCCTTATCTTCTCTTCTCTTTTTCCTTCTCTTTCTCTCAATCCAATTAGGGTTCTAAAAGGAGTGAAAGAGGCTTAGGGATGTCCTATTTATGGAGTAGAAACTCCTAAAATAAGTCCCATTGAGATTAGGAAGGAATCCCATTGAAATTAGAAAAGTTTCCTAATTTTTGGTTTGAGCTGTTTTTACCGACTACTGGGGGTCGATAGGGGGGGTCGGAGATCCCGTCGACCCCTGGTCCTTAAAATGTCCGACCCCCCATGTAAAACTGGGGGTCTGACTTTTATCTCGGGGGGCCAACCTCGGGTAATGCGATCCTCCCCTTATTTTGAGTGTTGTTGGGTCAGTTTAATACCTGGGATCATGATCTCCTTCACGCACGTGATCCATTTGGTTCGACCATGATGGGTAGACCTGGTTCAAGGTGGTAAGACCGGGTTAGTTTGATACGGGTCTTACACTACGTGACCTAAGTAGTTGGCCCACATCACATATAGGGTCACAAGACAGTGTGCCAAGGGTTGGCACAGTAAGACCCGATACAGAGAGATCTGAATCGTGAGGATTTCATAGTGGGTCTTACAATACGCCCAATTTATACGGATTTCGTCCTCGAAATCAGTTTGTAATCGTAAGTCCCTATTTCATACCTATGAGTGTCTGTCTCACGCTATAATTTACGATTTTACTAGATATTTGCCGCAACATTAAAAAATTTAAGGGAACTCAAGACTTACCACTCCAATTAGTGCGAGGTCCGTACTCACATAGTAGTGTAGCACTCCCAAAACTTCTGGCAGTCTTGGGTTTCATGCCTTACTATCCTGTATGAGGGACATGTACTAATTTCTTCAGGTTTTGACATCTGTGCCTCGCTAGCTGTTAGGGTGCATTGTCACATGAGGTGTCCACGATTTCCACATCAAAAACATTTCCCTTGGTGACCCGCCCTTGGTGGCAATTAGGTTTCTACAACAGTGGATGGTGGCCCCACCGGGATTTTCTCATTTCCAAAATGCGGCACTTTAAAACTCCTTGTGGCGAATCCTCTTTTAGGGTTCTCTTTGCTAATTTACCCTTCTCTTGTACCTCCGACACTTCCCTTTGAGGTCCTTGACGATCTCCTTGATTCCAGCACTCAGCTACTATTCGCATCACCATGCCCCTCTGTTGTTCCTAGAGACCTTGAGCAAACCGCCCCAAAGAGTCTGAAACTTCTGCCAAAGTTGATACAAAGGCGGTGCTATCGTGCATTGCTTTTGCTAGGGTTCCAATTGTCCTTTGCTGGAACTTGCCATGGTGCTTGTAGACCATTCTTGTGGCCTCATCTATCACTATAGAGATATCTCAAGTGGTCCGACCGTGAGACGAAGTCGCACTTTGATCCATCACCTAACACATTCCCAACTTGTTAGTATAATCCAAATTTTCATAAGACAATCGAGATGGGAAACTCAATTTTAGCAATCCATATGTTTATCGATTAGTCACATCATTCATCTCAAGTTTCCACACAAGTCATCGCATCCAACCTCATGGTTTAATCTTAATGATGTATGGCTTAAATTACCATGCCTATGCGTGACAAATATAAATTAGTGAAACCTCTTACTGCTTCAGTTCCCTCTTTATTCTTCTCATGGTCCTCATACCTGTTATGAGTTTTGGTTGGTCTGATATTATCTTCTTTTCCGCGTACCTATACTCTATGTATACCTCCCATACATGGCATCATATAACCGGTACTCATATAACATAGATTATCACAAGGACATGTGCTTACAAGGTTTCACCTGCATCGCTATGCAGTTTGACAATTGCATGATAAGTTTACATCAAGGAATTGGAATACTTGGTGGAGACAACATTCAAATTCCTTATGCATAATGAAATCATGCGATGTATATAAGGCATGCATGTATGTCAGGATGTTAGAGGCTTAATACATTAGGAGCATATCATCGTTTAGGGTTTACCTGAGTTACGGGATTCTGAATTACTACTCTCACTAGGGTACAGGTCTCGGCAGTCTACCCTTATCTCGACGGCGCTTCTCCCAGCAGCTAGGCCCACTTGGACCCTTCGAATTGTCTCTAGCAACATCAGGTCAGGTGCCCTACTGTGCAGAGCATAGCTGGCTAAGAAGGCATCACGGAATATGTCCCAAGTTATGGCCCTGTAGTGCCACAACAGGATGGGCTGAGTCATTTTACACCATTCATATGGCGCGCCCACTAATCGAAAGGTGGCACGCCTTATCTTCTGGGTATCTGATCAATGGAGGTTGCCAATAGTTGCATCCATGGATTGAATCCAATTTCCTGGGTGGAAAGGACTCGCACATGACCCATCGAATTGTTCAGGGTTGAGTTGTAGAAAATCCTCCATCGTATTCTCCATAGTGTTTGGGTCCACTCCATGACATGGGGATAAAGGTGATAGCTCCCTACTAGTCCCATTAGGATGTTTAGGTGGCGACACGGTGCTTAACCTTGAGTGTAAATCTGAAAAGTACCAATAAATCACTTAAGGTTAGTGTCAATTTATCCCAATAACGTAAAGAATGGTCAGTTATATGCCAAACAATTTCTACAATACAACTAATAGGCCAAGTGGAAGTCTCTATGGAGCATATGCATAATTTCAAGTGATATGCAATCCTTGACCTCATACTGACTATAGAGGTAGGGTGCCGATGGTTAGTATGCAAAGTTTCCATTGGGGTACCCCCAATTTATATGAATAAGCCCCATATAATAAGGTAAAGGGATTGGATAAATCCCCAATCCAAACAGATCTTTATTCAGTCAACTAGCAAATCTACCGATTGATCGTACTTTTGATTAATGCTGTTTAGCCAGTTCTCAGACTGTCAAAATTTTAACACTTCCAGAAGGTTTTTCAAAAGCAGTAGCGGATGTATGGTCATACAGTTATTCATCCAGTTATTAATCCTAACAAAACTGGCAGAACGGGATGGGGTAACGATCTATCGATTATGTTCATAAATCTAGTTAATTGGGTAGCAAAACCCAAAAATTTCAGACTCTTGGTCTAACTGGTATTATGCAACCGGCAGCAACGGTTAAGTTATTGATTGACCGATATAGTAGGAGTTTCTTTTTATAAAAAGGGCTCGAGGGCCCCCTCATTTGGTCCTCACACTAACTGTAAGCGGAAGAACCAGAGAGAATAAAGCTCCAACAACCACTCACAGTCATTCCCAGTTCATTTCTATGACAAACTTTAAGGTTCTTTTTTTGCTAAAAGGTCAAGAAAATTCCATTAAAAAGAAAGATAATAAAGAAAAATACAAACCTCAAAATGGATTATCCCACCTTTGGCATCGCCATCAGCAGGATCCATTTGTGGTGATCAGAAATAACAAATGTTTACATGCAGAAGCAATAAAAAAAAAATCAGGTTGCAGATACAAATCTGTAACACTGACGCTCAGAAGCATCCCAAACAAATTTACTAGCAAGAAAGTCAGGACAGGTAATCCAGGGGCAAGAAATCATCTCTGTCGGTGCCCATTTAGCAAGTCCATTTGCTACAACATTTGATTCTCTGAAGCAATGAGTAATTCTGAGGGTTGCTCCCATTCTTGCTTCCAATACCATGGCAACGTATTGCTCACCAAGCATCCTGTGACAGAAGATGAGTCACATTCAACCCATAACCTACAAAACCCTTTTTGATAGCTAATTTAAGCCCTTTCATCCTTGATAATTAGATCCTTCCCCAATGAATTTAGAGAATGCAAGCATGACTTTACCACTACAATCTTGAAACACCCCTTCCTATCCAGCATCTCCTAGATTACCTAAGGAGCATCCGTCCATGTTTAATTTCCACCACCCTGTTGGTGGTTTCTTCCAGAGCACTGGAAGAGTCCTTGCCGGCTTTGCAGACATGGAAAGGAGAGAGTAGTGTAGCTTAATATGTAAATCAGCCATAGATTTTACCATACAAGGCTTGGACAAGGTAACAGAATGAACATCTTTACCAATTTTGTACAGGGCTGAACTTAAGCAAACCGTTTTCCCATCATAACAGTTCCTATTCCTCACTTTCCATATATTATGACTAATGAAAAGAAAGAGAGAGTACCACAACTCTTTAAGTGGTGCTACTTGATTCTTCAATTTCCACCATTGAAGAAGAGAAATCGAGGATGAATGCTCAACCCAGTTGAATCCAAAAAGTGTTAAAATAGATTGCCACACTTTCTTTACAAATTCACATTTTAGAAATAGATGGCTGAAACTCTCTTCCTGTTTATGACAAAGATATCATCTTGACACAATGCATACTTGCTTTCGCCCGATAGCATCATCAGTTGACAATTTATTCAAAGACCATCTCCAACCAAATATTGACTCATTTGGCATGCTCCTTTTATTCCAAACAATAGAAGTCTAGGTTTTCTGGTCCTCATGTTTTCTGAGACCATTCCATGCAGAAGAAACAGAGAAAATGCCATTAGTAGATAGGGTCCATACCATTTTGTCATTACTTGATTGAACTAATGGAATATTCTTTGCCATATCAAATATATCATTCAAAATTAAAGAAGACACCTCGAAAATTCCATCTTCCTTGATTAATGAAAGTTGAAACTTTACCATTTAATGAATGAGGTGGTAAATTGAAAACAACATGCTCTCCTATGAGATCCATCATAGACGATGATCCCAGCCAACAATTAGTCCAAAAATTAACACATTTCCCATCCCCTACTAGCCAACGACAATGCTTGGCAGTCCAATCCCAAATTTTCTTGATACTTCGCCATACAGGAGAGGAATCTGATAAACTTCTTTGAGTACCATTTTGGTAGAAATACCATGCTTGCATAAAGATATCAAACAATGAATCAAAAACCTTGATGTTCCACAACATTTTAGATAATAAAGCATCATTTACCTCACTTAATTTATGAATACCCAAACCTCCTTCCTCCAAACTTTGAGGTTCAGCCACCCATTCCTCTGCAAAGGAAACATTTCCCTCTTCTTCTCCATTTTTCATTCTCTGAAATGCATCTCCTTCCTTGCATAGCATATAGTTGCATTTCTCTCTATGATTCTTGCTAGAATAGAATCCCATACACACCACTTCACTATCTGAGTAGGGGGTTCCCCTCATGCCCACACTCATGGCTTGGTTTAGGGTCCTTGGTTAAGACCTAAAGAAGCCAGCCATTTGATAGGCCACTAATGCTTACTGAACTAGAGTGTTAATCCACCATCACAGGGTTTTGGCCCTTTGGAGATGGGCACAACAGTCTTGACACCTACAAACCAAGGGATATTGGCTCCCATAGTTGACATCTATCATTGGCCACACAAGGCCGTAGGGACCCTTGTTCGGCCCTACAGCAATGGGGCAGCCACAGAGGCTTAGCCACCATTGTGGGCAGCCTTTGGTGCTAGGCCCTTTTTGGTGTGGCCATCAATCCCCACAAATGTGTGCCATGCTGCCAACCTTTGGTGGCATTTGCATCAAGGACCAATCAGCAGACTAACACACTGGTTAGGCCATGCTTAATTGTCGACCCACCTCACTCTATTGCATGGCTGAGATTTTCAGCCCTTATTCAGTCATCACCATACCCTCTAGGGACAATGGCCATGCACCTCGATTTGGCCAGTTCAAGCTTTCTATGCCAACCCCATCGTCTCATGGTAGTAAGCAGTCAATACCTTTGGTGCATCAGATGATGCTTACGCATTCTGCCATTACCCAATCGAATTCATGCTTAGCCCAAGCAGAAATTATCTTTACTATTTGGCATTTAGTAACTCATGTTATAGCATTGCACTAATCTGAAAGTCCACTCATGAATTACCTTGGTTCATGTTGAGCTGCCTATTTAGATTGATTGGGTGTTTGTTTGGATGCTCACACCAAGCACTCAACTTGGGTAAAAAAGAAAAAAATGATGCGTAAGGTTATGACACCAAGTGGACCCAACTAGATATACCCTAATGCATTTCACTTCATACTCTTTTGGCTAGTGCACCTTCACACTCAACCAAACATTCTCCCCAATATTACAATGGGCTTAACACTCGTTGATCCATCACCTCACTAGTAAATCCATGCACCGCCTGAACTGAAATTTAGGTGTCTCCTCATTGACTTAGCCAGTGTATAGTCGCGCACCACCATTTATTCCCAATGATGGCCCTGAGGCCTTCACACACCATTTTAATGCACAGACCATAGCGTTAGGTCTACTTGCAAGTTATAACATTGGGCCATGCACTAACCCACCATGCACAGGCAATACTGAAACAATGATACTCATGGAATTACCTTGCTTGTTTTGCCATGTACACTAAGTACGCTTCACTCATAACAACACCCCCTTCTTATAACAGTACACCAACAATACTTGCATCAACACTATCATCGGTATGTCACTAGTGAGTTGCCTCAGGCATTAGGGTCTATATTCCATATTGTGTTACACCTCAATAGCATTTTACAATTTATCTCAGTCATCCATTTAGTCGGCCCATCTGATCATGCATGTCTTCCTCTGACTTGGGGTTTACTGCTGCCCCCAATTTATATAATTAGACTGGGATAATTTCATTCATGCATCATACATACCCATTCATATGCACCTTGTCAGTTTTATATTATATATTTGCATAACTAACTCACACATTTTGCTTCTATTTTTAGCCATCATGCCACCCAAGGGAGAGGTCAAACCAGCAGCCCAGGGTTATGATGCTGATAGATTCATCTCTTTCCATGCCAGCAAATGCTGGGACAAATTTGGGGATAGCCCGATCATAGTTTATCGTAGTGTGCATTTCAAGGAGCTTATCATATTCGGCCTGCATGACGCTTTCGATGACTTCGGTCGGACTCCGACCATTCATATATAGGATGACACCTGCCTAGGCCAAGTACATCATTTCTTATATAACCTCAGCCAACGAGTGGATGAGGAGACCGGCGAGCTGATAGTTACCAGTAGGGGCAGTGTCACACCCCAATTCTGAACCAACCAGAATGGTGTGATGAACTGTCTATGAATCAATGGTTCAACCAGGATCTCGTATAGGCTATGCCGACCATGTTAAACCAAAACACATTTCACATTTTCAGAGATAATAAAGTAAATAGCGGAAGTCTTATTAATAATGAACTGAGGTCTAATCATGATAAATAATTAATATTCCAGTTATCTCCAAGTAACCAAAACATAATTTAATACATATTACAAATATCCAAATACAGAAGTTAAAACTAAGCACATCCATAGTTGAAACGATCGCTTAACAATCATAATAGTCCTCCACAGCTTGCTCATCCATAGCCGCCACCTGTTCATATGTTGGCGTGTTGACATAATCTTCAATCGTAATACCTGCAACACCAAAAAACTAAAAAGAATTATGTGTGCGAGGGTCAGCTCTCCAACTTGAGCTCAGTGAGTAAACAAAACAATGTAACAAACATATGCATGCATTCAATTCATATCTTTGGTCTGGTTCATAAGTTTGTAATGTGCAATAGAAAGGATAGGTGGCCAATATACCGCTATACACGAGTGTGTGAAGTCACCCAAAGGATCAAACACCAATGCCGTCCCACATGCACCCATCATGGAATTGAGATAGAGCTAAAGTTCCCGGATCAAACACCACATGCCACTTCCCCTGATGCCCTACCCATACCAACATGTAAGCCCCTATTGGTGAGGGCTTGCAAACTGGGCTCGCAACTAACCAATCCTAATGTCAAACAATGTATCCAAGGCCTCACCCCAGCATCCCTCAATACGTCTATAGAGATAGAGCTAGAGTCTGGTGACGAGGATGAACCATAGTGTTACGTCCTCCCCCTGATGCCCCACTCGCACCAAGTATACTAACCACACACATACATTCACATGCCTATTCCTAGCATCATCATCATCATGTTATAAATATACAGAATTAAATATGTATGAGAAGTAATAACATGAATATTGGATGACATGTGAAATGCACATTACAAGCATACAAGCATAGAATCATCCATGGCATTGGACTTAATAAGTAAAACAACTTGCTATTAGCCAATTAGTGTAGGTCTTGTTCCCTCACCTTTGATTGATAGTAGATCCTCGTTCAAGCTTTATAATTCACTCTTAGATCACTTGAAAACCTAACAAGTTGATAGATTTTTAATTAGAATTAATTCCCATGTGTTTAGACTAACAGAAACTGAGGGATTGCAGGTGTGGCAGCACCTGTGGTCTTAATTTCTGTGACCACAGGGTGTAGGGTCGCAGGGTGGGGCCGGACATACTCTGACCACACGTGCGACGACACCCTCCCTGGAAACTTCCCGAGGGCATGTGGTCGGACATGTATGTCTTGTGGGGTCGGACATCATGCGACCTCATGTGCGACTACATGTGTTATGATCGACCTTTCATTCTTAATTCCATTCATTCATGTTTGAATCCTTTGGCTTATCATCATGGTCCTTCCTATGATTGTTCTATGACTCAAAACTATTATTTTATACACCATCCATTGTCCACATAATTTCCTCCATGGATTTTCTTGGAATTTGTCCATGGATGGATGATTTGGGTTTCTCCTAAATCCTATCTTCTTCATGAACTATTCTAGGCTCTCAATTTAACATGGGGAATATGTTCATACCTTAAGCTTGCTGAAGATTCAGAGTTTTCTCTGAATTTTCCTCCTCCTTAGTCTTCCTCTTCAATTCTCATTCTCTTTCTTCTCTTCTCTTTCTCTCACTTTTAATTAGAGTTCTAAAAGGGTGAAAGAGGCTAAGGGACATCCTATTTATAGAGGAAAATCCTCCATAATATGCCCCAATGAGTTTAGGAAAGAACCCCCTTCGGATTAGGAAGGTTTCCTAAATTCGGCTTCTGACTGGGTTCCGTGGGGTCAGAGGTGGGGTTGCAGAATCCATCGACCACACCTTCTGAAATATCCGACCACACGACCAAAATTCATGTGGTTGGACTATTTTGAGGTGTGGTCGGTCACACCTGTTTAGGCATGCGACCACACGCTCATAATTGACTATTTTTGGGTTGATTTCATACTTGGTCTTATGGTTTCTTCACGCACTTGGTCCATTTGGCTCGACCATGATAGGTAGACCTGGTACAAGGTGGTAAGACTGGTTAGTTCGATACAGGTCTTACAACTCTCCCTCTCTTATTAGAAATTTCATCCTCGAAAATTTCACATACCTTTCGAGTCGAAAAGGTGAGGATATTGCTTTCGCATAGCATTCTCTTCTTCCCATGTGATCTCTTCTATATCTCAGCTCCTCCAAGTGAACTTAACATAATAAATGTCATGGTTGGGTAGACGTTGAACCTTTCAGCTGGTGATTTCAATTAGTGCTACTTCGAATGTCAAATCATCAGTTAGACCCGATGGATCTGCTATTAAAACTTGTGTTGGATCTCTAACGTACTTCTTCAATAATGAGATATGAAATAAATCATGCACACTTGACATAGATGGGGGTAGTGCTAACTAATACATCACTTTTCCATGTTTAGCTAGAATCTCATATGGCCCGACATATCTTGGACTTAGCTTTCCTTTCTGTCCGAATCATTTTAAGCCTCGCATAGGTGATACTTTCAAGAATACCTTATCACCTATATCGAATTCAAGGTCTCGACGTCGAGTATCTGCATACTATTTCTGACGATTCTGAGCTGTTCTAACTCTTTCCTTGATAATGTTGACTACTCGACAAGTCTCTTCAACAAACTCTGGTCCAACGATACTCCGTTCTCTAATTTCATTCCAAAACAAAGGAGTTCGACACTTCCTACCATACAGTGCTTCTTAGGGTGACATCTGTGTAGTAGCCTAATAGCTATTGTTATAGGCGAACTCGATCAATGATAGTTTTTCATCCCATGAGCCTTTGAAATCAATAACACAGGCTCGAAGCATGTCTTCTAAAATCTGAATGGTACGCTCCGACTGTCCATCTATCTGAGGATGGAATGCAGTACTAAACTTCATTGTTGTACCCATAGCCTTCTGCAATCCTTCCCAAAACTTTGAGATAAAGCATGAGCCTCTGACCGACACTATGCTCTCAGGTATACCATTCAATCTGGAAATATTATCCACATATAGCTTAGTTAGCTGCTCCAAAGCATACCGAGATCATATAGCAATGGAATTAGCTATCTTCATAAGGCGATCAACAATCACCCAAACTACGTCAACCGATCTAGGAGTCAGTGGCAAATCGGTGACATACTTCATTGTAATGCAGTTTTACTTCCAGACTGGCTCCAATAGTAGTTGTAGTAAGCCATGTTGGTATTTTTCTTTCAGCCTTTACTTACTGATAATTCAGTTACTGAAACATGCATCTATCCACAACTACTTCCATTCCCTTCTACCAAAATAATCTCTTCATGTTTTGGTATATTTTGTACTTCTAGGATGTACCCAAAATGGAATAGAATGGGTTTTTAGCAGTATCTTGTATCTATGATCAATGTTTTTCACTTCAGGTATGCATAATCATCCTCTGTATCTCAGGACCTTTTTCGCATCTGAAGTAAGTCAGGGTTTGGTTTTTCTTACTCTAAATCTCCTTGTACCATTTTTATATACGGATCTAACAAAATTGCTACTTTTACTTCATCCATCAAATAAGAGACGATCTTTAACACTATAAATGTAAGCGAGGAACTATTGCTCCATAAGTTCATCCATAAGATCTCACCCAACTGGATCATCCCAAGTTTTTATCATATGCGGCTTTTCTTCCAAATTTGAATCTGTTGCTGCAAAACATAAGGCCGCTATTGTACTAGGTCCTCCTTTTGGCTTTATTATTCCTTGTTGCTCAAAACCTTAGTTATCATATTAGCCTTGCACCGGTGACATTGAATATCACGGTATTAATCCTTCAGGAATTCCAACCATCTCCTTAGCTTCCTGTTCAACTCTTTGTGGGTGAAGAGATAAGTAAGACTCTTGTAATCCGATTTAATCTGAAATTATTCTCTGTATAGATAATGTCTCCAAGTCTTGATTGCATGAATCACAGTTGCTAACTCTAATTCATGAGTTGGGTGATTCTTTTCATGCTCTTTTAGTTATCTTGAAACATATGCAATCGCTTGTTTACCTTACATCAACCCATATCCTAAACCCAATCTGAAAGTATTAGTGTGTAGGGTAAAAGATTCCCCTGGTACTAGAATGGTCAAGATGGAAGCCGATATCAGCCTTACTTTAGAATCTGGAAACATTCTTCACACTTATCAGTCCAATTAAACTCCTCTCCCTTCCTAGTTAGCTTGGTAAGAGGTTTTTTGATCTTAGAGTGGTCGTCCACAAATCGTCTATAATAACCAGTTAAACCCAAGAAACTTCTGATCTTCGCAATATTCTTTAGGTGTTTCTCACCATATGATTACTTCTATCTTAATAGGGTCCACTTTAATCCCTTTTTATGATGCTACATGATCTAAGAAGATCACTTTGTTTAATCAGGTCTCATATTTCTTGGACTTGGCATAAAGCTTCTCCCTTCTCAACTGTTGTGAAGCTGATCTAAAATTCATTGTATGAATTGCTTCATTCTTGGAATAAACCAAAATATCATCTATGGAAATTATGACCGACGTATCCAACATGTCATGAAACACCCAGCTCATCATCTCCATAAAAGTTGTAAGGGCATTGGTTAATCCAAACGTTATAATCGAGAACTTATAATGCCCAATCCCAGTTCTAAAAGCTGTCTTCGAGATATCTCTGTCCAAATTCTTCATTTGATGATACTCCATCCAAGGTCAATCCTAGAAAATACCTTTGCTCCTTGCAACTGTTTAAACAAGTCATCGATCTGAGGTAGTATATATCGATTCTTGATCGTGAGCTTGTTTAGTTCCTGGTATTCTTTACATAATCTGACACTATCGTCTTTCTTCTTCATGAATTACATTGGCGCTCCCCGTGATGCAATAATTAACCGATTCTAATAACTCTCATAGTTGAGTCTCAGTCCCTTCAACTCTATAGGAGCTACTCTATAGGTGCCTTTGACACAGGTATCGTCCTTGGTAAGAAGTCGATGACGAACTCGGTCGCACGATCAGATGGTAACTCAGGTAAGTCTCCTGGAAACACATCAAGAAATTTACGCATCACATCAATATCTTCCAACTGTGATGCTTCTTTGGTAATGTATACCACAGATACCATATATCCAACTCCTTTATCTTCAAAGCATCTCTTCACCTTTAGCATAGAGAGGATCAGTTTTCACTTCTTAGGAAACATACTTATAATAAAACTAAATTATATGCCGTCTTTATTCTTGAATGATAACCTCTTCTATGCACATAACAACTTTGTAGAGTGTTGAGACAACCAGTCTATTCCCAAGATGATGTCAAAGTCTGCCATCTCAAGTCGATTTAGGTTGCATTCAAATTTTGTCCATCCATATGATTTGAAGATTGTTCACAATACTCATCCAATACAACATCTAGTCCAAAAGGGCTTGAACTAGCAAAATCTGGTATAATGGTCTTAAGAGCACATCTAGCTCCTGAATCTGTTATGGTTTTTCAAAGACTAACGCCAATAATCTCATATCCCAAAAAGCTCATTAGCTTACACCTTCTTTATCATTGCTATTCTACCCTGATCTCTCTTTCATATACCTCGAAAAATATCTTGTGATTGTTACTTACTTTCTTTCTCATGCACTCTTTTATAGACATGACTCATATCCATCTATCTAGAAATCTTGAAATAGATTCTCTACTACTTCGTCTAAGGTTTCTTAGCTATATAGATTATTCAAAATTCAATCATCTTCCTTCCAATAATTCCTTATTATTTAAACATCTTATCAATGGTTGTGAAGAAATGTAAGAATCAGAATATTTGTCCAAAAGTATTTCATTTCCTTCTTTCGAATTCAGTATAATGACGAACACTTGCTTTATCTAATAAACTTAGGTTTAAAGGACCAGGAGTAAATCTATGGTAATCCAACCGGCATAAAAAAGATCGTTAAGTTACATGGTGGTCCAAATACATGGATATAGAGGTTTTGTAGTTCTTAACCTCATGGTTACAGGTTCTATCGAGTATATAATGCCATTGGTCAAGACAGTACATGAGAAAATCTGGAGAAAGTTTTGATACATCAATAAATCAGGTATAAATCAGAAAGATGTATGCTCAACATGATTAAACATTAAACTGTTCATTCAGTTCATATCTTTGTTCATGTTGTCGATCATGAGAGTGGCTCAGATTGGTATAATCAGGACTAATACTAAAGAATAATATCTATAACTCCAATTGACAGGTTGAATCAAGAAGGTATCCTGTCAAGGTACGAGAATTTAAAATCAGGTATGTGCATCCTCTATAATCATATGAGTAAGTCGATAATGCACCGTATCCTATATAACCTATCTAGTTATATGGCCACAATAGATTTGATCCTTTGCTGAAAACATTTGAGGCTTCATCTTCAGAAAATATTTCTCAACCCTTGTTGAATCATTTTGCCATGATGCAGCTATCCCATACCTCGGTGGCTGATAAGGGTAACCACCTTGATACACTGCTTGTTGTGGACCAAGCTTCTACACTAGGGTGTGCATTACTAGGACTTGCCGTATGATAGGCACTGTGTTATAGCTAACCGGTGTTGGGGGTACAGTGTTGCTACCAATCTATACCGTACTGGTGTTGGTGTAGCATTGACAACTTGGGTAGTGCCTTACATAACAACTTGCATAATCGGTCTCATATGTTATTGCTCTTGTATTTTGTCAGGCCAAGTTTTATTACAATCGTAGCAAAGGCACTTGGTAGTCTAGGTAGATTGGCTGGAGTGGCCTGGTTGTTCACCTCTTTTGATATGCTCCAATCTGATTATCATTATTTAGCATCTACTCAGATGAGTTTTCATTACCCATTCTCGACCTAGATAGTGGTGGGGTCAAGTTGCAACCTCTTCTTAATGCTCAGTGGGCAATGGATCAGCGTGTGATGGATCTCACTCTGATTCTCCACGTCACCCAGGAGTATAGCTTTATCTTCATTTATAGTTACTCTCAATTTTTGGTGTATAGCTATTGTTCTCCTATCTCTGTCGCATTCAGCCAGAGATCTTTTCCTTTACCTTTGCAGGGATTTAGGCGTTACTAGCCATTTTCCTTCTTTCCCAATCATACATCGACTTTTACATCTTGTGAGTACTAACTCGGTATTCTAATTTTTCTGCTTTATAGATGCTTCCTTCTTGTTACTATACTATATCCTTTGTATACTCAGACAACTATCCTACTTATAGATCGTACCATATGTTATTTATTTATCGGGATACATTATGATTCTCTTTTTCTTCAGTCTATATATACATATGGTTCCACCTCTTATATGTACATTATTGTCTTGTTTAAGTTCTGTCTCAACCAACACAGGTGCTTATGATGTGTTTGTATTAAAGCTTTTAATTTATCCTAACTCAGTTCATGGACTCTAGTGGAAGTATTCGAGTTTAATGGGCAAGGCCTAAGAGCTCTGATACCAAGTTGTCACACCCCAATTCTGAACTAACCAAAATGGTGTGATGAACCGTCTATGAATCAACGGTTCAACCAGGATCTCGTATAGGCTATGCCAACCGTTAAACCAAAACACATTCCACATTAATCAGAGATAATAAGGTAAATAACGGAAGTGTGATTAATAATGAACTGAGGTCTAATCATGATAAATAATTAATATTCCAGTTATCTCCAAGTAATAAAAACATAATTTAATACATATTACAAATATCCAAATACGAAAGTTAAAACTAAGTGCATCCATAGTTGAAATGCTTGCTTAACAATCATAATAGTCCTCCACAACTTGCTCATCCATAGCTGCCACCTATTCATATGTTGGCGTGTCGACATAATCTTTAATCGTAATACCTGCAACATCAGAAACTAAAAAGAATTACACGCGCGAGGGTCAGCTCTCTCAGTAAGTAAACAAAACAATACAACAAACATATGCATGCATTCAATTCATATCTTTGGTCTAGTTCATAAGTTTGCAATGTGCAATAGAAAGGATTGGTGGCCACCATACCTCTATACACGAGTGTGTGAAGCCACCCAAAGGATCAAACACCAATGCTGTCCCACATGCATCCATCATGGAATAGAGATAGAGCTAAAGTGCCCGGATCAAATACCGCATGACACTTCCCCTGATGTCCTACCTATACCAACACATAAGCCCCTATTGGCGAGGGCTTGCAAACTGGGCTCGCAACTAACCAATCCTAATGTCAAACAGATCCAAGGCCTCACCCTAGCATCCGTTAATACGTCCATAGAGATAGAGCTAGAGTCTGGTGACCAGGATGAACCACAGTGTCACGTCCTCCCCCTGATGCCCTACTCGCACCAAGTACACTAACCACACACATACATTCACATGCCTATTCCTAGCATCATCATCATCATCATGTTATAAATATATAGAATTAAATATGCATGAGCAGTAATAACAGGAATTGGATGACATGTGAAATGCACATCACAAGCATACAAGCATAAAATCATCCATGGCATTGGACTCAATAAGTAAAACAGCTTGTTATTAGCCAATTAATTTAGGTCTTGTTCCCTCACCTTTGATTGATAGTAGATCCTCGTTCAAGCTTTATAATTCACTCTTAGATCACTTGAAAACCTAACAAGTTGATAGATTTTTAATTAGAATTAATTCCCATGTGTTTAAACTAACAAAAACTGAGGGATTGCAGGTGTGGCAGCACCTGTGGTCTTAATTTTTGTGACCACAGGGTGTAGGGTCACAGGGTGGGGCCGGACATACTCTGACCACACGTGCGACGACACCCTCCCTGGAAACTTCCCGAGGGCATGTGGTCGGACATGTATGTCTTGTGGGGTCGGACATCATGCGACCTCATGTGCGACTACACGTGTTATGGTCGACCTTTCATTCTTAATTCCATCATTCATGTTTGAATCCTTTGGCTTATCATCATGGTCCTTCCTATGATTGTTCTATGGCTCAAAACTATTATTTTATACACCATCCATTGTCCACATAATTTCCTCCATAGATTCTCTTGGAATTTAACCATGGATGGATGATTTGGGTTTCTCCTAAATCCTATCTTCTTCATGAACTATTCTAAGATCTCAATTTAACATGGGGAATATGTTCATACCTTAAGCTTGCTGAAGATTCAGAGTTTTCTCTGAATTTTTCTCTGAATTTAGTCTTCCTCTTTAATTCTCCTTCTCTTTTTTCTCTTCTCTTTCTTTCACTTTCAATTAGAGTTCTAAAAGGGTGAAAGAGACTAAGGGACGTCCTATTTATAGAGGAAAACCCTCCATAATATGCCCCAATGAGTTTAGGAAAGAATCCCCTTCGGATTAGGAAGGTTTCCTAAATTCGGTTTCTGACTGGGTTCCGTGGGATCGGAGGTGGGGTTGCAGAATCCGTCGAACACACCTTCTGAAATTTCCGACCACACGACCAAAATTGATGTGGTTGGACTATTTTGAGGTGTGGTCGATCACACATGTTTAGGGATGCGACCACATGCTTATAATTGACTATTTTTGGGTTGATTTCATACCTGGTCTTGTAGTTTCTACACGTTCTTGGTCCACTTGGCTCGACCATGATAGGTAGACCTGGTACAAGGTGGTAAGACCGGTTAGTTCGATACAGGTCTTACAGTCAGGGGGGTAGATATTACCCTTATAGTCGCTTTATTGGTGACCATACTAGGCATGTCACCAGATGGGGAGAAGATTTACATAGTCCCGGAGAGTCTATAGGCATGGTGGAGGATGCCTACATGCATATGAGACTTGCCCTCACCCAGCCCGAGATGATAGGGTCTAATTTTGAGGAGAGGGAGTCTTCCTTCAGGCCTACACCCAGACTGCTCAGTCAAATCATCCAGCACGATGTCATACCACGATTTGGTCAGGGAGGAGCTGAACCAGTTTTATGTATTTTTGACAGACCAATTGATGCAGAGGAGACCTGTGTGCCTCCCATTCTTAATCTTACACACCATCCTATACTTATTTTGTCACTTGCCCCACAGAGGCCACTTACCATATGGATGCCTACTGACTGGTGTCTTCGTGCACTTTGGAGTGAGCCTCAAGGGAGAGGCCGTGGAGAACATGAAGGACTCATCCATGCTCAGTGGGATACCATCGCAAGGATGTAGCTTGCTGACATAGTCATGGTGGATCTCGTTCTGGAGGTACGCGCCAGACCACCCTGAGTAGCACAACCTTCTAGGAGGGCTCGAGCAGCAGTAGCAGCAGCCACTGGAGCAGGTACTGGGAGTGGTGAGGGCACCAGCCGTGGTATCAAGAGAGTGACCATAGCACAGTGGTCATCATCCAATAAGGAGGAGGAGTAGTATGAGGATTATGGTGATGACAGCGAGGAGGGTAAGGGAGACGATGATGATAGAGCTAGCGAGGACAATGAGGGTGGTGATGATGATGATCAGATGGATGTGGACACCGCTGTCCCCACACATAACGTACTTCCATCTACCAGAGTGGCACCTGCATCTACCCATTCCAGAGAGGTACAACCTGCTGCTCCTACTGCCAGGCCACCTACATCCACACCATCATTGCTACCCATAGCAAACTTAGGCCAGGTTCTTGGGGTGGTCCAGCTCATGCATAGGGAGATAGAGAGGCTCGTCGATAGTTACACTAGACTAGAGAGAGAGGTGGGGTGATGACTGGACACTCTGGAGACTCATGTGGGATACATTCACGATGCGAAGGTCACGGTCGGACATTTACATCACTATGTACGGAGTAGACCCATAGTGACTCTGACCCCTTCGAGCGTTCCACCACTAGCAGCTTCATAGGATGCCCTTTCAGCATCTATAGCTCCCCGCATTACACAACCATCATCTTCACATGATGCGTCGGCAGTACCTACAGATAAGGATGATCATTCTCCTACCTTACCGGTCTACCAGCCTTCCACTTCAGAGCACCTTTCTAGATCCGACCTTTCTGTCACACTGAGAGAGCCTCAGCAGACAGAGTAGTGATCCAACACTTTATATTTACTAGTTTATTTTGATGCTTTATGTACATAAGGTAACTGTCCGAGTCGTGGATTGTACCCTACTTGACTTATGCACATTATATTTATCCTCACTTTATACACGTACATTTCCATTCACATATTGTTAGTGCTTGCATTTATCTTTATACATGTACACTTCCATTCAATTTAATTTTTGTAATTGAATTGGGTACACATATATTTATATATACACGTCTTACTTCATGTTATTAATTTCATAATATGTGTTATGCTCTTTTTCTTAGTTCTTGTAATTTAATGTAAACCTAACTTACTGTTCTCTTACTTACTACTTATTGGTTCATAGAAGCTTTTAATTAGTCTAGGCATCTGTTTCGATACATGAAAAAGTAACTGCAGGGAAAGTTTGTAGATAGAGTCAGAGTGGTTGTGCTCTAGTACTAGTGTTGTCACAGCCTATTTTAGGGAATTGGGTGTGATATCCGAGTCATCCAAGAGATAACCCGAATCTTCCAGCAACCGATAATCAGCATGATCTACCAGCAAACACCACAGTCTACATACACAATATCCATCAAAATCAACAGTAGATAATAATAATAATAATAATAGCAGCAAAATATCATAATTTACAGCGAAATCATAATAAGGAACGAGATGCCAAATAATAATACTTAATATCATAAGTTTGTTATCCATTACAGTTGTTCCATAATATTCATAACACTACATAGATCCATATTACATAACCAGAGTAAATTCGAATAGGTTCTTGTGGATAGATCAAACCATTATCTATCCACCGATAGAAAAATTAACAGAGTCAAGAGGCCGACTTAGGTCCCGTAGATGCAATCCATGCAGGTACAGCCCTTGATATGATCACGGAGAGGAACCCTACTAAGTGAAGCAGTCTAAGCATCAGCAAGATCCATATCTATGTCGGTAGTAAAGGTACCTACAAACAAAGCTAAAAAGATTCGATATAGAGGGGTGAGCTCACATCCCAGCTCAACGAGGAATCATGTATCCAATGTAATCCTAGGCAACAAATTATGAATGCAGTACAGAAGCAAATAAACAAGAAATTATGAGTGTCATAGAAGTGTGTATGCAAATCATGGTCGATCTGTATCTTAGCGAAGATTTTTCCCCATACCCCATCACCTGAGTTGTGCCCTGTACCCCACCACCTAAGCATATACACCTGTACTACATAGGTTGAGTGCTCCATACCCCACTGCCTGGATTATATTCACCTTGCTAAAGCATAGATCACTTGACTAAGTTGATGCATAATGCATGAGCATGTTATTAATGGGTTACACCATAGCAGAGATCCATGTTCCACTTCCATGGACTGACCATGTCCCCACTAACGTGCAATAGGACATATGGCCATGTATCATGCTCCCACATGTCATATGATCATATACCCCACGCACAATCATATTCAAACAATCAATCAACCATCATGGCATGTGAATGCAGTAAATAAAATTATACTCTAACAGGAATCTCCATTCCACTCCCATGGACTGACTGTGCCCCTACTAGAGTATAGAAAGCCAACATGGCACGTGTATCGTACTCCCATACTTTAGACACCCATCATACATGGTCTTATCCAAACTACACCCAGAAGAGGACCCCCACTCCTACTCCCATGGTTTATTGTGCCTCCATTAAGGTACAGCCACTCCCAACTTGATTCATGAGGTCACTCATTACATGAACCACCATACATGGGTGGCATCCCAATGGAGAGCCCCAGATCCTCACTTACATGGTTCACCATGTCTCTACTAGAATACTAGCACACCAACATGGTATCCATGCTTGTACTCCCATATATCACACGCACCATCATACATGGTTATGCATACAACAATAACATCAACAACCACTCCTTGTAGAAAACCCCAGATCCCTACTCCCATGGTTCACCATGTCTCCAACAAGGCAACAACAACTAATAACATATATAGTTATAGTTATATGCAAATGCATGAACAGTTATAAGCAATTTATTGGATGACTTGTTATAAAAGAAAAACATTCATAATAACCATCAAACACATGTTCGAACTCTACATGACCTAACCCTCACTTGTTGACATTAGAGGTGCTGCTGAACCTTGAAGCCGGCAAAAGGTTCCATCTACTACCCTTGGTGTTTTATCAAATTTAATTGAATATGTAAGACCCGTATCAAACTAACCCGGTCTTACCACCTTGAACCAGGTCTACCCATCATGGATGAGCCAAATGGCCCAAGTGCGTGAAGGAGATCACGATCCCAGGTATTAAACTGACCCAAAAACACTTAAATTAAGGGGAGGGTCACATACCTAGCAAGGGAGGGTCGGACCCCCCCCCAAGACAGAAGTCAGACACCCAATTTTACATGGGGGGTCAGACACTTTAGGAACCAGGGGTCGACGGGATCTCTGACCCCCTATCGACCCCTGGTACTCGGTAAATCTAAAAATTAGGAAAGTTTCCTAATTTCGATGAGATTCCTTCCAAATCTCAAAGGGACTTATTTTAGGAGTTTCTACTCTATAAATAGGATGTCCCTAAGCCTCTTTTACTCCTTTTACAACCCTAATTGAATTGAGAGAAAGAGAAGAGAAGGAAGAGAAGGAAAATAGAAGGAAAGAAGAGAAGAAGGCCAAAGGAGAAGAGTTGCAGAGAAGGAGTATTATTCTCAGGTATGGATACTAATTCCATGAATTGCTAAAGACCTTAGGATAGATAATGCAGAGAGTATGATCTCGGAGGAACCCAAACCATCAACCCATGGTTAGGTTTTCATGGAAAACCATGGGGGAAAATCATGAAAGCCATATAGGTGGTAGTCATGGTTCTAGACCATAGAACAGGTGTAGAATGGATTATAGGAGCAAGCCATAGGACCCCAAACACGAAGAATGGACTGAAGGAAGAAAATCGACCAAAACCCACAGGGGGTCGCATGGGGGGTCGATGGCCAATCGACCCTACCAGACCCTGAGCATCGACCCCCAGTGTTCGGGAAGTCCAGAATAGGGGTGGTCGCACCCAGGGTCGATCATTACTCCGACCCTACCTCCGACCCCCAGTTAAAAACATGGTTTTAAAAATCAGAATTAATTCTAATTAAATTCTATCGACTTTGTTAGGTCTTCTAGCAATATAATAACAATATAAAGGTGATCTTAAAGCTTGTAAGAGGATCTATTAGCAAGATAAGGTGAGGAAATAGAACTCTAAACTAATTGGTTAATAACAAATCGTTTTCTCTTTTCTTGAGTCCAATGCTATGCTTGATCCTATGCGAATATGTTTGTAATGTGCATACAACATGTCATCCAATATTTTTATTATTTTTTCATGCATATTTAACTTATTGTTTATAACATGATGATGATGATGATGATGATAGGAATAGGCATGTGAATGTATGTGTGTGGTTGGTGTACTTGATCCGAGCGAGTATCAGGAGAGGTGTGATGGGAACGTCAATAAACGTTAACCTTTGGCGGGTCTCAGCACTTTAGCTCTATCTCTAACTCAAGTCTTGTGCACTAGCATCATCGTATCGCCATTACTTTAGCAGAACTATTACGTCATTGAGCATCAGGGGAGGTGGTCTCAGTCCTTGTAGTCTCTGACTCTACCAGGGGGCTTTAGCTCTATCTCTATGGACGTTCTGAGGGATGCTGGGGTGAGGCCTTGGATACACTTTTTGGCATTAGGATTGGTTAGTTACGAGCCCAGTTTGCAGCCCTCACCAGCAGGGGCTTACGTGTTGGTATGGCACTATACAGCAATAAACGTTAACCTTTGTTGTACAATGTTCATGAATTGGGTGCTTGTGAGTCGACGATAAACGTTAACTTCGGGCGGCGTCACACACTTGTGTATAGAGGCGGGGTCAATAAACGTTAACCTTTGACTACCTAAACCTTTCTATTGCATATTGTAAACTTTAAACCAGACCAAAGATATGAATTGACTACATGCAAATGTATTGTTGCATTATTTTGTTTGCTCACTGAGCCATGATGTGTGCTCACCCCCTTGACGTCGAATATTTTTAGTTGATGATGCAGGTACTACCGTCGAAGATTATGTCAATGCTCCAGTGTACGGGCACGTGGCGGCGATGGAAGTTGAAGATGAAGTGGATACACATGACTCCTCTTGCGAGTGCAACTCATGTGTATTCGATTAGATTTCTAGTTTTCTTTATTTAGATTTAATAAAGACATGTATTTGATATTTATTTATGTCTTAGTTGATACAGAATAATTTGCTATTTAAATATTAATATCACAGTAGATTCTCAGTTCATTTTACTATAAGACTTCCGCTATTGTGTATTTACTCTGATTATGAATGTGGATGTATGAGGTTTAGATAAAACGGATTCCGCTTGTCTGAGATCCTGGTTGAACCGTTGGTTTGCTAGCGGTTCATCACACCATTCTGAAGTGTGCTTAATTGGGGTGTGACAAAATAAGATTCATTAGGTTAGTGAATAGCTTTTAAAACAGCATATACAGGTCCTAGGGTCTATGTACGGGTCCTAAGATAGGCCAAGAACCGAAAAAATGTTCTTCCTAGTCATTTCTAGGCTTATAAGTCAATATTGAGTGAACCGACAGAAGCAACTAGTTGTGCGTTTTACTAGTACGTAGTGTCGGTTAACACTTAGTCAATTCCTTCAGGTATAGAACCAGAAGACTGATCGGATGAATGGTCTTTCGATTGGTCTTTTGTTTCACATACTATATACAATATTGGAATTCTAGTAGGTTTTTCAGAAGCAAGGTCGGATGATCTGTAAGACCCGTGTCAATTTAACCCGGTCTTACCACCTTGAACCAGGTTTACCCATCATGGTCGAGTCAAATGGACCAAGGGCATGAAGGAGATCGAGATCCCAGGTATGAAATCGACCCAAAAACACTTAATTCTAGGGAGGGTCGCACACCCAGTGAAGCAGGGTTGGACCTCCCAAAACAGAAAGTCAGACCCTCAGTTTTTGAGGGAGGGTCGGACAGCTTAAGACCCTAGGGTCGACGGGATCATCGACCCTCCCATCGACCCTCGGTTTCTGACGAAAACTGAAATTAGGAAATTTCCTAATTTTCGGTTGGGATTCTTTCCAAATCTCAATGGGACTATTATAGGACATTCCTAGTCTATTTAAAGGACGTCCCTAAGCCATTTTCACTCCTTTCACAACCCTAATTGAATTGAGAGAAAGAGAGGAGAAGGAAAAGAGGAAGAAGAGAGGCAAGGAGGAAGACTTAGCAAAAAGGAGAAGAATTGCAGAGAAAAGTAATCTTCTCAGGTATGGATACTAATTCCATGAGTTTCTACAGACCTTAGGTTAGATATGATTGAGTGTAGGATTTCGGAGAAACCCAAACCATCCATCCATGGTTAGGTTTTCATGGAAAACCATGGGAGGATGCACAAAAGCTATCTAGATGAATCATACATGGTTCTAGACCATGGAATGAATGTTGAGTGAATGTAGGAAGCAAGCCATAGGACCCCAAACACGAATAATGGATTAAAAAGTGGAAATTGGACCAGAGTGCACCGAGGGTCGCACCGAGGGTCGATAGACCATCCGACCCTAGGTGTTTCTGACCATCGACCCTCGGCATTCGGGAAGTCCGGAATCTTTGGGAGGGTCGATAGACCCATCGACCCTAGCATCGACCCTAGCATCGACCCTCAGTTGACAGAATGGTTTTTAAATTCTGAATTAATTCTAATTAAATTCTATCGACTTTGTTAGGTTTGCTAGCAATATAATAACATTATAAAGGTGATTTTAAAGCTTGGAAAAGTATCTATTAGCAAGCTAAGGTGAGGAACCTTAACCCCAAACTAAATTGGTTAATAATAAACTAATTTTCTTTTCTTGAGTCCTATGCCATGTTTGATTCTATGCGAATATGTTTGTAATGTGCATACAGCATGCCATCCAATATTTCTATTACTTGTTCATGCATATTTACTTTATTGTTTATAACATGATGATGATGATGATGATAGGAATAGGCATGTGATTGTATGTGTGTGGTTGGTGTGCTTGATGCGAGCGAGTATCAGGGGAGGTGTGATGAGAACGTCAATAAACGTTAACCTTTGGCGGGTCTCAGCACTTTAGCTCTATCTCTAACTCAAGTCTTGTGCATTGACATCGTCGTATCGCCATTACCTTAGCAGAACTATTATGTCGTAGAGTATCAGGGGAGGTGGTCTCGGTCCTTGTAGTCTCGACTCTCTGGGGGGGCCTTAGCTCTATCTCTATGGGCATTCTGAGGGATGCTAGGGTGAGGCCTTGGATACACTGTTTGGCATTAGGATTGGTTAGCAGCGAGCCCAGTTTGCAAGCCCTCGCTAACAGGGGCTTACGTGTTGGTATAGAATTATATAGCAATAAACGTTAAACTTTGTTGTATAATGTTATGGTAGGGTGGATGGGGACGACGATAAACGTTAACCTTCGGGCGGGCTTCCACACCCTGTGTATAGAGGCGGTGTCAATAAACGTTAACCTTTGACCACCCAACCTTTCTATTGCACATTGCAAACTATAAACCAAGACCAAAGATATGAATTGACTTTTTGCATGCATATGTATTGTTGCATTGTTTTGGCTACTTACTAAGCCATGTTGTGTGCTCACCCCTCGACGTCGAATATTTTTAGTTGATGATGCAGGATATACTGTTGAAGATTATATGAACCTGTCAGCGTATGGAACTGTAGCAGCTATGGAAGTTGGAGCTGAAGATGGTACATACGACTCCTCTTGCGAGTGCAACTCGTGTGTATTCGATTAGATATTTTTGTAGGTTTCTTTATTGGATTTATAAGACATGTATTTGGTATTTAAATATTTATGTCTCGGTTAATCACAGAATAATTTGCTATTATTTATGGATATCATCTTAGTTCTCAGTTCATATTATTTATAAATTTTCCGCTATTGTGTATTACTCTGATTATAATTGTGGATGCGTGTTAAGTTTGGATAACGCGGGGATAGCCTATAAGAGGTTCTGGTTGAACCCTTGGTTATTTGGCGGTTCATCACACCATTCTGAACAGTGTGGAATTGGGGTGTGACAACTTGGTATCAGAGCATCTCAGGCCTTGCCCGTCGAACTGACACACACATTCAAGACCATTGTGAACTGAGATAGGATAAATTAAAAGCTTTAATACAAACACACGGTAAGCACAAGTGATGATTGAAACCGAATTAAAAAGAGAATAATGCATCTAATAAAGGGAAAACCAGTTACAGAACTACAACGTATATACATCGCTAAAGCAGAGTACAGTCCACAACCCGGACAGTTACTCTGTAGTACAAGAAAGGTAAAGTACAATCAGGAAACTAGAGGCGAAGGAGGAGGCGGTGCCTCACGATCTCTGTCGTAGTCCTCAGCATAGACCCTAGTCAACCAGGCCACCTGGGTCTGGGTCATCTGGAGACTAGCTGTGAGACCGGCTATCCTCTGATCAGTCGCACGCTGCACCTCTAGGAGCTCTCCAATCCGTGCATCTGATGCGTGCTGAGCAGCCAACTGCTCATCCATCCTCAGATCAGATCTGCGCTGAGCATCCCTGATCTCCTGCAGCATCTCCATCATATCAGAAGGTGGGCGTGAAGGACCAGCATCATGAGAAGGACTGGCCTCGGGTACCGAAGCCGCTGCAGCAGAAGTACCAACACCATCCGCCTGTGTGGGTGATGGCGGGGGTATCGCGTCAACATCCATATACATACGAACATCATCGTCGACCGGATCTCCCCGAGCCATAGCAGCAGCCACAACATCAGTCACCTCGACCCGAGTGTGAGGGCGCACCATCGCGTTCCTCTCCTCATCGCTAACCTCCGCATCTCGCAGCCCCATCTTGCAGATAGCCTCCCAATCTAGAGGCGATGAGAAGGTCTTCTCCTGGATCTTCTCATCAACCAGATCCACCCCCCAAACGGGTCGGTAGCCATCGTAATCATGCGTCCATAGGGTAGATTACCCCTATGACCGGACAATGTGGCACCGATCATCGTCCGCATGATGATGTAAGGGAGGCAGACCGGCCGTCGAGTGCATATGCTGTAGATCAAGAACTCGGGTCAGTCGAGACACCCTCTCATAGTGCCCACTCTGCGGAATCAGATTATCTTTGGATAATCTTGCGGAAGACTCGTGGAGATGGACGCAAGTAGCAAGCTCTCATCCGCCATCTATCGGGATGGAGCAACCGATTGTCGATCTCTGCTCTCGATCTCCATCTCAACAAACTGTGGCTCTCCCGGCGCACAGGACACCATAGGGCCATCGAAGGGAATGCCCAACAGATCGGCCAGGCTGGCGATAGTCAAAAGAAATGTGCACCCCCTTGACGTAGCTAGTGATGCGCAACTCCCGACCCCGCTCGACATCATTGTAATCCCCCACCACCCGGAGATTACAATAGAACCGGGCGCACCAAGTCCGGACATGTGCACGCGTCGTATGTGATGACAGGAGGCCACCCCATGTCGCCAAAAGCTCTCTCTACGTTGAACAAGGCTAGATCAGCCCGGGTTCACCATACGACCCCCCTTCCACTTTCTTGCCGGATAGTAGGCATACTGTGCCTCGGCCTCATTTGAACGGAAACGGAGAGGATCACGCAATCTTGGCACTTTGGTACGGGCCATAGTACCTGCAAAAATAAGAAAGAGAAAATAAACCAGGAGTTAGTAGGATAAAATCTGAAATTGGATTTAATAACTACGTAAGTTAACAATAAAGTCCCATTTTTCACCATACAAGTGGGCGTAAGAACTTACGTAAGTTAAAACATATCCTACAATCTACAGGCAGTAGAAAATTTTAATGGATAAGGTCTAATTTGGAGAAATTCAAGAAAAATCAAAAATGTCGACAAATTAGGGCAAAAAAAGAAAAATTTAAGTTTCTCGATGACCAACCGATGAAACTCAAAAAATTTTGAGGGCTTTCGTTCCTCAAGACCCCAATAACAAAAGCCCCCAATAAAAATCAAAATTTTACGGTTGGAAAAAGTTTAATTTGAAAAATACAAGTTAAAGGAGCAAAAACCTAGAAATAAAAACCTAAAAACAGGTAAAGTTGGGGAAGTATACCTGTAGGGGTGATGTGGATGTCGAAATTCGGATTAGGAACGATCCACAATAGCGAAGTAGCACTGTAGCAACTCGGAGAGTAGAGACGAGTCGAAACGGAGGGGGAATAGTGAGAAATGACCCAGAATCGGATCTTAAAAATCTGATTTTTAGTCCGAGGGTTGGACAATTCGACTGACAACATCGACCCTCGGATCGACCCTCCAATCGACCCTCGGCTCCCGAGAATCTGACAGAAATTCAAGGGTCGGACTGAGGGTCGGACACCCCTCGACCCTCGCATCGACCCTCAGCTCTCGGGAAGAACAGGTCATTCCCAGGGTCGGATACCAAGGGTCGGACATACCATCGACCCTCACCATCGACCCTACATAGAAAAGACAGGAAAATTTTTCAGAATGAATTGAGGATTTTGAATTTTACATCGGTTAGCATGCCTACATGAAGTATAAATGATTTCCAACTGATTTTGATGATTTTCAGGCACCACCCATCCGAGAAAGAAAATATGTCTGGACGTAGAGTGACCCGACAGACCCGAAACACAGTCCCACCACCACTACCCGTGGAGGAGACTAGTCAAGAGAATAACCAGGTACCAGAAAATCCAAAACCGGTAAACCCTGCAAATTTACCACCACCACCACCAGAGCTAGCAACAGTGGTGATGAATCTGGCTCAACAGCTACAACAAATGCAACATGCACAAGAACAAATGCAGGTTGCGATGGGAATTATGTTTCAAGCCACTCAGGCTGCAACCAAGCACACCGGGCAAGCTAGTGCAGCACCAGTGAGTAACCACCCAGCCCCTCAGACACCTCAACAACCGACTGCACCAGTTCCTGTGCAAGCCCCAGAAGCAGCCCAAGGGAACTATCAGTATCCACCCCCTATGTTTGGGGCATATCAAAATCAACTGGATCACTCCCGGCTAGTGGAGAGATTTTTGAAAATGAAACCAAGAGAATTCAACGGAAAGCCATCTGATCCACTGTGGCCAGCACACTGGATAGACGAGATGGAAAGGAACTTCCTTATGATGACTATTACTGAGGAAGAGAAAGTACTATGCGCCACCTTCATGCTCAAAGGCGACGCACACCATTGGTGGAAATTTACAAAGACGTACTTATTGACCAAGCATGCCCTACTGACATGGGCTACATATAAAGAAGCATTCTTCGAGAAGTATTTTCCAAGAAGCTTCAGAGATTCAATGGAGAAGGAATTTCTGAGTCTGTACCAGGGACAGATGTCCGTAGACTCGTATCAACAACGCTACGAAGAGCTGTTTTTCTTCGCACCAACTAGCATGCAAGAAAAAGATACAAAAACCCGTAGATTCGTCGCGGGACTGAGAGGAAGTATCAGGGAACATGTTCTGGGATTAGAAAAGACCGTATATAATGAAGCTGTTCAAATCGCTCGAGTGATTGAATCGAGCCAGAAAGAGAGTTATTTCACTAAAAACAAAGGCATAAAAAGGCCAGTTGGGAATTCGTATAACGGAGGCAATAACAGGACGTATAAGCCTTTCCGTCCTCAGAATTTTGCAACTGCACCAAAGTCTACTGCAGCAGCTCAACCACAGCCAAAGCCAAATCCTGAAGCAACAAAGTGTTATAACTGCAACCAACCAGGGCATATGACAAGAGAGTGTCCAAAACCCAAGAAGCAGTTACATCAAGGACGGGTATATGCTATTACATCAGAGGATGCAGCCGCATCGCCCGATGTGGTCACAGGTATGACCGAAACTTTTAAGATTATAATTGCACTGATTGAGTATGTAGACTAAGTAAAAACGGATCACAGGTATCGTATCTATCAATGGCATACCCGCCAGAGTACTCTTTGATTCAGGAGCTACTCATTCATTTATATCTGTGTCGTTTGGAAAGAAGACCAATCTGCCCATCAAAACATTAGACTACAAATTACTTGTACGGTCACCGATGGGATTAGAGAAAGGTTATGGACCATGTCCAGTTCTCATTGGAGAGCAGACCTTGGATGCAACCTTAATACAACTTGAGATGGCAGACTTTGATGTCATCTTGGGAATGGACTGGTTAGCTCGGCACTCTGCAAATTTGTTATGCGCCGAGAAGAAGCTAACGTTCAAAGACAAAGAAGGAGCAGAATTCAGTTTCTCGGGAACCAAACTTCCCCGGAGACGCAAGCTCATACTTTCTGCATTGAAGGCTAAGAAGTGCCTTGAAAAGGGAGCCGTCGGATATCTAGTATCAGTGGTCGACCTAACCAAGGATGTGCCACAAATGGAAGATATTGATATCGTGCGGGATTTTCCTGATGTATTTCCGGAGGAACTACCCGGATTACCACCCGACCGAGCCACGGAGTATGTAATAGACCTGATACCTGGAGCCGCACCGGTATCAAAAGCACCTTATAGAATGGCTCCTACTGAACTGAAGGAATTAAAAGTGCAATTACAAGAACTGCTGGATATGGGTTATATTAGACCCAGTATATCTCCATGGGGAGCACCGGTGTTGTTCGTAAAGAAGAAGGATGGTAGTGTTCGATTATGCATCGACTATCGAGAATTGAATAAGCTGACAATCAAGAATCGATATCCACTACCCAGGATCGATGACTTGTTCGATCAGTTACAAGGAGCGAAGGTATTTTCAAAGATCGATCTTCGATCCGGCTATCATCAATTGAAGATTAAAGAAGGTGACATTCCGAAAACAGCTTTCAGGACAAGATACGGACATTATGAATTCCTAGTAATGTCCTTCGGATTAACTAATGCACCGGCAACGTTCATGGAACTTATGAACCGAGTTTTCCACGATATGTTGGACACGTCGGTGATAGTATTTATTGATGACATATTGGTATACTCCAAGGACAAGGAAACCCATGTCAAGAACCTAAACGCAGCCCTACAGCGTTTAAGGGAAGAGAAGTTATATGCCAAATTTTCTAAGTGTGAGTTTCGGCTAAGCGAAGTCGCATTTTTAGGCCATGTAGTATCCGCGGAAGGAATCAAAGTGGACCCTAGTAAGATCGAAGCTATTGTGAAGTGGGAAGCACCAAAGAGTGTTTCAGAAATTAGAAGTTTTCTGGGTCTAGCTGGATATTATCGGAGACTCGTAGAAGATTACTCTCGGATTGCCGTACCTCTCACCAGTTTGACCAAGAAAGGAGAAAAGTTCGTATGGACGGATAAGTGTGAAAAGAGCTTTCAAACACTGAAGACCAGATTGATATTCGCCCCAATTTTGACCATTCCCGTTCCAAGACAGATATTTACCTTATACACTAATGCATCGGGATTGGGATTAGGATGTGTGCTTATGCAAGGAGAACAAGTAGTTGCATATGCATCGAGACAGTTGAAGGTACATGAGAAGAACTACCCCACTCACGATTTGGAATTAGCGGCAGTAGTACATGCTGTCAAGATATGGAGACACTACCTATACGGAGAGAAGTTTCAGATTAAGTCGGACCATAAAAGTCTTACTTATCTATTTAATCAGAAGGAGTTAAATATGAGACAAAGAAGATGGCTGGAATTATTGAAAGACTATGATTGTGATATCCAGTATCATTCGGGAAAAGCGAACGTGGTAGCGGATGCATTGAGCAGAAAAGCAATGATAAAATCTCAAGGAGAAACCAGCACGACTGCAGCAATGTATACCAATGGAATGGTGTTTAATCACGGCAACGAGTAGTATGTGATAGATACACCGGATGGATCAATCAACCAAGGGTTCATTCATCGGTTTTCAAATATGTTCGCGGCATTGAAGATTATACCAGATATAATGGACGAAGTGAAGACAGCTATCAAAGCAGATCCTTATCTGAGAACAGTACAAGAAGATATTGAGAAAGGTAGCACTAACCCTGAGTTCACCTTGGATGACGAGAAGGTACTGAAATACAAAGGAAGAATATGTGTACCCGAAACAGAAAGTGTGGACATTAGACACCGACTCATGAAAGAAGCCCATACCACCATCTACTCGGTACATCCTGGAAGTACAAAAATGTATCATGATCTAAAGAAACTGTATTGGTGGAGGGGAATGAAGGCAGATGTAGCCAAGTTCGTGTCTCAATGCCTAAATTGTCAGAAGGTAAAGGCGGAACGACAAAGACCCGCAGGACTGTTACAACCATTACCGGAACCAGCTTGGAAATGGGACTGCATCACTATGGACTTCGTCACAGGACTACCATTGACTCCTCGAGTAGTTGACGCAGTTTGGGTGATTGTAGACCGTCTGACTAAGACAGATCGTTTCATACCAATACGACCCCAATATACACTCGAAAGGTTAGCAAAGCTGTATGTGGATAACATTGTTCGGTTACACGATGTTCCAGAAAGCATTGTGTCCGATAGAGATCCACGATTTACTTCCAAATTTTGGGAAGGACTACAAAAGGCTTTGGGTACAACATTGAAGTTCAGTACTGCATTCCACCCACAGACTGACGGACAGTCGGAGCGTACAATCCAGATTTTAGAAGATATGCTACGAGCATGTGTGATTGATTTCAAGGGATCATGGGACGAGAAGTTACCATTGATCGAGTTCGCTTACAATAACAGCAATCAGGCTACTATACAGATGTCACCTTATGAAGCACTGTATGGTAGGAAGTGTCGAACTCCCTTGTTTTGGAATGAAGTTGGAGAACGTAGTATCGTTGGACCAGAATTTGTTGAAGAGACTTGTCGAGTGGTTGACATCATCAAGGAAAGAGTAAGAGTAGCTCAGAACCGTCAGAAGCAATACGCAGATACTCGACGAAGAGATCTAGAGTTCGCCGTAGGTGATAAAGTATTTTTGAAAGTATCGCCTATGCGAGGATTGAAGAGGTTCGGACAGAAAGGAAAACTAAGTCCAAGATGTGTCGGACCATATGAGATTCTGGCTAAGCGTGGAAAAGTAGCTTATCAGTTAGCACTACCACCGTCTATGTCAAGTGTGCATGACGTATTTCACATATCCTTATTGAAGAAGTATGTCAAAGACCCAACACATGTGTTGACAATAGATTTGCCGGAACTGACTGATGATTTGACATTTGAAGTAATACCAACGAAAATCACTAGTCGAAAGGTTCAACGTCTATGCAACAGAGATATCTATTATGTTAAGGTCACATGGAAAAGTAGAGACATGGAAGAGATTACATGGGAAGAAGAAAATGCTATGAGAAAGCAATACCCTCACTTGTTTGATTCAGAAGGTACGTACAATTTCGAGGACGAAATTTTTATAAGTTGGGGGGAGTTGTAAGACCCGTGTCAATTTAACCCAGTCTTACCACCTTGAACCAGGTTTACCCATCATGGTCGAGTCAAATGGACCAAGGGCATGAAGGAGATCGAGATCCCAGGTATGAAATCGACCCAAAAACAATTAATTCTAGGGAGGGTCGCACACCCAGTGAAGCAGGGTCGGACCTCCCAAAATAGAAAGTCAGACCGTCAGTTTTTGAGGGAGGGTCAGACAGCTTAAGACCCTAGGGTCGAAGGGATCATCGACCCTCCCATCGACCCTCGGTTTCTGACGAAAACTGAAATTAGGAAATTTCCTAATTTTCGGTTGGGATTCTTTCCAAATCTCAATGGGACTATTATAGGACATTCCTAGTCTATTTAAAGGACGTCCCTAAGCCACTTTCCCTCCTTTCACAACCCTAATTGAATTGAGAGAAAGAAAGGAGAAGGAAAAGAGGAAGAAGAGAGGCAAGGAGGAAGACTTAGCAAAAATGAGAAGAATTGCAGAGAAAAGTAATCTTCTCAGGTATGGATACTAATTCCATGAGTTTCTACAGACCTTAGGTTAGATATGATTGAGTGTAGGATTTCGGAGAAACCCAAACCATCCATCCATGGTTAGGTTTTCATGGAAAACCATGGGAGGATGCACGAAAGCTATGTAGATGAATCATACATGGTTCTAGACCATGGAATGAATGTTGAGTGAATGTAGGAAGCAAGCCATAGGACCCCAAACACGAAGAATGGATTAAAAAGTGGAAATTGGACCAGAGTGCACCGAGGGTCGATAGACCATCCGACCCTAGGTGTTTCAGACCATCGACCCTCAGCATTCGGGAAGTTCAGAATGCTGGGAGGGTCGATAGACCCATCGACCCTAGCATCGACCCTAGCATCGACCCTCAGTTGACAGAATGGTTTTTAAATTCTGAATTAATTCTAATTAAATTCTATCGACTTTGTTAGGTTTGCTAGCAATATAATAACATTATAAAGGTGATTTCAAAGCTTGGAAAAGTATCTATTAGCAAGCTAAGGTGAGGAACCTTAACCCCAAACTAAAGTGGTTAATAATAAACTGTTTTTCTTTTCTTGAGTCCTATGCCATGTTTGATTCTATGCGAATATGTTTGTAATATGCATACAGCATGCCATCCAATATTTCTATTACTTGTTCATGCATATTTACTTTATTGTTTATAACATGATGATGATGATGATGATAGGAATAGGCATGTGATTGTATGTGTGTGGTTGGTGTGCTTGATGCGAGCGAGTATCAGGGGAGGTGTGATGAGAACGTCAATAAACGTTAACCTTTGGCGGGTCTCAGCACTTTAGCTCTATCTCTAACTCAAGTCTTGTGCATTGACATCGTCGTATCGCCATTACCTTAGCGGAACTATTATGTCGTAGAGTATCAGGGGAGGTGGTCTCGGTCCTTGTAGTCTCTGACTCTACCGGGGGGCCTTAGCTCTGTCTCTATGGGCATTCTGAGGGATGCTGGGGTGAGTCTTGGATACACTGTTTGGCATTAGGATTGGTTAGCAGCGAGCCCAGTTTGCAAGCCCTCGCTAACAGGGGCTTACGTGTTGGTATAGCATTATATAGCAATAAACGTTAACCTTTGTGTTATAATGTTATGGTAGGGTGGATGGGGACGACGATAAACGTTAACCTTCGGGCGGGCTTCCACACCCTGTGTATAGAGGCGGTGTCAATAAACGTTAACCTTTGACCACCCAACCTTTCTATTGCACATTGCAAACTATAAACCAAGACCAAAGATATGAATTGACTTTTTGCATGCATATGTATTGTTGCATTGTTTTGGCTACTCACTGAGCCGTGTTGTGTGCTCACCCCTCGACGTCGAATATTTTTAGTTGATGATGCAGGATATACTATTGAAGATTATATGAACCTGTCAGCGTATGGAACTGTAGCAGCTATGGAAGTTGGAGCTGAAGACGGTACACACGACTCCTCTTGCGAGTGCAACTCGTGTGTATTCGATTAGATATTTTTGTAGGTTTCTTTATTGGATTTATAAGACATGTATTTGGTATTTAAATATTTATGTCTCGGTTAATCACAGAATAATTTGCTATTATTTATGGATATAATCTTAGTTCTCAGTTCATATTATTTATAAATTTTCCGCTATTGTGTATTACTCTGATTATAATTGTGGATGCGTGTTAAGTTTGGATAACGCAGGGATAGCCTATAAGAGGTCCTGGTTGAACCGTTGGTTATTTGGCGGTTCATCACACCATTCTGAACAGTGTGGAATTGGGGTGTGACATGATCGGTCATCCAATAATGGCTCCGCTTGGGTTAAGCCTACGCAGAGGCACGACCAGGGGTACCTTTTTGATACCAGTGTGACGTACCAACATGTCGTACTTTTGATTTGTTATACCGGTTAGAGTGACACCAGTTATACTTAGTCTAATATATTTAATTATTTATCCTGGTGGTAGACTGGTCATGAGTCAACCGATATTAGGGTCACTACCAGTTTACTGGTTCATGCTACTGGTTCTGGCCCAGAAGCCAGACACAAACCAGAGAGGGTTTCCTCTTTGGGAGAAGCTTCCCAAACATGGCTTTCTACATTCTAAGTGGTGGGAAACCACTATCAACCCTTCTCAAGCACAATGGAGGTCATTTAGTCTCCATTTTCCATACACATTAGTGGAGAGTGTGAGCAAACCTAGGTTTCTATGTCGATTCTCGATCTCCATTAATGGAGGCCATTAATGGTGAGTTAAACCAAGGTCCCACACCATCTTTACAACAAGAATGGAAGAGGAGAGAAAGCATGAGAACCTACTTCAAGGAAGATCAATCCTTGACCCTGAGTTTCCAAGCTTGAGCTCCAAGCTTCTTCTCAAACACCACTTACTCCCATAGTTTGGCAAGGAGAACAAAAGGAGAGGGTGCCCTCCTTTTATCAGACCCATGGAGAGAGAGAGAGAGTGAACCATTCTAACTTAATGAAAAGAAGTCAAGCGGCAGTACATTTCTCTGGTACATGCTACTGGTTGAACTTAAAACACATCTGGGCCTAGTTTCATGGGCCCAATCTGATGGTGATGCTTTTAGACTTCAAGTATTCTCTCCCCTGTAGTCTAATGCTCCTTTGTGACCCACGTGGCTAGCCCACATCACATGTAGGGTCACAAGACAGTGTGCCAAGGGTTGGTATAGTAAGACCCGATACAGAGAGATTCGAATCTTGAGGATTTCAGAGTGGGTTTTACACCACATCTGAAAAAGAGTGTAACTTCAGAATTTTCAACAGAATCTCCAAGCCCAAAGAAAGAGTCTTCGAAGACATAGTCAAAGATATTCAAGTCAAGATACTTACTATGAATTTCAGCCAAGCTTTTTCTTCTCAAGAGCTGTTTATTATATCCAGCTGGAGTATTGATGTCCATTAGTTTAGTTTGTATTAGTTGTTGGCTTGTGGGTGTTCCGCAGTCTGTTGTGTTGTATATTGTTTTTTTTTTCTTTTAGGTTTTGTGAGCTGGTTCCATTGAGTTCCTTCTTCCCCCATTTGGGGAGCGTATAGTCTTCTTCCTTTGTTTTGGGTTTTTAATCAAATCATTTATTTACCCAAAAAAAGAGCGGATACCTATATAATATTCACCTCAACTGAAGGTAGAGAACTACTATCTCAAAAACCTTATCTTCCCATGGTATCAGGAGACCACTTACAATCCTACGCTATGTCTTCCGCAGCTTCTTTTCTCTTAGCCCTGAATTCCCAACAGCATGTTAGTCTGAAACTCTCATCATATAATTATATTCTATACAAAACATAGATTTATCTTCTTATTCATAGCCAAGATCCAATTGGTTTTATTGATGGCTCAAATCTATGTCCTTCCAAACAGATAACTCCGAAGGTTCCTCTACGCCAACACCCAATCTGGATATGTTGACTGGATTCGGAAGGATTAGTTGGTAATGAGTTGGATATTAGCTTCTCTTACACCGAAGTTCTTCTATATGTGGTCGGACTCTCCACTTAAAAAGAAGTCTGGCTTGCCTTACAATAGGCCTTTAGATCCCTCTCTACAACAAATATCTTACAGCTCTACATGCAGCTTCAGAACACCACCAAAGGTGACAAATTGGTAACCACATATCTTGGTGAGGTAAAATACATCTATGACCAGTTAGTCGTTGCTAACAACCCACTTTCTAATGTTGAGTTAATGCAACTATTTATCAAAATCTTGTGGTTGAGTTTTCAGATATTGTGGCTGCTTTGGCACTAAATCTAAGCCTGTCCCATTTCATTTTTTCAATCGTTTGGTATTGAGTCATGAATGAGGCTCAAAATTGGATGGTAGCGTGTCGAATGCACCAATTTAATTAAATATTTCTTTACTGACCTGATTAATAAACTGTAAATAGGATAAGCAAAGGTCGATCCCATAGAGAATGAATTGATTAAAATTTATATTATACTCAAACTAAATATACTAATTAACACTAAATAAACACAATAACAAAGGGGGGTTTTGGTTGTTTGAATCAAATTGAAAGTATACAGACATAATTTAAATAGAAAGATAATTAGATGAGAAAATTCAATTCTTGATTCAATATCCACCCACACATGCAATGAGTAAAATTAATTGCAACGTTAATCTCTTCTTTCCAATCAGAATTAAAGACCTTAGATAACAATAAGTTCTGTTACCCGAGTTTTCCCTTAAGTACCTCAACTGAAACAAGCTCTTCAGAGAGATCTAACCATTGGACAACACTGAATAAGCTCTCAATGTTTAATTCAATGGCAACATTAAGAGGGTGGAAAATAGATCAATCTAAGCAACAATCACATACAAGCGGGGATTATTTAACTTAGGTTATATTATTAACAATGATGAAACGAAAACTTAGACATAATCATCTACCACTGTTTGCTACTTGTGATTAGAATCAGGACGATTACGTATCACAGTTTCTAGATCTAGCAATTAATATTAATCTAACCAATTCAGCAGGCCATTACTGAATTATTTAGACAAATATCATAATTAAAGAGAAAAGAATAACATAAGCAATTCCAATAAAAGAGAGAAGAAGAATAAAGTTACTGAATAGAGATTACACCATTGACTTGAGTTTAGGCTTCAAAATCCCCTTGAACTGAATGAGAAAATTAGCTAGACATTACAATCCTTTGAGAGATAGAAAAATTTTCAACAAAAGAGAGAGATATTTTATCTTAACACTAATGCTCTATATATAAAACATGACAATCCTTTGTGACTTATAACTCCTTCTTTGTGTAGGATTCCTTCTTCATGTAGGAGTTCATCTCTATTTAGAATTCTGAAATTGTAGAGTCTTCTTTTCTTATTGGAGTTTTCTATTGTAGGTTTAGATTTTCTAACTTGATTACGAGACTTTTTATGGAATTTACATCTACCGTTGAATGCTTTAATCAGATCAGAGGGCTACTCTAATTTGGATTCAGTTAGATTTTTGTGTCAGACTTTGAAGCCACGTTTGGAGACCCAAACGAACTCAGATTTTTCTCCATAATAGCATTCCAAAAAATTTGAGACGTCCTTTACAACGTTATTGAAGACAAATTTTTAATTCTAAAACTCTTTTCATGTTTAAAACTTGCATGAAACTTAGAACATCAATATTAAGGATGTTGAAATTTTCCTATCTTTTAACAATTAATTTACAATGTCTCTAAAATATGTCAAATTAATAAAATTTAACCTATTCAGTTCAATAAGACATAAAACACATTAAAAGACATAGTATATAAAAGGAATAAAAATATGAAAATCATACACTTATCAAATACCCCCACACTTAGCTTTTGCATGTCCACGGGTAAAGAAAAATATAAAAATAAAATAAAATAAAACCCTAACTCACTTTTGTAGGAATCATGATCGCACTTAGCACGTGCAACAAGCCTTTAAACCCCTAGGTCACCCCTATTGGACCAGTTGTGTCTCGTGAGTGTTTTCAGAGAATAAACACACAAAATTCATATAAAAATTCTAAACTTTAACTTTGGAATTTAGGAATAGAACATACACAAATCCTATTAGTCAAGACATTTAACCTGAGATCAAGAAAACAAGGAAGCCCCCACACTTAAACTTTATTACCTCATATGATTCAAATACTAAGCATGCATCTTTAATTAGGGAACCTTGTTATATCTTTCAAACATACCTTTCCTTAAAGCAAATCCTATGGTAACACATTGGTAACCAAGACCCAAAATTTAGAGCATATTTGACCATATTCAGATATCAACACTTATATTTCATATTTCTTTTCTATACTCTTTCTCTCTAAGCTACTCTACTACAGTTGGCTTGAGAAGTGCAGGTGGTTATGTATTCCCATGTTACTTATGTAGTTTCTCTTTTTGCATATATCCTCAAGGACATTGATGCTAGAGAGTATTTTTTTTTTAAATCTCATCCAAGGAATTTCAATCAAGACACCTCGCTTCCTGAGGTAGAATGCCCTGTTTAGTTCCAAGAACATCAATTCTTTTTATTTTTATTTTTTATAATATAAGGTCTTAACTTTAATCAAAGGCTTAAATGCCAACTAGCTCCATAAAAAGTTCATATTTTTAGGTCAGGTAAAATGTATTTTCTAACTTGACTCCCACCTCAAGATACAAACTAGGTATTATCCTCACATAGATTTTTATTACATTACATGTGATGGTGTCCTAAGTCTCTCTTTCCTTATATTTTTGTGTCAAAACCATAGTAAGTGTGTAAGACTTTACTAAACCAATGTTAAAAATGTTAAAATTTTTCATGAAAACTACTATCAAAGCACATTAACACTAAAAGAAACTAAAAATAAAAACACCACACTAAATAAGTCTAAAAATAAAAAATAAAGCTAAGTAAAACATAAAACTCTAAATAAAACAAAATTTCCTATGACAGATCCTCATTTCTCTCCCCCCACACTTAAATCTAACATTGTTCTCAATGGAAAATTAGAATGTAAAAGAAAACAATTAATAGAGAGAAAAAAGTTAAATCTGTTTTCTTGGGTTACCTCCCAAGTAGCGCATTTGTTTAACGTCGTTAGCTTGATTAGCTTTGTCCATCACTCCTCATAAGTAGGATCTGCTAGTCCCACTTCTACAATATTATACATTTGAAAACCATCAAAGTAAGATTTAAGTTTGTGACCATTCACCTTAAACATCTTGTTTATTTTCAAGCTCTTTATTTCCACTGCACCATGGGGAAAAACATTAGTCATAACAAAAGGGCCAATCCATCGAGAATGCAACTTACCTAGAAATAGCTTTAACCATGAATGAAAGAGAAGAACTTTCTGGCTAACAACAAAATTTTTCCTAGAAATCATCTTGTCATGAAAGCCCTTGGTTTTTGCTTTGTAAAAGCTAGAGTTCTCGTAGGCATCATTCCTCAACTCCTCAAATTCTTGTAATTGCAACTTTCTTTGAACACTAGCATCAGTCATATTCATGTTGCAATACTTGACCGCCCAATAGGTCCAATATTCCTTATGATACAATAGCATTTGAACCAACTTCTCTTCTTGGCTAGGTGTCAAGTTCTTCGCAATGATTACCGATAATGTCTCATTTTCTCCCAAGTACTCGTACTTTAAATGGGATGACAATGGCTTCGATTCTAGGGTATGAACCTGCAAAACAGAGGGTAATAATTTTTTATGAGACTCAGGTAGCTTTATAAAAGAAACTCCATATTTTTCTGAAATTAGTTTTAATGTAAAGCTGCCATAGTTATAAGACCCGTATCATACTAACCGGTTATACCACCTTGTATCAGGTCTTCCTGTCATGGTCGGGCCAAGCGGACTAAGTGCGTGAAGAAACCATAAGGCTAGGTATGAAATTGAACCCAAAATCATCAAATTAGGAGCATGTGGTTGCATACCTAAACAGGTGGGGTCAACCACACACCCTCGGGAATGTTCCAGGGAGTGTATGGTCGCATGTGTGGTCGCATGATATGCTACCACACATATGTACCACACGCCCTCAGGAAAGTTCCAGGGAGGGTGTGGTCGCATCTATGGTTACATGATATGTGACCATACATAGCGACCACACATCCTGTGGTCGCAAAAACTGAGACCACAGGTGCAGCCACACCTACGACCACTCAGCTTCTGGAAGTCTGAATTGATGAAAATAAACTCTAATTAAAAATCTATAAATTTGTTAGGTTTTCAAGTGGTCTAAAAGTGATTTACAAAGCTTGGACGAGGAACAATCATCGACCAAAGGTGATGGAACAAGACCTAAACTAATTGGCTAATAACAAACTGTTTTACTTATTGAGTCCAATGCCATGAATGATTTTATGCTTGTATGCTTATAATGTGCATTTCACATGTCATCCAATATTTCTGCAATTACTGCTCATGCATATTTAATTCTATTTATTTATAACATGATGATGATGGTGATGTTAGAAATAGGCATATGAATGTATGTGTGTGATTAGTGTGCTTGATGCAAGTGGAGCATCAAGGGGAGGACGTAACACTGTGGTTTATCCAGGTGTGAGGACAAAGATCGTAATTTTTTTTGGAAGTCGCCACCTAGATTAAGGTCTAAGACATTAGAAATGTGAAATCTCATCCCAAGGTAAGACTTCGATTGACTCATGACCCTTCGATTGGATTTCTGGTCTATTAGAGATTGGGTAAGTGTCAGGTTACGATTACAGGAAGGGGTTAGGCACCCAAACCGCCCGATCGTAATCGGTCTCCTATGCCTTTCCAATGCTAGACTCTATCTATTAAACTAAACCAAACCAAGTGGTTTGATATCATTGAACTGAATCTGTATCCATCAGATTTCCTACGTATCATGGAATTATTCTAAAAATCAGGTTCACCATCGTAGTTCAAGTGTGATTAAAGTTTATGATTGTAATTTATGCTTGTGCATGATTAAGTTCATTGTTTAAGTTGAAGTTTATGCTTAAAATGATGAGAAACCCGATGGGTTAGTATCTGGATAGTCCATGTGGACTGATAGATAATCCTAGTGGATCTATGGATAACCCTATTTGGGTCAAAATATGGATAACCCTTTCTGGGTCGAAATATGGATAACCCTATTTGGGTCAAAGTATGGATGGATATCCTAGTGGATCTATGGATAGTTCGAGTGGACTCAGGTGTGGATCTGAATTTGGGATTCTCCCAAATGGCCTATGTATCCTAGGGTTTGACCTAGGAATCAGAATCCACGTAGTTCGGGCAGAATAACCCTATTTGGGTCAAAATGTGGTTAAGTATCCCAGTGGATCTATGGGTAGTCCGAGTGGAATAAAATGTGGATCCAAATTTGGGTTTCTCCCAAATGGCCTACGTATCCTAGGGTTTGACCTAGGAATCAGAATCCACGTAGTTCGGGATGGATAACCCTATTTGGATCAAAATGTAGATAGATATCCTAGTGATCTATAGATAGTCTAAGCAGACTAGGGTGTGGATCCGAATTTGGGATTCTCCCAAATAGCCTATGTAAGACCCGTACCAAACTAACCGGTCTTACCACCTTGTACCAGGTCCACCTATCATGGTCGAGCCAAGTGGACCAAGTGTGTCACACCCCAATTCCACACTGTTCAGAATGGTGTGATGAACCGCTAAACAAACAACGGCTCAACCAGGATCTCTAATAGGCTATCCCCGCGTTATCCAAACTTTACACGCATCCACAATCATAATCAGAGTAATACACAATAGCGGAAAATTTATAAATAATATGAACTAAGAACTAGAATGATACCCATAAATAATATCAAATTATTCTGTGTTTAACTAAGACATAAATAAGTAAATACCAACTACATGTCTTATAAATCCAAATAAGAAAACTGTAAAAATATCTAATCGAATACACACGAGTTGCACTCGCAAGAGGAGTCGTGTGTATCGTCTTCAGCTCCAACTTCCATAGCTGCTACAGTTCCATACGCTGACGCGTTCATATAATCTTCAACAGTATATCCTGCATCATCAACTAAAAATATTCGACGTCGAGGGGTGAGCACACAACACGGCTCAGTGAGTAGCCAAAACAATGCAACATTACATATGCATGCAAAAAGTCAATTCATATCTTTGGTCTTGGTTTATAGTTTGCAATGTGCAATAGAAAGGTTGGGTGATCAAAGGTTAACGTTTATTGATACCGCCTCTATACACAGGGTGTGGAAGCCCGCCCGAAGGTTAACGTTTATCGTCGTCCCCATCCACCCTACCATAACATTATACAACAAAGGTTAACGTTTATTGCTATATAATGCTATACCAACACGTAAGCCCCTGTTAGCGAGGGCTTACAAACTGGGCTCGCTACTAACCAATCCTAATGCCAAACAGTGTATCCAAGGCCTCACCCCAAAGATCCCTCGGAACATCCATAGTGATAGAGCTAAGGCCCCCGGTAGAGTCGAGACTACAAGGACCGAGACCACCTCCCCGATACTCTACGACATAATAGTTCTGCTAAGGTAATGGCGATACGACGATGTCAATGCACAAGACTTGAGTTAGAGATAGAGCTAAAGTGCTGAGACCCGCCAAAGGTTAACGTTTATTGACGTTCACATCACACCTCCCCTGATACTCTCTCGCATCAAGCACACCAACCACACACATACAAGCACATGCCTATTCCTATCATCAACATCATCATCATGTTATAAACCATAAAGTAAATATGCATGAACAAGTAATAGAAATATTGGATGGAATGCTGTATGCACATTACAAACATATTCGCATAGAATCAAACATGGCATAGGACTCAAGAAATAGAAAACAGTTTATTATTAACCAATTTAGTTTGGGGTTAAGGTTCCTCACCTTAGCTTGCTAATAGATATTTTCCAAGCTTTCGACTCACCGTCATAACGGTACTATACTGCTAGCAAACCTAACAAAGTCGATAGAATTTAATTAGAATTAATTCAGAATTTAAAAACCATTCTGTCAACTGATGGTCGATGCTAGGGTCGATGCTAGGGTCGATGGGTCTATCGACCCTCCCAAAGATTCCCGAACTTCCCGAATGCTGAGGGTCGATGGTCTGAAACACCTAGGGTCGGATGGTTTATTGACCCTCGGTGCGACCCTTGGTGCACTCTGGTCCAATTTCCACTTTTTAATCCATTCTTCGTGTTTGGGGTCCTATGGCTTGCTTCCTACATTCACCCAACATTCATTCCATGGTTTAGAACCATGTATGATTCATCTAGATAGCTTTCGTGCATCCTCCCATGGTTTTCCATGAAAACCTAACCATGGATGGATGGTTTGGGTTTCTCCGAAATCCTACACTCAATCATATCTAACCTAAGGTCTGTAGAAACTCATGGAATTAGTATCCATACCTGAGAAGATTACTTTTCTCTGCAATTTCTCCTCCTTTTTGCCAAGCCTTCTTCCTAGCCTCCTTTCTTCCTCTTTTCCTTCTTCTCTCTTTCTCTCAATTCAATTAGGGTTGTGAAAGGAGTGAATGTGGCTTAGGGACGTCCTTTAAATAGACTAGGAATGTCCTATAATAGTCCCATTGAGATTTGGAAAGAATCCCAACCGAAAATTAGGAAATTTCCTAATTTCAGTTTTCGTCAGAAACCGAGGGTCGATGGGAGGGTCGATGATCCCGTCGACCCTAGGGTCTTAAGCTGTCCGACCCTCCCTCAAAACCGAGGGTCGATCTTTCTGGTTTTGGGAGGTCCGACCCTGCTTAGCTGGGTGTGCGACCCTCCCCTAGAATTAAGTGTTTTTGGGTCGATTTCATACCTGGGATCTCGATCTCCTTCATGCCCTTGGTCTACTTGACTCGACCATGATGGGTAGACCTGGTTCAAGGTGGTAAGACCGGGTTAGATTGACACGGTCTTACAACTGCCCCCAACTTATGAAAATTTCATCCTCGAAATTGTACGTACCTTCTGAGTTAAACAAGTCAGGGTATTGCTTCCTCATAGCATTTTCTTCTTCCCATGTAATCTCTTCCATGTCTCTACTTTTCCATGTGACCTTAACATAGTAGATATCTCTGTTGCGTAGACGTTGAACTTTTCGACTAGTGATTTTCATTGGTATTACTTCAAATGTCAAATCATCAATTAGTTCCGGCAAATCTATCGTCAACACATGTGTTGGGTCTTTGACATACTTCTTCAATAAGGATATGTGAAATACGTCATGCACACTTGACATAGATGGTGGTAGTGCTAACTGATAAGCTACTTTTCCACGCTTAGCCAGAATCTCATATGGTCCGACATATCTTGGACTTAATTTTCCTTTCTGTCCGAACCTCTTCAATCCTCGCATAGGCGATACTTTCAAGAATATTTTTTTGCCTACGGAGAACTCTAGATCTCTTCGTCGAGTATCTGCATATTGCTTCTGACGGTTCTGATCTACTCTTACTCTTTCCTTGATGATGTCGACCACTCGACAAGTCTCTTCAACAAATTCTGGTCCAACGATACTACGTTCTCCAACTTCATTCCAAAACAAGGGAGTTCGACAATTCCTACCATACAGTGCTTCATAAGGTGACATCTGTATAGTAGCCTGATAGCTGTTATTGTAAGCGAACTCGATCAATGGTAACTTTTCGTCCCATGATCCCTTGAAATCAATCACACATGCTCGTAGCATATCTTCTAAGATCTGAATGGTACGCTCCGACTGTCCGTCGGGCCGTGGGGTGGAATGCGCATCGAACTTCAATGTTGTACCCATAGCCTTTTGTAGTCCTTCCCAAAATCTGGAAGTAAATCGTGGGTCTCTATCGGACACAATGCTTTCTGGAACACCGTGTAGCCGAACAATATTATCCACATACAGCTTTGCTAACCTTTCCAGTGTATACTGGGGTCGTATCGGTATGAAGCGAGCTGTCTTAGTCAGACGGTCTACAATCACCCAAACTGCGTCAACTACTCGAGGAGTCAATGGTAGTCCGTGACGAAGTCCATAGTGATGCAGTCCCATTTCCAAGCTGGTTCTGGTAATGGTTGTAACAGTCCTGCGGGTCTTTGTCGTTCCGCCTTTACCTTCTGACAATTTAGGCATTGAGACACGAACTTGGCTACATCTGCCTTCATTCCCCTCCACCAATACAGTTTCTTTAGATCATGATACATTTTTGTACTTCCAGGATGTACCGAGTAGATGGTGGTATGGGCTTCTTTCATGAGTCGGTGTCTAATGTCCATACTTTCTGTTTCGGGTACACATATTCTCCCTTTATATCTCAGTACCTTCTCGTTACCTAAGGTGAACTCAGAGTTGGTCCTACCTTTCTCAATATCTTCTTGTACTGTTCTCAGATAAGGATCCGCTTTGATAGCCGTTTTCACTTCGTCCACTATATCCGGTATAATCTTCAATGCTGCGAACATATTTGAAAACCGATGAATGAACCCTTGGTTGGTTGATCCATCCGGTGTATCTATCACATACTGCTCGTTGCCGTGATTAAACACCATTCCATTGGTATACATTGCTGCGGTCGTGCTGGTTTCTCCTTGAGATTTTATCATTGCTTTTCTGCTCAATGCATCCGCTACCACGTTCGTTTTTCCCGGATGATACCGGATATCACAATCATAGTCTTTCAATAATTCCAGCCATCTTCTTTGTCTCATATTTAAATGCTTCTGATTAAATAGATAAGTAAGACTTTTATGGTCCGACTTAATCTGAAACTTCTCTCCGTATAGGTAGTGTCTCCATATTTTGACAGCATGTACTACTGCCGCTAATTCCAAATCGTGAGTTGGGTAATTCTTCTCATGTACCTTCAACTGTCTCGATGCATACGCAACTACTTGTTCTCCTTGCATAAGCACACATCCTAATCCCAATCCCGATGCATCAGTGTATAAAGTAAATGTCCGTCCCGAACGGGAATGGTTAAAATTAGAGCGGATATCAATCCGGTCTTCGGTGTTTGAAAGCTCTTTTCACACTTATCCGTCCATACAAACTTTTCTCCTTTCTTGGTCAAACCGGTGAGAGGTACGGCAATCCGAGAATAGTCTTCTACGAATCTCCGATAATATCCAGCTAGACCCGGAAAACTTCTAACTTCTGAGACGCTCTTTAGTGCTTCCCACTTCACAATAGCTTCGATCTTACTGGGGTCCACTTTGATTCCTTCCGCGGATACTACATGGCCTAAAAATACGACTTCGCTTAGCCAAAACTCACACTTAGAAAATTTGGCGTATAACTTCTCTTTCCTCAAACGCCGTAGGGGCTGCGTTTAGGTTCTTGACATGGGTTTCCTTGTCCTTGGAGTATACCAATATGTTATCAATAAATACTATCACCGACGTGTCCAACATATCGTGGAAAACTAGGTTCATAAGTTCCATGAACGTTGCCGGTGCATTAGTTAGTCCGAAAGACATCACTAAGAATTCATAGTGTCCGTATCTTGTCCTGAAAGCTGTCTTCGGAATGTCACCTTCCTTAATTTTCAATTGATGATAGCCCGATCGAAGATCGATCTTTGAAAATACCTTCGCTCCTTGTAATTGATCGAACAAGTCATCGATCCTGGGTAGTGGATATCGATTCTTGATTGTCAGCTTATTCAACTCTCTATAGTCGATACATAACCGAACGCTACCATCTTTCTTCTTCACGAACAACATCGGTGCTCCCCATGGAGATATACTGGGTCTAATATAACCCTTATCCAGCAGTTCTTGTAGTTGCACTTTTAATTCCTTCAGCCCGGGAGGGAGCCATTCTATACGGTGCTTTTGATACTGGTGCGGCTCCGGGTGTAAGATCTATTACAACTCCGTGGCTCGATCGGGTGGTAATCCGGGTAGTTCCTCTAGAAATACATCAGGAAAATCCCGCACTACATCAATATCTTCCATTTGTGGCACGTCCTTGGTTAGGTCGACCACTGATACTAGATATTCGACCGCTCCTTTCTCAAGGCACTTCTTAGCCTTTAATGCGGAAAGTATGAGCTTGCGTCTCCTGGGAAGTTTGGTTCCCGAGAAACTGAATTATGCTCCTTCTTTATCTTTGAACGTTAGCTTCTTCTCGGCGCATAACAGATTTGTAGAATGCCGAGCTAACCAGTCCATTCCTAAGATGACATCGAAGTCTGCCATCTCAAGTTGTATTAAAGTTGCATCCAAGGTTTTCTCTCCAATGAGAACTGGACATGGTCCATAACCTTTCTCTAATTCCACTTCTAATCCCATCGGTGACCGTACGAGTAATTTGTAGTCTAAGGTTTTGATGGCCAGATTGGTCTTCTTCCCAAACGACACAGATATAAATGAATGAGTAGCTCCTGAATCAAAGAGTACTCGGCGGGTACGCCATTGATAGGTACGATACCCGTGATCCATTTTTACTTAGTCTACATACTCAATCGTTGTAATTATAATCTTAAAGTTTCGGTCATACCCGTGACCACATCGGGCAATGCGGCTGCATCCTCCGATGTAACAAGCATATACCCGTCCTTGATGTAACAGCTTTTTGGGTTTTGGGCACTCTCTTGCCATATGCCCCCGGTTGGTTGCAATTATAGCACTTCGGGGCTTCGAATTTGGCTTTAGCCGAGGTTGAGCTGCGGGGATAGTCTTGGTTGCAGCATTAAAATTCCGAGGACGAAAAGGCTTATACGTCCCGGTGTTGCCTCCGTTATAGGAGTTTCCGGCTGGTCTCTTAATTCCTCCGTTCCGGGAGAAATAGCTCTCCTTCCGGCTCGATTCAATCACTCGAGCAATCTGAACAGCTTCGTTGTATATGTTCTTCTCTAATCCCGCAACATGTTCTCCGATACTTCCTCTCGGTCCCGCGATGAATCTACGGGTTTTTGTATCTTCTTCTTGCATGCTAGCCGGTGCGAAGAAAAATAGTTCTTCGTAACGTTGTTGATATGAGTCTACGGACATCTGCCCTTGGTACAGACTCAAAAATTCCTTTTCCATTGAATCTCTGAAGCTTCTTGGGAAATACTTCTCGAAGAATGCTTCTTTATATAGCCCATGTCAATAGGGCGTGCTTGGTCAATAAGTATGTCTTTGTAGATTTCCACCAGTGGTGTGCGTCGCCTTTGAGCATGAAGGTGGCGCATAGTACTTTCTCTTCCTCGGTAATAGTCATCATGAGGAAGTTCCTTTCCATCTCATCTATCCAGTGTGCTGGCCACGGGGATCGACGGTTTACCGTTGAATTCTCTCGGTTTCATTTTCAAAAATCTCTCTACTAGCCGAGAGTGATCCAGCTTGATTTTGATATGCCCCAAACATAAGGGGTGGATACCGATAGTTCCCTTGGGCTGCTTCGGGGCTTGCACGGAACTGGTGCAGCCGGTTGTTGCGGTGTCCGAGGGGCTGGGTGGTTACCCACCGGTGCTGCACTAGCTTGCCCGGTGTGCATGGCTGCGGCCCGAGTGGCTTGGAACATAACTCCCATCGCAACCTGCATTTGAGCTTGTGCATGTTGCATTTGTTGCAGCTGTTGAGCCAGATTCATCACCACTGTTGTTAGCTCAGGTGGTGGTGGTGGCAAATTCGTAGGGTTTGCCGGCTCGGGATTACCCTGTGCATAATTGTTCTCTTGACTAGTCTCATCCATGGGTGGTGGTGGTGGGACTGTATTTCGGGTCTGTCGGGTAACTCTACGTCCAGACATATTTTCTTTCTGAGATGGGTGGTGCCTGAAAATCATCAAAAATCAGTGAGAAATCATTTATACCTCATGTAGGCACGCTAACCGATATAAAATTTGAATCCTCAATTCATTCTTGAAAAAAAATACTGTCTTTTCTATGTAGGGTCGATAGTGAGGGTCGATGGTATGTTCGACCCTTGGTATCCGACCCTGGGAATGACCTGTTCTTCCCGAGAGCTGAGGGTCGATGCGAGGGTCGATGGGTGTCCGACCCTCAGTCCGACCCTTGAATTTCTTGTCAGATTCCCGAGAGTCGAGGGTCGATTGGAGGGTCGATCCGAGGGTCGATGGTGTCAGTCGAATTGTCCGACCCTCGGACTAAAAATCAGATTTTTAAGATCCGATTCTGGGTCATTTCTCACTATTCCCCCTCCGTTTCGACTCGTCTCCACTCTCCGAGTTGCTACAGTGCTACTTCGCTATTGTGGCTCGTTCCTAGTCTGAATTTCGACATCCACATCACCCCTACAGGTATACTTTCCCAACTTTACCTGTTTTTAGTTTTTATTTCTAGTTTTTTTTGCTCCTTTAACTTGTATTTTTCAAATTAAACTTTTTCCAACCGTAAAAATTCAATTTTTATTGGGGGCTTTTGTTATTGGGGTCTTGAGGAACGAAAGCCCTCAAAAATTTTTCAGTTTCATCGGTTGGTTATCGAGAAACTTAGATTTTTCTCTTTTTGCCCTAATTTGTCGACAATTTTTGGTTTTTCTTGAATTTCTCCAATTTAGACCTTATCTGTTAAAATTTTTCTACTGCCTGTAGATTGTAGGATATGTTTTAACTTACGTAAGTTCTTACGCCCACTTGTATGGTGAGAAATGGGACTTTATTGTTAACTTACGTCGTTATTAAACCCAATTTCGGATTTTATCCTACTAACTCCTGGTTTATTTTCTCTTTCTTATTTTTGCAGGTACTATGGCCCGTACTAAAGTGCCAAGATTGCGTGATCCTCTCCGTTCCCGTTCAAATGAGGCCGAGGCACAGTATGCCTACTATACAGGCAAGAAAGTGGAAAGGGGTCGTATGGTGAACCTGGCTGATCTAGCCTTGTTCAACGTCGAGAGAGCTTTTGGCGACATGGGGTGGCTCCCTGTCATCACATACGACGCGTGCACATGTCCAGACTTGGTGCGCCAGTTCTATTGTAATCTCCAGGTGGTGGGGGATTACAATGATGTTGAGCGGGATCAGGAGTTGCGCATCACTAGCTACGTCAAGGGGGTGCACATTTCTTTTAACTATCGGCAGCTGGCCGATCTGTTGGGCATTCCCTTCGATGGCCCTATGGTGTACTGTGCGCCGGGAGAGCCACAGTTCGTTGAGATGGAGATGAGAGCAGAAATCGATAATCAGTTGCTCCGTCCTGATAGATGGCAGATGAGGGCTTGCTACTTGCGTCCATCTCCACGAGTCTTCTATAAGGTTTTCCAGCATAATCTGATTCCGCAGAGTGGGCACTATGAGAGGGTGTCTCAGTTGACCCAGTTCTTGATCTACAGCATATGCACTCGACAGTCGGTTTGCCTTCCTTACATCATCATGCGGACGATGATCAGTGCCACATTGTCCGGTCACAGGGGTAATCTACCCTATGGACGCATGATTACAGTGCTACCGACCCGCTTGGGGGTGGATCCGGTTGATGAGAAGATCCGGGAGAAGACCTTCTCGTTGCCTCTAGATTGGGAGGCTATCCGCAAGATGGGGCTGCGAGATGCGGAGGTTAGCGATGAGGAGAGGAACGCGATGGTGCGCCCTCACACTCGGGTCGAGGTGACTGATGCTGCGGCTGCTGCTAGGGCTCGGGGAGATCCGGTCGACGATGATGATCGTATGTATATGGATGTCGACGCGATACCCCCCGCCATCACCCACACAGCGGATGGAGTTGGTGCTTCGCTGCGGCGGCTTCGTACCCGAGGCCAGTCCTTCTCATGATGCTGGTCCTTCACGCCCACCTTCCGATATGATGGAGGTGCTGCGCGAGATCGAGAGACTCGGCGCAGATCGGACCCGAGGATGTAGGATTTGCTAGATGCTCGGCGCATGAGAGTGGATGAGCTATTGGCTGCTCAGACACATCCGACGCGTGGATAGGTGAGCTCATGGAGATCCAGTGCGGCGACCGACGAGAGAGTAGCCGATCTCACGGCTAGTCTACGGACGACCTAGACTCGGATAGCCCGGTTGACTAGAGTCTATGCTGAGGACTACGACAGAGATCGTGAGGCACCGCCTCTTCCTTCGCCTCCAGCTTCCTGATTGTACTTTACCTTTCTTGTACTACAGAGTAACTGTCCGGGTTGTGGACTGTACTCTGCTTTAGCGATGTATATACGTTGTATTTCTCTTACTCATTGCATGTAACTGGTTTTCCCTTTAATAGATGCATTATTCTCTTTTTAATTCGGTTTCAATCATCACTTGTGCTTACAGTGTGTTTGTATTAAAGCTTTTACTTTTATCCTATCTCAGTTCACAATGGTCTGGAATGTGTGTTAGTTCGGCGGGCAAGGCCTGAGACGCTCTGATACCAAGTTGTCACACCCCAATTCCACACTGTTCAGAATGGTGTGATGAACCGCTAAACAAACAACGGCTCAACCAGGATCTCTAATAGGCTATCCCCGCGTTATCCAAACTTTACACGCATCCACAATCATAATCAGAGTAATACACAATAGCGAAAAATTTATAAATAATATGAACTGAGTACTAGAATGATACCCATAAATAATATCAAATTATTCTGTGTTTAACTAAGACATAAATAAGTAAATACCAACTACATGTCTTATAAATCCAAATAAGAAAACTGTAAAAATACCTAATCGAATACACACGAGTTGCACTCGCAAGAGGAGTCGTGTGTATCGTCTTCAGCTCCAACTTCCATAGCTGCTACAGTTCCATACGCTGACGCGTTCATATAATCTTCAACAAGATATCCCGCATCATCAACTAAAAATATTCGACGTCGAGGGGTGAGCACACAACACGGCTCAGTGAGTAGCCAAAACAATGCAACATTACATATGCATGCAAAAAGTCAATTCATATCTTTGGTCTTGGTTTATAGTTTGCAATGTGCAATAGAAAGGTTGGGTGATCAAAGGTTAACGTTTATTGATACCGCCTCTATACACAGGGTGTGGAAGCCCGCCCGAAGGTTAACGTTTATCGTCGTCCCCATCCACCCTACCATAACATTATACAACAAAGGTTAACGTTTATTGCTATATAATGCTATACAACCACGTAAGCCCCTGTTAGCGAGGGCTTGCAAACTGGACTCGCTACTAACCAATCCTAATGCCAAACAGTGTATCAAAGGCCTCACCCCAGCATCCCTCAGAACATCCATAGAGATAGAGCTAAGGCCCCCCGGTAGAGTCAGAGACTACAAGGACCGAGACCACCTCCCCGATACTCTACGACATAATAGTTCTGCTAAGGTAATGGCGATACGACGATGTCAATGCACAAGACTTGAGTTAGAGATAGAGCTAAAGTGCTGAGACCCGCCAAAGGTTAACGTTTATTGACGTTCTCATCACACCTCCCCTGATACTCTCTCGCATCAAGCACACCAACCACACACATACAAGCACATGCCTATTCCTATCATCAACATCATCATCATGTTATAAACCATAAAGTAAATATGCATGAACAAGTAATAGAAATATTAGATGGCATGCTGTATGCACATTACAAACATATTCGCATAGAATCAAACATGGCATAGGACTCAAGAAATAAAAAACAGTTTATTATTAACCAATTTAGTTTGGGGTTAAGGTTCCTCAGCTTAGCTTGCTAATAGATATTTTTCAAGCTTTCGACTCACCGTTATAACGGTACTATACTGCTAGCAAACCTAACAAAGTCGATAGAATTTAATTAGAATTAATTCAGAATTTAAAAACCATTCTGTCAACTGATGGTCGATGCTAGGGTCGATGGGTCTATCGACCCTCCCAGCATTCTGAACTTCCCGAATGCTGAGGGTCGATGGTCTGAAACACCTAGGGTCGGATGGTCTATCGACCCTCGGTGCGACCCTTGGTGCACTCTGGTCCAATTTCCACTTTTTAATCCATTCTTCGTGTTTGGGGTCCTATGGCTTGCTTCCTACATTCACCCAACATTCATTCCATGGTCTAGAACCATGTATGATTCATCTAGATAGCTTTCGTGCATCCTCCCATGGTTTTCCATAAAAACCTAACCATGGATGGATGGTTTGGGTTTCTCCGAAATCCTACACTCAATCATATCTAACCTAAGGTCTGTAGAAACTCATGGAATTAGTATCCATACCTGAGAAGATTACTTTTCTCTGCAATTTCTCCTCTTTTTTGCCAAGCCTTCTTCCTAGCCTCCTTTCTTCCTCTTTTCCTTCTTCTCTCTTTCTCTTAATTCAATTAGGGTTGTGAAAGGAGTGAATGTGGCTTAGGGACGTCCTTTAAATAGACTAGGAATGTCCTATAATAGTCCCATTGAGATTTGGAAAGAATCCCAACCGAAAATTAGGAAATTTCCTAATTTCAGTTTTCGTCAGAAACCGAGGGTCGATGGGAGGGTCGATGATCCCGTCGACCCTATGGTCTTAAGCTGTCCGACCCTCCCTCAAAAACTGAGGGTCGATCTTTCTGGTTTTGGGAGGTCCGACCCTGCTTAGCTGGGTGTGCGTCCCTCCCCTAGAATTAAGTATTTTTGGGTCGATTTTATACCTGGGATCTCGATCTCCTTCATGCCCTTGGTCCACTTGACTTGACCATGATGGGTAGACCTGGTTCAAGGTGGTAAGACCGGGTTAGATTGACACGGTCTTACAAAGTGCGTGAAGGAAATCACAAGACCAGGTATGAAATTGACCCAAAAATAGAAAATTCAAGGGTAGGGTCGCATGCCTAAACAGGTAGGGTCGACCCCACCTCAACAGAGTCTAACCCATGACTTTTCAGTCCTAGGGTCAGATGACTTGAGACCCTAGGGTCGATGGGTCCTGCGACCCTAGCATCGACCCTAGGATGACAGACTGAAATCGTAATTAGAAAACTTTCCTAATTCCAAGGGGATGCTTTCCTAATCTGGATGGGACTTATTTTGGGAGGTTTTTCTCTCTAAATAGGACGTACCTTAGCCTCTTTAACTCCTTTCGAAACCCTAATTGAAAGTGAGAGAAAGAGAAGAGAAGGAGAAGAGAAGAAGAATTAGAGAAGAAGACTAAGGAGAAGAAATTCAGAGAAATCTCTAAATCTCAACAACCCTAAGGTATGAATACATTCTCCATGTGTTATGTAAGACCCTAGAAAAGTACATGAAGAGGGTAGGATCTAGGAGAAACCCAAATCATACATCCATGGATAAATTCCAATGGAATTCAAGGAGGAAATCATTGTGAATAAAGTAAAGTGTGTAACTTGGAGTTTTAAGCCATAGAACAATCATAGAATGGACTATAAAAGTAAGTCAAAGGATCCAAATATGAAAGAATGGACTGTAGGATGAAAGGTCGACTCAAACTACGTGTGGTAGCACATAGGGTCGATTGGTAACCGACCCTACCAGACCATAGGATCGACCCCATGCTCTCGGGAAGTCCAGGGAGGCTGTGGTCACACCTAGGGTCGATGGGTAACCGACCCTATGACCGACCCTACACCCTAGGTCTCAGAAAAACTGCTACCCTACCTGCGACCCAACCTACGACCCTAGCTATACAGCAAGTTTAAAATTGTTGGAACTAATTCTAATTAAAATCTATCGACTTGTTAGGTTCTCCTAGTGATATAAAAGTGATTCTTAAAGCTTGAAAGAGGATTTACACTCAATCAAAGGTGAGGGAACAAGACCTAAACTAATTGGCTAATAATAAACTATTTTCCTTTATTGAGTCCAATATCATGTATGATTTTATGATTGTATGATTGTAATGTGCATATCACATGTCATCTACTATTCCTGTTATTACTGTTCATGCATATTTAATTCAGTTTATTTACAACATGATGATGATGATGATGCTAGGAATAGGCATGTGAATGTTTGTGTGTGGTTAGTGTACTTGATGCGAGTGGGGCATGAGGGGAAGTGTGATGCGGTGCGGTCCTAAGCACTTTAGCCCTATCTCTACTCAAGTCTTGTCCACTAGCATCGTCGTATCGCCATTACCTTAGCAGAACTATTACGTCGTAGGGCATCAGGGGAGGTGGTCTCAGACCGTGTAGTCTCTGACTCTGCCGGGGGGCCTTAGCTCTATCTCTATGGACATATTGAGGGATGTTGGGGTGAGGCCTTGGATACACTGTTTGACATTAGGATTGGTTAGTTGCGAGCCCAGTTTGCAAGCCCTCACCAACAGGGGCTTACGGGTTGGTATGGGTAGAACATCAGGGGAAATGTGATGCGGTGCGGTCCTAAGCACTTTAGCTCTATCTTTATTCCATGGTGGGGTGGATGTGAACGACAATGGTATTTGATCCATTGGGTGGGCTTACACACCCTGTGTGTAGAGGCGAGGCGGCCACCGAACCTTTCTATAGCACATTGCAGACTTATATACTAGACCACAGATATGAATTAAATGCATGCATTTGTTTGTTGCATTGTTTTATTTACTCACTGAGCCGTGATGTGTGCTCATCCTTGTCAAATTCGAATATTTTAGTTGATGATGCAGGTATGACCATGGAAGATTATATGACTGCTCCCGCATTCAGGCATGTTGCGGCGATGGACGTAGAAGATATAATGGAGACGCATGATTCGACATGCGAATGCAACTCATGCGTTTTTTATTAGATTTTATTTGGATTATTGAATAAATGTAATTGATTATTTTATTTACTTATGTCTCAGTCAATGACATATAATTAGTATTTTATTTATGATTATCACATTTAGATTCTCAGTTCATTTAATATTTGAGACTTCCGCTATTGTGTACATACTTTGATTATGGTTGTGGATGTGTATGGTTTAAGCAAACAGACACAACCTATTTGAGATCCTGGTTGAACCGTTGGTTTATTAGCGGTTCATCACACCATTCTGAACAGTACGGAATTAGGGTGTGACAACTTGGTATCAGAGCTCTCAGGCCCTGTCTATTAAACCAGTGTATTTCCATAAAAGTTCATGAACTGAGTTAGGCTAAATTTAAAAGCTTTAATAAAAACACACTGTAAGCACCTGTGTTATTTGAGACAAAATTAAGAAAGAGAATAATGCACATATAAAGGGAGAAACAAGTTTTATATACATCAAACTAAAAGCAAGTTTATATACATATCCAAAGCAGAGTATAATCCACAATCCGAACAGTTACTCTGTAATACAAAAGAAGAATAAAAGAAAAATACATCATGGAGCTGGAGGTGATGGAGGAGGTGGTGCCTCGCGAGCTCTGTCATAATCCTCAGCATAGACTTTAGTCAACCAGGCTACCTGAGTCTAGGTCGTCTAGAGACTAGCTATCAACGCAACCATCTGTTGATCAAATACACGCTGAGCATCTAGAAGCTCTCCCACTCTCAAATCCATCGCGCGCTGAGCCTCCTTGATCTCACGTTGTAATCCCATCATATCCTCGGATGGTGGGCGTGAAGGACCAACCATGCGTGAAGGAGTCTGAGATGGACCAGCTCCAGTAGAATGTAGAGGTGATGGAGGAGGTATGGAGTCTACATCCATGTACATACGATCTTCATCCTCAGCACACCCCCGTGAACCCCTGCTCCACGGCTGCTACTGCTGCTGCCTCAACGTCTGCCACCTCCACCCGAGTACGAGGATGCACCAGAGCATTCCTCTTCTCATCACTGACCTGAGCATCCCGCATGCCCATCCTACAGATGGCCTCCCAGTCCAGAACCGATGAGAAGGTGTAAGCACCCCATTTTTGCCACCCTTGGCATAAATGAACCAATATGGCAGGTTTCTGACCTTTAACCCAAAGATTTGTGATTCTCCACTAATCCCCACAGCAGGGTCATGGGCTATTATCTGCATAGATGCATAGGTCATAGAATTATCTTCGAAACGAGACCAGAATTGCTCAATTCTGGTATTAAATGAGGAAGATACGATCATTTTAGTCGGATGATACATATAGAGGAGGTTTCTGAAATTATTATAAATAATAATCCCAGGGGCCTTCATGCAAATTATCCTAAGTCGGATTGTTTGAATTTCAAATCATCATATCTTGATCATCCGACATCGGATTCAGATGATTCCAAGACCATTATTCTTCATTCATGATGTTCTACAAAGTGGACGTAAAAAATCCCGGGTAGAAGTCACCAGTGGGTCCCATGCAAACTTGCATGCAAAATGATCGTTAGAACTTCAAAGCTTCATATCTTTCCCGTTCTACATCGGATTCAGATGATTCCAAGACCATTATTCTTCATTCATGATGTTCTACAAAGTGGACGTAAAAAATCCCAAGTAGAAGTCACCAGTGGGTCCCATGCAAACTTGCATACAAAATGATCGTCAGAACTTCAAAGCTTCATATCTTTCCCGTTCTACATCGGATTCAGATAATTCCTGTCTCATTATGTTCCATTTTTAGTGCTCTACAAAGTGGACGTAAAATATTTCCGGTAGAAGCCTCTAAAGGATCTCATGCAGAATGGTCAGCCAAATTATCGATAATTGGTCCGCTTAAACTTCAAAAATTCATAAATTGACCATTTTACTTCCAAATGAGGTGATTCAAGTTCCTATATTCCTCATTTTTAATGTTCTACAAAATGAACGCAAAAAATTTGGAATAGAGGCCATCGAAAAATTCCATGCGGGATAACAGCGGGAATGACCCGTGAAATGACAAGGAGAAAAAACCCAGTTAATTCCAATCAGTCCAGTCAACTCGGTTCAAAACCGGTTTTGGTCCAACCTAGCTCAACCCATATCGGTTGTCAACCTAAGTCGGTCTCAACCCATTTCGAATCGGTTCATCTATGTGCACAATATTTATATTATATATATTATATATATATATATATATATATATATATATATATATATATATATATATATATATATATATATATATATATATATGTATGTATATGTATGTATTTAATTATATGTTTATATATGTATATAATATATATTAGTATATGTAAATGATAATCCAAAAGGTTTTGAGAAGAAAAAGGAAAGAGGGGAGAGAGAAACGTGAAAGTGAAGGGGGATTTTGGTTTTGGAGATAATCCAAAAGATTTTTGAGAAAAAAAAGGAAAGAGGGGAGAGAAAAAAAACATGGAAGAGAAAGGGATTTAGGGTTTTGAGATAATCCAAAAGATTTTGAGAAGAAAAAGGAAAGAGGGGAGAGAGAAAATGTGAAAGAGAAGGGGATTTAGGGTTTTGAGATAATCCAAAAGATCTTGAGAAAAAAAGGAAGGAAAGAAAAAGGAAAAAAAAAATTTAGAAAAAAAGGATCTTCTAGAAAATGAGTGAAAAATTATAAATAGGCAAGAGAAGAGAGATGAGGATCCTTTTTTCGAAACCATAGAGAGAGGAGAACATGGGTGAGGGAGAGAAAAACGTGAGTGAGAGAGAGAAAAGATAAAAAATCGAAAGAAAAGAGAAGAAGAAGAAAATTGAGAAAGAGAGAAGGAGAGAGAGAGAAAGAGAGAGAAAGAGGTGTTAAGAAGGGAAGATCTAGAGGAAAAGGAGGGAGGATCAGAGAGGCAGCAAAGAGGATGATGAGAGGATGCAAAGGAGAGAAGGAGAGAGAAGAAGCCTGAGGTAAGAATCACCCATCGCTTTTGTCAGTTTATTTTTTCAAAGTCAAAGCATACTGCAAATGCAAGTCTGAGATTGGTGTCTAGCATTAGGAAGTTGCCTCTGTTTGCATTAGGTTCCCTGAGACAAAATGTTGGCCTTTGAGTCTTCTTTCTGACCATGTATTCGGATTTTATTTTCATGAGCTATATGATTTTATATTGATTTTATAGTACCACTGGCCAGAATCTGGAACAGACCTGACCAGTGTATTTGCCTGTACTTGGGGAAAGTTTTCGACCTGCCTATGGTCTCTTTTAGGATTAGCTTCCTTGAGACAAAATGTTGGCCTTTGAGTCTTCTTTCTGACCATGTATTCGGATTTTATTTTCATGAGCTATATGATTTTATATTGATTTTATAGTACCACTGGCCAGAATCTGGAATAGACCTGACCAGTGTATTTTCCTGTACTTGGGGAATGTTTTCGACCTGCCTATGGTCTCTTTCAGGATTAGATTTCTTGAGACAAAACGTTGGCCTCTGAGTCCTCTTTTTGAGGATATCTTTTAAATTTTTTTTTGAGTAAGTACAGTGCCCCAATGTGCCCATTTTGGTCCAGCCTGACAAAGCTGTCATCTTGCTGCGTGTTCCATCATGTTGTTTCTCACATGCCATATTTGATGCTACATTTGTTCACATGCTATGTTCGGATGCTCGTATGCATACACTACTATAATTGGAATGGTCACACTGCCATAATTGGAATGATCACATTGCCAAAATTGGAAAAATCACATTGCCATGATTGGAATGCTACACATGTTTATTGCCATATTTGGCTACTACATTTGCTCACATGCTATATTAAATGCTTATTGTCACAATTAGGGTAGAAAACCCTAAAAAATAGAAATAAAATAACAATTAGGGTAGAAAATCCTAAAAAATGGAAAGAAAATAACAATTAGGGTAGAAAACCCTAAAATAGAAAGAAAATAACAATTAGGGTAGAAAACCCTAAAAATAGAAAGAAAATAACAATTAGGGTAGAAAACCCTAAAATAGAAATAAAGTAACAATTAGGGTAGAAAACCCTAAAATGGAAAGAAAGTAACAATTAGGTTAGAAAACCCTAAAATAGAAAGAAAATAACAATTAGGGTAGAAAATCCTAAAAAATAGAAAGAAAATAACAATTAGGGTAGAAAAATCCTAAAATGGAAAGAAAGTAACAATTAGGGTAGAAAACCCTAAAATGGAAAGAAAATAACAATTAGGGTAGAAAACCCTAAAAAATGGAAAGAAAATAACAATTAGGGTAGAAAACCCTAAAATGGAAAGAAAATAACAATTAGGGTAGAAAAACCCTGAAATGGAAAGAAAGTAATAATTAGGGTAGAAAACCCTAAAATGGAAAGAAAATAACAATTAGGGTAGAAAAACCCTGAAATGGAAAGAAAGTAATAATTAGGGTAGAAAACCCTAAATATGGAAAGAAAATAGCAATTAGGGAAAAACCCTAAATATGGTCATATTAGGTCTTGCCATGCTTAGAAGATAGCATACTAGATCATGCCATATAGGCTCTTGCCTAATTTGCATGAAAAGGGTGATTTAGGACGATTTTGCCCCTTGGCAAACCCTAAACCTAGAATAGGTTCTAAACCCTAAACCTAGAATAGGTTCTCGATCATTAACCTAGAATAGGTTATCCGGCCCGAACTACGCGGATTCTGATTCCTAGGTCAAACTTAGGATACGTAGGCTATTTGGGAGAAACCCAAATTCGGATCCACACCTTAGTCCACTCGGACTATCCATAGATCCACTAGGATATCTATCCATATTCCAACCCAAAAGGGATTATCCAAACCTTAGTCTACTTGGACTATCCATAGATCCTCTAGGATACTTACCCACATTTTGACCCAAATAGGGTTATCCACCCCGAACTACGTGGATTCTGATTCCTAGGGCAAACCCTAGGATACCTAGGCTATTTGGGAGAAATCCAAATTCGGATCCACACCTTAGTCCACTTGGACTATCCATAGATCCACTAGGATATTTATCCACACATTTAGTCCACTCGGACTATCCATAGATCCACTAGGATATATTTATTCACACCTTAGTCTACTCGGACTATCCATAGATCCACTAGGATATCTATCCATATTCCAACCCAAAAAGGGTTATCCACACCTTAGTCTACTCGGACTATCCATAGATCCACTAGGATATCTACCCATCAGCCCGAACTACACGGATTCTGATTCCTAGGGCAAACCCTAGGATACGTAGGCTATTTGGGAGAAACCCAAATTCGGATCCACATCTTAGTCCACTTGGACTATCCATAGATCCACTAGGATATTTATCCAAACCTTAGTCCACTCGGACTATCCATAGATCCACTAGGATATCCCCCATATTTTAACCCAAGTAGGGTTATCCACACCTTAGTCCACTTGGATTATCCATAGATCCACTAGGATATTATCCACATTCCAACCCAAATAGGGTTATTCTTAGATCCACTAGGACTATCTATCAGTCCACATGGACTATCCAGATCCTAACCCATAGGATTTCTCAACCATTCAAGCATAAATTTCAACTTGAACAATGAACTTAATCATGCACAAGCATAAATCACATCCATAAACTTTAATCACACCTGAACTACGATGGTGAACCTGATTTTTGGAATAATTCTGTGATACGTAGGCAATCTGATGGATACAGATTTGGTTCAATGATATCAAACCACTTGGTTTGGTTTGGCTTAACAAATAGAGTCTAGCATAGGAAAGGTATAGGAGACCGATTTTGATCGGGCGGTTTGGGTGCCTAACCCCTTCCCATAACCGTAACCTGACGCTTACCCAATCTCTGATGGACCAGAATTCCAATCTAAGGGTCATGAGTCAATCGAAGTCTTACCTTGGGGTGAGATTTCACATTTCTAAGGTCCTAGACCTAAATCTAGGTGGCGACTTCTAAAGATTTTCCATCTTTGTCCTCACAGAAGGTCTTCTCCAGAATTTTCTCATCCACTAAATCAACACCTAGGCGGGTAAGCAGGGTGGTGATCAGACATCCATAGGGCAGGTTGCCTATCTGACCAGGCAGTGTAGCACAGATCATCGTCCTCATAATAATATAAGGGAGGCAGACAGGCTGCCTAGTGCAGATCTGATAAAGTAAGTCCCCGGGTCAACTGGGAGATCCTCTCATAATGTCCACTCTGGGGTATCAGGTTGTGCTGGATGATCTTACAGTATAACCGAGGCTCTGGACGTTGGTTGATTGCTTTCATCTCCCAACGATCCTCTCTGATAAGCTGACGGTCTATCTCTGCCCGCATCTCCAAGGAAAAGAACTGGGGCTCCCTGGGAGCACAGTACACTAGAGGGCCATCATGTGATATGCCCAAAATATCAGCTAACTGCTGGCAGTCAAAGGAAACCTCTACTCCTTTGACGTAGCTCGTGATCCTGAGCTCCCTACCCCTCTCAGTGTCATTGTGATCTCCCACCACCTGGAGATTACAATAGAACTGCCTCACCAGATCCGGATAGGTACAGGCGTTATATGTAATCATGGGAAGCCAGCCCATGTCACCAAATGCCCTCTCCATGTCGAACAAGGCTAGACTAGCCAAGTCCACACGACGACCTCCCTCTACCTTCTTACGAGCATAGTGAGCATACTGAGCTTCGGCCTCGTTGGAGTGGAAGCGAACTGGGTCACGAGACCTAGGAACCTTGGTACAAACCATGTTATCTGCCAAAACAAAGAAAAATAGATAATAGATTAGTAATGGTAAGAAACCCAAAAATTTTGGCATTATAATGGCATAAATTGGTCAAAAGCCTCACTTTTCACCCATACACTTGGACAGGAGGACTTACATAGGTTCTAAACTATCCGGCAAGGCTCATACAGTTGGAAATTTAAATTTGAGAGATCAAATTTGAAGAAATTTCAATAAATTTGAAAAATATCGAAAATTAGGGCAAAAATAGAAAATTTCAAGTTTCTCGACAACCAACCGATGAAACTCAAATATTTTTGAGGGCTTTCATCCATTGGGTGACCAATAGCAAAAGCCCCCAATAAAAATGAAATTTTTAAGGTTGGAAAAAGTTTAATTTGAAGAAAACGATGCAAATGGGTAAAAACCTAGCTAGAAAGAATTAAAAACATGAAACAGTAGAGAACATACCTGTAGAGAAGGAGTGATAGTCACGAACGAAGGATAGGATCACCAAACAGGTAGGGGTCGTTACTGTAGCAACTCAGAGAAACGAGTTGAGTTGGAAGACAGAAGAAAGAATGGGAAATGAATCCAAAATCGGGTTTAAAAACCTGATTCTGGATCGTAGGGTCGCATAATTTGACCAAGACATGTGACCCTACCTCCGACTCACCCATCGACCCTAGTCTCTCAGTAATCTGACAGAGAACTAGGGGTCGACCCTAGTGTCGGACATATACCGACCCTACCATCGACCCTATGATGGAAAATACAGTATTTTTGTCAGAATGATCTGAAAAATTTGAAAATTATATTGATTAGTTGGATTTTTGACTAAAGAACAACTATATTGATTGCCTCACATGTGCTATGATTGGTTACAGGCACCACCATCATCATAACAGAAAATGGCTGGGCGAAGAGTGACCAGACAAAGCCGTAACTCTATTCCACCACCACCACCTGTAGAGGAAGACAACCATATACATCTTTAGACACAGGAGGATCTGAATACGGCACCGTCCGTGGTAAATGGCCAGACAAATACTACGAACTTGCCAGCACCACCTACAGACTTGGCTACAGCCGTAATGAACTTGGCACAACAGCTACAACAAATACAACAGGTACAAGCTAATATGCAAGCTGCCATAGACATGGCTTTTCCAGCTGCACAGACGACACCGATGCCAGCAAGACAGGCAAGCACAGTTCCAGGGGGAAGTAATACGGTATCCCATGCACCTCAAACTCCAGTCATGCAGGCTCAAGTGCAGAATCCTGAAGTAGCTCAAGGTGGTTATCAGTACAACCACTTATGTATGGGGCTTATGCTCCATATCAGCTGGACCACTCTAGACTAGTCGAATGTTTTTTAAAGATGAAGCCCAAGGAATATAATGGTAAGCCAGCTGATCCTTTGTGGCCAGCACACTGGATTGATGAATGGAGAGGAATTTCATAATGATGACAATTACTGAGGAGCAGAAAGTACTGTGTGCAACATTCATGCTGAAAGGCGATGCACACCACTGGTGGAAGTCTACACGGACTTATCTGTTAACAAAGCATGCCCAATTGACCTGGGGTATATATAAGGAGGCATTCTTTGAGAAGTACTTTCCTAGAAGTTTCAGAGATTCTATGGAGAAAGAGTTCCTGAGTTTGTATCAGGGACAGATGACTGTCGATGCATATCAACAGCGTTATGAGGAGCTGTTATTCTTTGCATCAGTTAGTATGCAATCGGAGGATACGAAGACCCAAAGGTTCGTCATGGGACTTAGGGGAAGTATTCGTGAACATGTTCTAGGACTTGAGAAGAAAGTCTAAAATGAAGCTGTACAAATTGCTTGGGTGATAGAGTCGAGCCAGAAAAAGAGCTATTTTGCTCAAAACAGGGGTATTAAAAGGCCAACTGGAAATTCATATAATGGAGGGAATACAAGGACATTCAAACCCTTCCGTACTCAAGGTTTTAATGCTGCAGCCAAGACTACTCTAGCAGCTCAACCCCAACAAAAGCAAAATAACAAAGGAGTAAAATGCTATAACTACAATCAAATAGGGCATTATTCAAGGGAGTGTCCTAAACCCAGGAAGCAACTACAACAAGGAAATGTTTATGCTGTTATATCTGAGGACGCTGTCGCATCGTCTGATGTGGTCACAGGTATGACCTGAACCTTTCATTTTGTGTTACATTGTGTGAACATGTAGACTAAATTAAAACAAATCACAGGTATCGTACCTATTAATGGCATTCTCGCCAGAGTACTCTTTGATTCAGGGGCTACTCATTCTTTTATATCTGTGTCATTTGGAAAGAAGCTGAACCTACCCCTCAAATCTTTAGACTATAAAGTACTTGTACGATCGCCGATGGGATTAGAAGTGGAATTAGAAAAAGGTTATGGACTATGTCCAGTTGTTATTGACAAGAAAACCTTGGATGCAACATTGATTCAACTTGAGATGGCAGACTTTGATGTCATCTTGGGAATGGACTGGTTAGCTCGGCATTCTGCAAACCTACTATGTGCCGAAAAGAAGCTGATATTTAAAGACAAGAAAGGAGTAGAGTTCAGTTTTATGGGAACCAAACTTCCCGTAAATGAAAATTCATCCTCTATGCATTAAAGGCTAAGAAATGCCTCGAAAAAGGAGGAGTTGGGTATCTAGTATCAATGGTCGACCTCACAAAGGAAGCACCACGAATGGAGGATATTGATGTCATGCGTGACTATCCAGATGTATTTTCTGAAGAACTACCAGGACTACCACCCAACCGAGCTACAGAGTTTGTTATAGATCTGATACCCAGAGCCGCACCAGTATCCAAAGCACCTTATTGAATGGATCCTACTGAACTGAAGGAATTAAAAGTACAGTTACAAGAACTACTGGACAAGGGTTACTTCAGACCTAGCATATCACCATGGGGAGCACCAATATTATTCGTAACGAAGAAGGACGGTAGTGTTCGACTGTGTATAGACTACTGGGAACTGAATAAGCTGACAATTAAGAATCGGTACCCATTACCTCGGATCAAAGATTTGTTCGATCAGTTGCAAGGTGCCAAGGTGTTTTCCATGATCTATCTTCGGTCAGGATACCATCAGTTGAAGATTAAGGATGGAGATATTCCCAAGACAGCATTCAGGATGAGATATGGACATTATGAATTTTTGGTAATGTCTTTTGGATTGACTAATGCACCAACAACTTTTATGGAACTTATGAATCGGGTATTCCATGATATGTTGGATACGTCGGTCATTGTATTCATTGATGATATATTGGTCTACTCCATGGACAAGGAAACTCATATTATGAATCTAAAAGCCGCTCTACAGAGATTACGAAAAGAGAAGCTTTATGCCAAATTTACAAAGTGTGAGTTTTGGCTAACTGAAGTCGCTTTCCTAGGCCATGTTGTATCCGCTGAAGGAATTAAAGTGGATCCTAGAAAGATTGAAACCATTGTGAAGTGGGAAGCGCCGAAGAGTGTTGCAGAAATTAGAAGTTTCCTAGGTTTAGCTGGGTATTATCGACGATTCGTGGAAGACTATTCCCGAATTACCGTACCTCTCACCAGTTTGACTAAGAAGGGTGAAAAGTTTGATTGGACTGATAAATGTGAGAAGAGTTTCCAAACATTGAAGGCCAGATTGATATCTTCTCCGATCTTGACTATTTCGATTCCAGGACAGCCATTTATTTTGTACACTAATGCGTCAGGATTGGGTTTAGGATGTGTACTTATGCAAGGAGAACAAGTAATTGCATATGCCTCAAGACAACTGAAAACACATGAGAAGAACTATCCCATTCAATACTTGGAATTAGCGGCAGTGGTACATGTTGTCAAGATATGGAGACATTACTTGTACGGAGAGAAATTTCAGATTAAATCAGATCATAAGAGTCTTACTTATCTTTTTAATCAGAAGGAGTTGAATATGAAACAAAGAAGATGGATGGAACTATTGAAAGACTATGATTGTGATATCCAGTATCATTTGGGAAAAGCTAATGTGGTAGCTGATGTGCTGAGTAGGAAAGCAATGATAAAATCTCAAGGAGAGGTTAACACAAATGTCGTAATATGTACTATCGGAAAAGTGTTTAATTATGGTAATTAGCAGTTCATGATAGATGTACTGGGTGAATCCACGAAGGGTTTATTCATCGGTTTTCAAATATGTTTGCCACATTGAAGATTGTACTTGATATAATTGATGAAGTGAAAACAGCTATTAAATTAGACTTTTATCTAAGAACGGTACAAGAGGACATTGAAAAATGTAGGACTATCCTTGAGTTCGCTTTGGACGATGAAAAGGTACTGAAGTACAAAGGAAGAATATGTGTACCTGAAACAGAAAGTTTGGACATTAGACACTGACTAATGAAGGAAGCCCATACCACCGCCTATTCGATACATCCTGGAAGTACAAAAATGTATCATGATTTAAAGAAATTATATTGGTGGAGAGGAATGAAAGCAGATGTAGCTAAATTCGTGTCTCAATGCCAAAATTGTCAGAGGGTGAAGGCTAAACTATAAAAACCTATAGGACTGTTACAGTCGTTACCGGAACCAGCATGGAAATGGGACTGCATCACTATGGACTTCGTCACCGGGTTACCATTGACTCCCCGAGTAGTTGACGCAATTTGGGTGGTTGTAGACCTCCTGACTAAAATGGCTCGATTTATAGCTATACGACCTCAGTATACACTGGAGAGGTTAGCTAAGTTGTATGTGGATAATATTGTCAGATTACACGGTGTACCTGGAAGCATTGTGTCTGACAGAGATCTACGATTTACTTCAAAGTTTTGGGAAGGATTACAAAAGGCTATGGGTACAACATTGAAGTTTAGTACTGCATTCCATCCTCAGACAGACGGATAGTCGGAGCGTACCATTCAGATTTTAGAAGACATGCTTCGAGCCTGTGTAATTGATTTTAAAGGATCATGGGATGAAAAATAACCATTGATCGAGTTCACTTATAACAACAGCTATCAGACTACTATACAGATGTCACCCTCTGAAGCACTGTATGGTAGGAAGTGTCGAACTCTTTTGTTTTGGAATGAAGTTTTAGAACGTAGCATTGTTGGACCAGAATTTGTTGAAGAGACATGTCGAGTAATTATCAAGGAAAGACTAAGAACGGCTCAAAATCGTCAAAAACAGTATGCAGATACTTGACACCGAGACCTTGAATTCATTATAGGTGATAAGGTATTCTTAAAAGTATCACCTGTGCGAGGTTTAAAACGGTTCAGACAGAAAGGGAAACTAAGTCCGAGATATGTCGGGCCATATGAGATTCTAGCCAAACGTGAAAAAGTGGCTTACCAGTTAGCACTACCACTATCTATGTCAAGTGTGCATGATGTATTCCATGTTTCATTGTTGAAGAAGTACGTCAGAGATCCAACACACATTTTGACAGTAGATCTACCTGATTTGACTTATGATTTGAATTTTGAAGTAGCACCAACTGAAATCACCAGCCGAAAGGTTCAAAGACTACGTAACTGTGACATCTATTATGTTAAAGTCACCTGGAGAAGCGGAGATATAGAAGAAATCACATGGGAAGAAGAGAATGCTATGCGAAAGCAATACCCTTATCTTTTCGACTCGGAAGGTATGTACCAATTTCGAGGACGAAATTTTTAAAAAGAAGGGGAGAGTTGTAAGACCCATATCAAATTAACCAGTCTTACCACCTTGTACCAGGTCTACCTATCATGGTCGAGCCAAGTGGACCAAGTGTGTGAAAGAAATCACAAGACCAGGTATGAAATTAACCCAAAAATAGTAAATTTGAGGATAGGGTCGCATGCCTAAACAGGTAGGGTCGACCCCACCTCAACAGAGTCCAACCCATGACTTTTCAGTCCTACGGTCGGATGACTTGAGACCCTAGGGTCGACGGGTCCTGCGACCCTAGCATCGACCCTAGGATGACAGACTGAAACCGTAATTTGGAAACTTTCCTAATTTTAAGGGGATGCTTTCCTAATCTTGATGGAACTTATTTTGGGAGATTTTTCTCTATAAATAGGACGTCCCTTAGCCTCTTTCACTCTTTTTGAAACCCTAATTGAAAGTGAGAGAAAGAGAAGAGAAGGAGAAGAAATTCAGAGAAATCTCTAAATCTCAGCAACCCTAAGGTATGAATACATTCTCCATGAGTTATGTAAGACCCTAGAAAAGTTCATGAAGAGAGTAGGATCTAGGAGAAACCCAAATCATCAATCCATGGATAAATTCCAATGGAACCCATGGAGAAAATCATTGTGAACAAAGTAAAGTGTGTAACTTGAGTTTTGAGCCACAGAATAATCATAGAATGGACTATAAAAGTAAGCCAAAGGATCCAAACATGAATGAATGGACTGTAGGATGAAAGGTCGATTCAAACTACGTGTGGTAGCACGTAGGGTCGATTGGTAACCGACCCTACCAGACCACAGGATCGACCCCATGCTCTCGGGAAGTCCAGGGAGGCTGTAGTTGCACCTAGGGTCGATGGGTAACCGACCCTATGACCGACCCTACACCCTGGGGTCTCAGAAAAACTGCTACCCTACCTGCGACCCAACCTGCGACCCTAGCTATACAGCAAGCTTAAAATTGTTGGAACTAATTCTAATTAAAATCTATCGACTTGTTAGGTTCTCCTAGTGATATAAAAGTGATTCTTAAAGCTTGAAAGAGGATCTACACTCAATCAAAGGTGAGGGAACAAGACCTAAACTAATTGGCTAATAATAAACTATTTTCGTTTATTGAATCCAATACCATGTATGATTCTATGATTGTTTGATTGTAATGTGCATATCACATGTCATCTACTATTCCTGTTATTACTGTTCATGCATATTTAATTCAGTTTATTTACAACATGATGATGATGATGATGCTAGGAATAGGCATGTGAATGTTTATGTGTGGTTTGTGTACTTGATGCAAGTGGGGCATCAGGGGAAGTGTGATGCAGTGCGGTCCTAAGTACTTTAGCCCTATCTCTACTCAAGTCTTGTCCACTAGCATCCTCGTAACGCCATTACCTTAGCAGAACTATTATGTCGTAGGGCATTAGGGGAGGTGGTCTCGGACCGTGTAGTCTTTGACTCTGTCGGGGGGCCTTAGCTCTATCTCTATGGACATACGAGGGATGCTAGGGTGAGGCCTTGGATACATTGTTTGACATTAGGATTGGTTAGTTGCGAGCCCAGTTTGCAAGCCCTCGCCAACAGGGGCTTACGTGTTGGTATGGGTAGAGCATCAGGGGAAGTGTGATGCGGTGCGGTCCTAAGCACTTTAGCTCTATCTCTATTCCATGGTGGGGTGGATGTGGATGAAAATGGTGTTAGATCCTGTGAGGACAAAGATAGAAATCTTTAGAAGTCGCCACCTAGATTTAGGTCTAGGACCTTAGAAATGTGAAATCTCACCCCAAGGTAAGACTTCGATTGACTCATGACCCTTAGATTGGAATTCTGGTCCATCAGAGATTGGGTAAGTGTCAGGTTACGGTTATGGGAAGGGGTTAGGCACCCAAACCGCCCGATCGAAATCGGTCTCCTATACCTTTCCTATGCTAGACTCTATTTGCTAAGCCAAACCAAACCAAGGGGTTCGATATCATTGAACCGAATCTGTATCCATCAGATTGCCTACGTATTACGGATTTATTCCGAAAATCAGGTTCACCATCGTAGTTCAGGTGTGATTAAAGTTTATGGCTGTGATTTATGCTTGTGCATAATTAAGTTCTTTGTTCAAGTTGAAATTTATGCTTGAAAGGCTGAGAAATCCTATGGGTTAGGATCTGGATAGTCCAAGTGGACTGATAGATAGTCCTAGTGGATCTAAGGATAACCCTATTTGGGTCAAAATATGGATAACCCTATCTGGGTTGGAATGTGGATAATGTTCTAGTGGATCTATGGATAGTCCAAGTGGACTAAGATGTGGATAAATATCCTAGTGGATCTATGGATAGTCCAAGTGGACTAAAATGTGGATCCGAATTTGGGTTTCTCCCAAATAGCCTACGTATCCTAGGGTTTGCCCTAGGAATCAGAATCCGCGTAGTTCGGGATGGATAACCCTATTTGGGTAAAAATATGGGTAAGTATCCTAGAGGATCTATGGATAGTCCAAGTGGACTAAGGTTTGGATAACCCCTTTTAGGTTAATGATTGAGAACCTATTCTAGGTTTAGGGTTTAGAACCTATTCTAGGTTTAGGGTTTAGAACCTATTCTAGGTTTAGGGTTTAGAACCTATTCTAGGTTTAGGGTTTGCCGAGGGGCAAATCGTCCTAAATTACCCTTTTCATTCTGAATTCTAATTTTGGAAGGTTTGGCAAAGAATTCTCTTTCTTTATTAAGGTTTTATTATTCCCATTATGCCCTTCCCAAGAATGTGGGTGCCTAAATGCACGTCCCCACACCTACATTGTCTTCTAGAAGTGTGCATATATGGCAGTTTAACTAGGGTGTTGCATAAAATAAGTTATTGCCAAAAAATAGAATATTCTATCTAAATATGGCACATAAAACATTTATGACAAGAAATTCACATACAGTAAGATTGTTTAAAAATCTTTCAAATATGGCATGTATTGCAAATAAGGCAAGAGCCTATATGGCATGATCTAGTATGCTATCTTCTAAGCATGGCAAGATCCTAATTGCTATTTCTTTCCATATTTAGGGTTTTCTACCCTAATTATTATTTTATTTCTATTTTTTAGGATTTTCTACCCTAATTGCTACTTTCTTTCCATTTTAGGGTTTTCTACCCTAATTGTAATTTTATTTCCATTTTTTAGGGTTTTCTACCCTAATTGCTATTTTCTTTCCATTTTTTAGGATTTTCTACCCTAATTGTTATTTTCTTTCCATTTTAGGGTTTTCTACCCTAATTATTATTTTATTTCTATTTTTAGGGTTTTCTACCCTAATTGTTACATTTTTCCATTTTAGGGTTTTCTACCCTAATTGTTATTTTATTTTCATTTTAGGGTTTTCTACCCTAAATGTTATTTTCTTTCCATTTTTTTAGGGTTTTCTACCCTAATTGTGACAATAAGCATTTAATATAGCATGTAAGCAAGTGTAGCAGACAAATATGGCAATAAACATGTGTATCATTCCAATCATGGCAATGTGATTATTTCAATTATGGCAATGTGATCATTCCAATTATGGCAGTGTATGCATACGAGCATCCGAACATAGCATAGCATCAAATAGGGCATGTGAGAAACAACCAAAGCATATGAGAATCAATCAAAACATGATGGAACACGCAGCAAGATGACAGCTTTGTCAGGCTGGACCAAAATGGGCACATAGGGCACTGTACTTACTCAAAAAATTCTTAAAATATATCCCTGGAAAGAAGACTCAGAGGCCAACATTTTGTCTCAAGGAAGCTATTCCTAAAAGAGACCATAGGCAGGTCGAAAACATTCCCCAAGTACAGGCAAATACACTGGTCAGGTCTGTTCCAGATTTTTGACCAGTTGCACCATAAATTCCAAATAAAATTCTATTCTTAATGAAAATTAAATACAGACATATGTCTATGCAGATAACTATCTGATCTAAAATTTCATTAAGAAAAACAAGTTAAAACAGTATATTTTCTTTGTGTAAAATGACTCTTTTCAATCATGCAAATCAGCACATCATGACAGATCTGAAATCAAAGCTTTATGCACTTAAAAATTGATATCAATTCAACGAAAAATGGAAAAAAATATGAAACCAGTGCCATTCTTTAGAAGACTTTCATGTCTAAAAAGTTCATGTTAAGTGGATTTTCTGATTATGGCCATAAGGCCTTTGTCTAGAGACTTTCCGATGGAGGATTGCATTACATCCGAGAAAAATAGCAATGTCAAAAACAAATTGTTTGATATATTTCCCCAATTTCAAATGGAACGAAATTTTTAGGGTAGTCTTCTATCATATCAGAGAGACTCCCATAAAATTTTGGGCTTCAAAATCTTAGAAAAAATACATATGATGTACGTCCTAAGTTTGAACCCTAAATCTGGAATTTTCAGATCAGAAAATCACTTTATGAAATTTACAAAAAACATCAAACATCATTGTATATCAATCAAAAATTCATCATTGAATAGCTTAGACAAATTATCATTCATGAAAAATGTTAGACATAGGCATCCTAACATTAACAAGTATGTAATAGAGCATTCATGATTGAGATTTCATGAAAAATAGCCTTTTTCAAGCAAAATCGGCATTCGGGCATTATAACGACCTCTAAATTTGTTTAGAGTACTAACCTTGGGCTCAAATCGAGCGAAACCGTTGATGAAGGGTGATTAGGGGATTGTATCAATCCCCTTTGAATGTGAATCTTCCTTTTCCTCTCTTCTGCTTCTTTCTCTCTTCTCTTTCTCTCTTTTCTTCTTCTCTTTTCTTTCTTTTCTCTTTTCTCTCTCTTTCTTTCTTCCTTTCTCACGTTTTCTCTCTCTCACTCACCTTTCTCTCTCTCACCCACGTTTCCCTCTCTCTCTGCTCTGGAAAAAAGGATCCTCCTCCTGCCTATTTATAATTTTTCACTCATTTTCTAAAAGATCCTTTTTTTTAAAAAATATTTTTTTTCCTTTTTCTTTCCTTCCTTTTTTCTTTCTTTCTTTCTCCTCTCTCTCTTTCACGTTTTCTTTCTAGAAAACGTGAAGGGGAATCTTTTTCCCCCTTTTTTTTTTTTTTTTTTCTTTTATTCCTCTCTTAAAACCGTGGCTCCTAAAAAACCTAATTTTTCTCTTTCTTCTTTCCTTTTTTTCTCCAAAGAAATCCTTTGGATTCTCTTAGAAAAAGGTCACGTTTTTTTCTCTCTCCCTCTTTCCCTTTTTTTTCTCAAAAATCTTTTGGATTATCTCCAAAATCGAAATCCTCATTCTCTTCCACGTTTTTTTCTCTCCCCTCTTTCCTTTTTTTTCTCAAAATCTTTTGGATTATCTCCAAAATTGAAATCTCCATTCTTTTCCACGTTTTTTCTCTCCCCTCTTTCCTTTTTTTTCTCAAAATCTTTTGGATTATCTCCACAATTGAAATCTCCATTCTTTTCCACGTTTTTTCTCTCCCCTCTTTCCTTTTTCTTCTCAAAAATCTTTTGGATTATGATTTACACATATATATTACACATATATATTTAATAACATACATACACATACATACATACATACATACATATATATATATATATATATATATATATATATATATATATATATATATATATATATATATATATATATATATATATATATATTATAATATATATAGAGACCGACTTAGGTTGACAATCGATTTGAATTGAGTTGACTGGACTGATTGGAATTAACTGGGTTTCCTCTCCTTGTCATTTCACGGGTCATTTCCGATGTCATCCCGCATGGAATTTTCCGATGGCCTCTATTCCAAATTTTTTAGCTTCATTTTGTAGAACATAAAAAATGAGAAATATAGGAACTTGAACCACCTCATTTGGAAGTAAAATGGTCAACTTATGAATTTTTGAAGTTTAAACGGACCAATTACCGATAATTTGGTTGACCATTCTGCATGAGATCCTTCGGAGACTTCTACTGGAAATATTTTACGTCCACTTTGTAGAGCACTAAAAATGGAACATAATGAGACTGGAATCACCTGAATCCGATGTAGAACGGAAAAGATATGCAGCTTCGAAGTTCTGATGATAATTTTGCATGCAAGCTTGCATGGGACCCACTAGAGACTTCTACCCGGGATTTTTTGCGTCCACTTTGTAGAACATCATGAATGAAGAATAATGGTCTTGAAATCATCTGAATCCGATGTAAAACGGGAAAGATATGAAGCCTTGAAGTTCTAACGATCATTTTGCATGCAAGTTTGCATGGGACCCACTGGCGACTTCTACCCGGGATTTTTTACGTCCACTTTGTAGAACATCATGAATGAAGAATAATGGTCTTGGAATCATCTGAATCCGATGTCAGATGATCAAGATATGATGATTTGAAATTCAAGCAATCCAACTTAGGATAATTTGCATGAAGGCCCCTGGGATTATTATTTTATAATAATTTCAGAAACCTCCCTTATATGTAGCATCCGACTAAAATGATCATATCTTCCTCATTTGATATCAGAATTGAGCAATTCTGGTCTCGTTTTGAAGATAATTCTATGACCTATGCATCTATGCAGATAATAGCCCATGACCCTGTTGTGAGGATCAGTGGAGAATCACAAATCTTTGGGTTAAAGGTCTGAAACCTGCCATATTGGTTCACTTATGCCGAGGGTGGCAAAAATGGGGTGCTTACAGATCCATTGGGTGGGCTTACACACCTTGTGTATAGAGGCGAGGCGGCCACCGAACCTTTTTATAGCACATTGCAAACTTATATATATCAGACCACAGATATGAATTGAATGCATGCATATGTTTGTTGCATTGTTTGTTTGCTCACTGAGCCGTGATGTGTGCTCACCCTTTTCGAATTCAAATATTTTAGTTGATGATGCAGGTATGACCGTGGAAGATTATATGAGTGCTCCTGCATTCGGGCATGTTGCGGCGATGGATGCAGAAGATATAATGGAGACGCATGATTCGTCATGCGAATGCAACTCATGCATTTTTGATTAGATTTTATTTGGATTATTGAATAAATGTAATTGATTATTTTATTTACTTATGTCTCAGTCAATGACAGATAATTGATATTTTATTTATGATTATCACATTTAGATTCTCAGTTCATTTAATATTTGAGACTTTCGCTATTGTGTATTTACTCTGATTATGGTTATGGATGTGTATGGTTTAAGCAAACGGACACAGCCTATTTGAGATCCTGGTGTGACAGCCTACTTATCCTAAGGTTTGCCCTAAGAATCAGATTCCACATAGTTCGAAATGGATAACCCTATTTGGGTCAAAATGTGGGTAAATATCCTAGTGGATCTATGGATAATCTGAGTGGACTAAGGTGTGGATTCAAATTTGGGATTCTCCCAAATGGCCTACGTATCCTAGGGTTTGACCTAGGAATCAGAATCTGCATAGTTCGGGCCTGGGTTGAAATGATTGGATGTCCTAGTCGATCTATGGATAGTCCGAGTGGACTAAGATGTGGATCCAAATTTGGGATTCTCCCAAATGGCCTATGTATCCTAGGGTTTGCCCTAGGAATCAGAATCCAAGTAGTTCGGGCTGGATAAGTTATTCTAGGTTAGAATGTGAGAACTTGTTCTTGGTTTAGAGTTTAGAACCTATTCTAGGTTTAGGATTGAGAACCTATTCTAGGTTTAGGGTTTACTAAGAGGTGATATCGTCCTGAATTACCCTTTTTATCCTAAGTTCTAATTTTAAAAGGTTTGATAAAACATTCTCTTTCTTTATTAAGATTTTTATTATTCCCATTATGTCCTTCCCAAGAATGTGGGTGCCTAAATGCACGTCCCCACGCCTAATAAGTTTGCTAGGTGTACAGATATGGCATTTCGACTATGGTGCAACATAAATTAAGTTATTGCCATAAATGGAATATTCTAAGCATGGCATGTATGATATTTATGGTAACTATCACAAAATATAGTAAGATTATGAAAATCTCCCTAATATGACATGCATTGTAAATAAGGAAAGAACCTAATATGGCAAGATCTAATATGCTAATCTAAGCATGGCAAGACCTAATATGACAAGATCTAATATGCATCTATACATCAATATGGTAAGTATCAATCATAGAATGCAAATATGACATGAATTTTTCAAAAAAGGTAAGATCTTATATGCTATTTTCTAGGCATAGTAAGACTTAAAAATGGTAATTATTAAGATTTTGCTAAATATGATAAAAAATCTATTTATTCTACTAAATATAGCAACACATGGAATATGGAAAATATGGTATGTACAATCCAAACAAAGCATATGAATGCTCCAAATATAGCCATTTATCCAAATATGGTAGAATTTGCTCCAACAACCAATTTGCATGTTACAATGAATGAGACATCAATGAAACCTTTTTTTGAAAAGTATAAAATTATTTATAAATATATGTTTAATGTTCTTTGAAAAATTATAATTTTTATGAAGACATCTGGAAAGATTAATGACTCAAAATTTTCAAAATTGTGACACAAGGTTTCAAATAATGGACAAAGCTATGAACTGCATTCAGATTCTGTCACATTACACAAGAATGATCATAAGTAGGTCTTCTGCAACTCAAATCAAGCTCAAATTTTTTCATAGAAAGATGACTTAATATATTATATTTCATATGAAGGAGTCAAATCCCAACAGAGAGCAAAACAGGTCAAAGATATGCCCTAAGACCGGACATGTGCACTGGTCAAATCTGTTCTAGATTTTTAACCAGTTGCCCCATAAATTCCAAATAAAATCTTATACTTAATGAAAGTTAAATCCAAACATATGTCTATGTAGATAACTGTCGGATATAAAATATCATTCAGAAAAACAAGTTAAAACAATATATTTTCTTTGTGAAAAATGATTCTTTTCAATCATGCAAATCAGTACATCATGATAGATTCAAAATCAGAGCACTATGCACTTAAAAATCGATATGTATTCAATGAAAAATCAAAAAAATAAGAAACTAGTGCCATTTTTGAGAAGACTTTTGTATCTAAAAATTTCATATGAAGTTGAGTTCCTGATTATGACCATAAGACCCTTGTCTAGAGACTTTCTGATGGAGGATTGCATTACATCCGAGTAAAACAACAATGTCAAAGTCAAATTTTTTGATGTATTTTCCCAATTCCAAATGGAACAAAATTTTTAGGGTAGTCTTATAACATATCAAAGAGATTCTCATAAAAATATGGGCTTCAAAATCTAAGAAAAACTACATGTGATGCACGTCCTAAGTTTGAATCATAAATTTGGAAATTTCAGATTAGAAAATCACTTTATGAAACTTACAAAAAACATCAAACATCATCATATAGCATTCAAAACTTCATCATTGAATAGCTTAGACAAATTATCATTCATGAAAAATGCTAGACATAGGCATCCTAACATTAATAAGCATCTAATAGAGCATTGTTGATCGAGATTTCATGCAAATTGGCCTTTTTCAAGTAAAATTGGCATTCGAGCATTCTAACGACCTCTAAATTTATCTAGGGTACTAACTTTGTGCTCGAATCGAGTGAAACCATCGATGTAGGATGTTTGGAGATCGTATCAGGATCTTTGAATGTGAACCGTCCTGCTCCTTTTCTCTGCTTCTCTCTCTCTTCTCTTTATCTCTTTTCTTCTTCTCTTTTCTTTCTTTTCTCTTCTTCTTCTCTCTTTCTTTCTCCCTCTCTCACATTTCTCTTTCTCACTCACGTCTTCTCTTTCCTTGTGGTCTGGAAAAGAAGCCCCCTCTCTCTTCTCTTGGCCTATTTATGTTTTTCCTCTCATCTTCTAAAAGACCCTTCTTTTCTTTTCTTCTTTTTTTAGAAAATATTTTTTTTTCTTTTTTCTATTTTCCTTTCTTCTCTTCCTTCCCTTTTATCTTTTCACTTCTCTCTTCTCCATGTTTTCTACATGCTTCTAGAGTAGAAACCTCCTTCTCTCTCTCTCCTTTTCTCTCTTCCTTCCTTTTCTTCTTTTTCTTCTAGAAAATCATTTCTTTGCATCTTTTTTTCTTTCCATTCTTCTCTCTTTCCCACATTTTTTCTCCTTCCTTTCTTTCCTTTTTCTCCTTCTTCTTCTAGAAAATCCTTTATCTCTTTCCTTTCTCTCTTTCCTTCTTCTAGAAAATCCCTTCTCTCTTTCCTTTCTTTCTTCATTCCTTTTCTTCTTCCTTCTTCCTTTCCTTCCTTTTTTCCTCTCTCCCTCTCTTTTCACGTTTTCTTTCTAGAAAATGTTTCCTTTTTTTTTCTTTTTCTTTTTTTTTCTTTCCTTCCTCTTTCCTTCCTTTTTTTTCTTTCTCCCTTTCTCTCACGTTTTCTCTTTCACATTTTCTTTATAGAAAACGTGAAAAGAGTGATCTTTTTTTCTTTTTCTTTTTTCTTTTTATTTCTCTCTCTTATCTTTTTTTCTTTCTCACACTCTCTTTCCCACGGCCACTCTTTCCTCTCTCTTTCCACAGCCTCTCTTTCCTCTTTCTTTCCTATATATATATATACAATAATATATTATACATTATACACATATAAAAAAAATGCATGCATATGGACTGACATAACTTGGTCTGGATTAGTCTGAGTTGGGTTAGGATATGTTAGACTAAGCTGGATTAAGCTGGTTTGGATCAAGGTGGACATTTCATAGTCCATTTTTGTCACCCTTCCATATGAAATTTTTCGATAGCATCTATTCCAAATTTTCTACGTTCACTTTGTAGAACACTAAAAATGAGAAATATTGGAAATTGAATCACCTCATTTGGAAATAAAATGGCCAACTTATGAATTTCTGAAGTTTAAGCAGGTCAATTATCGATAATTTGGCTGACCATTCTGCATGGGATCCTTCGGAGATTTCTACTGAAAATCCTTTACGTCCACTTTATAGAGTACTAAAAATGGAACATAATGAAACTGCAATTACCTGATTTGGATATGGAGTGACCAAAATATGAATTTTTAAAGATTAAATGACCATTTCCATGTATAATTTTGCATGGGACCCTTTGGAGACTTCTATCCGAGATTTTTTACGTCTACTTTGTAGAACATCACAAATGAAGAATAATGGCCTTGGAATCATCTGAATCCGATGTAGAACGACAAAGACATAAAGCTTTGAAGTTCTAACGATAATTTTGCATGAAAGCTTGCATGGGGCCCACTAGTGACTTCTACCTGGGATTTTTCACGTCCACTTCGAAGAGGACTGAAAATAAGGAATATTGGCCTTTGAATCATCTGATTCCAATATCAGATGACCAAGATATGATGTCTTGAAGTTTGAATGATAATGCATGGATCATACGATAATTACATAAATGCCCTTGCACTTTCAAACGATATCTTCCTTGTTTGACGTCAGAATTTGATGATTCCGGTTTCATTTCAAAGATAATTTCACAACCTGTACATCCAACTAGGTAATATCCAATGACCCTGCTGTGGGGTTCATTAGAGAATCACAAACCCTTAGGTTAAAAGTTGAAAACATGCCATGTTGGTTCACTTATGCTGAGGGTGGCAAAAATGGGGTGCTTACACCTGGTCACTAAACTCTAGCTCTATCTCTACTCAAGTCTTGCCCACTAACATCGTCGTATCGCCATTGCCTTAGCAAAACTATTACATCGTAGGGTATCAGGGGAGGTGGTCTCGGACCGTGTAGTCTCTGACTTTGTCGGGGGGCCTTAGCTCTATCTCTATAGACGTATTGAGGGATGCTGGGGTGAGGCCTTGGATACACTGATTGGCATTAGGATTGGTTAGGTGCAAGCCCTCGCCAATAGGGGCTTACGTGTTGGTATGGGTAGGGCATCAGGGGAAGTGTTATGCGGTGTTTGATCCGGGCATTTTAGCTCTATCTCTAATCCATGATGGGTGCAGTGGGACGACAATGGTGTTTGATCCATTGGGCGGATTCACACACTCGTATATAGAGGTGCGGTGGTCACCAAACCTTTCTATAGCATATTGCAAACTTATAAACTAGACCAAATATATGAATTGAATGCATGCATATATTTGTTGCATTATTTTGTTTGCTCACTGAGCCATGATGTGTGCTCACCCTTTCGACGTCGAATATTTTTAGTTGATAATGCAGGTCTTACTGTGGAAGATTATATGAATGCACCAATGTTTGGACATGTTGCTGCGATGGATATGGAAGCTATGGTGGAGTCGCATGATTCGTCGTGCGAGTGCAACTCATGTATTTTCGATTAGATTTAGTTGTTGGATTATCAGAACATGTAATTGATTACTTTATTATATTTTATGTCTTTAGTCATTTGGAGATAATTGGATAATTAATTACGTTATCACTGTTAGATACTTAGTTCATTAATATTAAAGACTTTCGGTATTATTTATTTACTCTGATTATGGTTGTGGTTGTATCTAGTTTAATCAAATGGGCATGGCCTATGCGAGATCCTGGGTGAACCGTTGGTTTATTGGTGGTTCATTACACTATTCTGGTTAGACCAGAATTGGGGTGTGACAATAGTCTCCTTCAATTCTTTACTAATCTCTATCTCATCGTTCTTCTCTAACTATAATTCGGTGGTAATTACAACCTCCAGTTCATTCTTATTATTTAATTCAAATACTTCCTGCAATCTAGAATCAACAATATTAATAGAAAAAATTGAATGAACATCTGTAGGGTGTTTCATGGCTTCAAAAATATTAAAATGAATTACTGTACCATCAAACTCCATTGTAAGGGTATCATCATGAACGTCTATCTTTGTTCGAGTTGTATTCAAGAATGGTCTTCCCAACAAGATATATGCTAGATTAGGTGAGATATCATCTTCCATGTCCAAAATATAGAAATCAACTAAAAATATTAGCTCATTTACCTGTACAAGAACATCCTCAAGTATCCCTTCAGGGTATGTATTAGTATGATCAGCCAGTTGGATAATGACACCAGTTTCTTTCAAGAGGCCTAAATTTAATGAAGCATAAATAGATTGTGGCATTATATTAATAGATGCTCCTAAATCTAGCATAGCTCTCTTAACTCTGGTATTTCTTATTTTACAAGGAATAGTGAACATACCTGGGTCTTTACACTTAGGAGGAAGTTTTCTTTGGAGGACTTCTGAGACATTCTCTCCCATACTTAATATTTCATTACCATTCAGCTTCCTTTTGTTAATGCATAACTCTTTAAGAAATTTTACATACCTGGGTACCTGTTTGATTGCATCTAACAGGGGTATACTTACCTCCACTTTACAAAACAAATATAGAATCTCCTTACTTTGTCCTCTTTCTTGAATTTTGCAAATCTGCTAAGAAAAGGAAGAGGATTAGTCTTAGAAAGAATAGAAGGTTTGGGTGTTACCTCAGGTTGAGTTGCTATTTCATCTTTCTCTATTTCTTTTTCAATTTCTTCTTCATTTGGTATAGCTGGACTCACCTTTTTCGGTTCCTTAAGTTCTTGACCACTTTGGAGTGTCACATCATTCACATTTTCTTTTGGATTCACCATGGTTTGTGATGGTAATTTTCCTCCAACCTGAGCTTCTAAATGATTCATAGCAGTTGCCATTTGACTCACCTGGCTCTCTAGACTTTGAATGCTAGATTTTGTTTCCTTTTGAAACTATTGGGTATTTAGAGCAAGAGATCAAACTATGTCCTTTAATGATGAGTTTGAATTCTGAGAGACAGGTGGCCTGAGTTGGAATATTGGCTGTCTATTTTGATAGAAGTTCTGTCCTACTGGTCCATTTTCTCCATAGCTCAGGTTTGGATGATTTCTCCAACCTGGATTGTATGTGTTAGAGTATGGATCACACTGCCTTGGTGGTCCTGGAAAGTTACCTGCAGCATTGGCTTGTTCGGTGGGTCCTTCTTGAAGTGTTGGACACATATCAGTTGAGTGTCCTGTCATCGAACATATCCCACAAGCTTTTACCTGTTGTAAATTTCCTACAACCATTTGTCTAACAAGAGAAGTAAGGTCAGATAACTGTTGTTCGAGGAAAGATGTATTTACCTCATTCACCTTTTTGAGTGGTGCATTGTTTCTTGTACCAAATTGTTGGGAATTTACAGCCATGTTTGCAATTAACCTTCTTACAGCTTCAGGGGTTTTATCCACTAGAGCTCCTCCACTTGCTGTATCTATCATGTTTCTTTCCATGGGCAATAATCCTTCATAAAAATACTGAATTAGGAGTTGATCACTTATCTGATGATGTGGACAGCTGGCACATAGTTTCTTGAAACACTCCCAATATTCATGAAGTGTTTCTCCAGTATATTATTGTATGCCACATATTTTCTTTCTGATGGTGGCAGCTCTAGAGGCTGGGAAGTATTTTTCCAAAAATAACTTTTTAATTTCATTCCATGTAGTGATCATCCCAGATGGTAGGTAGTAGAGCCAATCTTTTACATCATCTGATAATGAAAAAGGAAAGGCTCTTAATTTGATCTATTCTTTAGACACTCTTGTCGATTTCATGCTTGAATACACTACATGAAATTCCTTCAGGTGTTTATTTAGATCCTTACCTGCACAACCACAAATTTAGGCAACAAATGAATTAAACCAGACTTAAGCTCAAAAGTGACATCCAAAGTAGGGTATTGAATGCACAAAGGTTGTTGGTTAAAATTAGGAGTAGCCAACTCCTTTAATATCCTGTCATTCTCAGCCATGATTTCTTCTTGTTCAGAGTCACTCAAAGAACTTTCAAAAATAAATCATGTGAGAGGGATTGATTATCTTTCTGTCGTAATCTGCCTAGCTTCTTTTCTTAATCGACGCACAGTACGTTCAAGTTCTAGATCAAAATTTAGATCTCCTCTTTAAGTGGATCGCATCAGAATCATAAACTTACACAATTAGCTAAGATAATTAACTAAAAAAAAAAAACTTAATAGGACGAAACAAAAAACAAAGATACAAAAACCAAACAAACGAAAAGATAATAAGAAGAAAAGTAACTAAAAAAAAAAATTTGAATAGAAAAACCACGCTAATCTGAAAAAGAAAAATTAATAAAGGGAGATATAAAAACTAATCAAAATTCACTTCTCGGCATCAAAATTTGGTATTGTGTCGAATGCACCAATTTAATTAAATATTTCTTTACTGACCTGATTAATAAAGTGTAAATAGGATAAGAAAAGGTCGACCCCACAGAGAATGAATTGATTAAAATTTATATTTTAGTCAAATTAAATATACTAATTAATGCTAAGTAAACACAATAACAAAGGGGGCTTTCGGTTGTTTGAATCAAATTGAAAGTAAACAGACATAATTTAAATAGAAAGATAATTAAATGAGAAATTCAGTTCTTGGTTCAATATCCACCCACACATGCAATGGGTAAAATTAATTGCAACGTTAATCTCTTCCTTCCAATCAGAATTAAAGACCGTAGATAACAATAAGCTCTGTTACCCGAGTTTTCCCTTAAGTACCTCAACTGAAACAATCTCTTTAGAGAGATCTAACTATTGAACAACACTGAATAAGCTCTCAATGTTTAATTCAATAGTAGCATTAAGAAGGTGAAAAATAGATCAATCTAAGCAATAATCACACATAAGCAGGGATTATTTAACTTAGGTTTTATTATTCACAATGATGAGATGAAAACTTGGACATAATCATTTACCACTGTTTGCTACTTGTGATTAGAATCAGGACGATTATGTATCACAGATTCTAGATCTAGCAATTAATATTAATATAACCAATTCAGTAGGCCATTACTGAATTATTCAGAAAAATATCATAATTAAAGAGAAAAGAATAACATAAGCAATTCCAATAAAAGAGAGAAGAAGAACAATGTTACTGAATAGAGATTACACCATTGACTTGAGTTTGGGCTTTAAAATCTCCTTGAACTGAATGAAAAAATTAGCTAGACATTACAATCCATTGAGAGATAGAAAAATTTTAAGCAAAAGAGAGAGAGAGATTTTATCTTAACACTAATGCTCTATATATAAAACATGACAATCCTTTGTGACTTATAACTCCTTCTTTATGCAGGATTCCTTCTTCATGTAGGAGTTCTTCTCTATTTAGAATTTTAAAATTGTAGAGTCTTCTTTTCTTATTTGGAGTCTTCTATTGAGGTTTAGATTTCCTAACTTGATTAGGAGACTCTTTATGGAATTTACATCTACCATTGAATGCTTTAGATCAGAGGGCTACTCCAATTCAGATTCGGTTAAATTTTGTGTCAGACTTTGAAGCCACATTTGGAGACACAAACAAACTCAGATTTTTCTCCATAATACCATTCCGAAAAACTTGAGATGTCCTCTACAACTTTACTGAAGACAACTTTTTAATTCTGAAACTCTTTTCATGTCAAAAACCTACGTGAAACTCAGAACATCAATATTAAGGATGCTGAAATTTTCCTATCTTTTAACAATTAATTCACAATGTCTCTAAAATATGTAAAATTAATAAAATTCAACCTATTCAGTTCAATATGACATAAAAGACATTAAAAAGAATAGTATAAAGGGAATAAAAATATGAAAATCACACATTTATCATTGGACAAATAGTTATAAAGGCAAACATTACTCAGGCTAGCTCGACCCTCCTTTGTAGTGAGTTCAACACCATATCGTCAACCCCATCATGTGGTCTAGACAAATCAAATTGGTGGCACCCCACTTGTTACAACACCACCATAGAATCCAAACTAGGGCTCTAGCCAATAGACTAAGAAGAAAGAACATTGCCAAATATGTGCCAAGTTCAACCACACGGCTAGTTGTCATTATTTTCGTTATATTTCAATTTCCAAATTGTCTCCACCGACTACGAATATGGATGGCATATTACCCATGCCTGGGATGAATATTGTAAAACCTGCACCCAGAAAACCTTGCCTAACTCAGATTTTTTTTTTCGTGCCAAGGTTTTCTACCATTGAGGGACTCGATTCGATGCCAAATTGATGACTAGCACAACAAGAACTTTCTTGTCTATGTGTTGGTGTGTGACCTAAAGGAGGCCAGTCACTACTGGCGATCGAAAAACTTGAGAGTGTAAAGATTGGGACGATTGACCGGCCAGGTTAAAACTGACCTATCCTCAGGATTTGACAGTTAGTTTTATTTTGGAAGCTATATAGGATATCTCCTAGGACCCATAGACGAATCCAGATGGGGCTCACTTCTATCCTAACTACCCTTGGAGTTGTGGAATGAAAGGAGGCCCCTTCTAACTCAAACCCTTGCCACTTTGCAACTCCCTAAGAGTTTCATGTTTAAACTAGGAGTTCTACTCCAAGAAGAACACCTCAACAGAATAAAACCTTAGCTTTTCACCCTCCTCTGATTACGTATCAGTCTCAGAAAACTCTAACAAGTTCTCAGAGAAAGGGAGGAAGGGGAGGAAAAAGGAAAAGCTTGTAGCATATTGTGCTTGGAGATTTATCGATGATGTACACCGTCGAAGAACATTGGTTGGTAAAACTCTTAACCTACTGTAAATTCTAATGCAAAATCCAATACTTCATTGAATAATTAAAGTATAAGTAATTTGTAATCATTCTCCATTTTTGGCCGAAAGACCATGTTGCTTCTTGAAAATATTCACTCTTAATGAATGACTTAGTTTAAACCTTAAATTCCATCCTTGTTAGGTTAATACTTAGACCTAAGAGGTACCCTTGCATTGGACCACACTAGGTTATTAGTGTATGGACTAAGTTTATAGTAAAATTCTAATTGTGAAGACCATTAATTGACCTTTGAAAGAGGTCGGACGATACCCTGGACAATGAATCATAAGAGTTGGCATAGCGACCGACCAATCTCAGAAAGGTCTTTGGAAGTTGTCAGATGATGCAGTGGTCATTGTTACTGGATCAACCAACACTGTGATCGACCCTTGGCAAAAGGTTTGGACCTTTGTCGGATGTCACATTGGACCCGATATGTATGACAAAGGCACCGACTGGCAAACCCAAGACTTCTATAATTCGATAGTAAATAATGAATAAATTATAACCAATAATCCAGTACTCTATATAGCTATAGAGTACGTCTAGAACATTGATTACTTTAGCGTAGATAACTACAAATACATGATATCAGGTGAGGAACAAAACCCCTAATGATTTTAGAGTATTTATGATATATGATTGTTGTGCCACATGCTTGTTGTGATAACATGTCATCCAATAACTACTTTATGCATGCATTTGCATTTATATTATGATTATTATGTGGTTGTATGTGGCTGAGATCCGATAGGCAGTGGTGACGGTCGAGGACCACTAAATCCAATCTGTTAGGTAATTCTTGACGAGTATGTCACTTACCCCTAGTGGGATGATAGCATCTGGGGGGGAGGGGGTAAAATGGATGGTCTAGGATTCTTGCTAGGATTCGTGAGAGGGATATTTTGGATGGCATGTAGGATTTGGTTAGTAGTACTACCCTTGTATGCAACCCTTGGTAGTAGGGGGTTAGGTACTGGTAGAGTAGAGTGATGAAGGGGAAGGGTCGACAGTGTTCGTTGGAGTATCATTGGCCTAACTTACTGCTTGATCAACCTTTTGATTGGGATGTTGCATGGCTTTACCAGGGCTATTGGAGTAGGTTGGTAAGTGTCCAAATACTCTCGTGCATGGAGGTTATAGTCAGCTTCTGGGAAGTGTGGCTAGGCCTTACCATGGCCTACTAGCTTACATGATGTCGGACACTGCATTGTTGTGTGTAATAAATTGATCTTGCATCTTGCTTGTTTGCCTGTCTGTTTCTCACTGAGCTCATGTTTGAGAGCTAGGGCGTACGCCATTCTTTTTAGATGATATTACAGGTACTACTGTTGCTGATTTTCTGAATGCACTGGCAATTTCTCACTTGGCACAACTGGGAGAAATACAGTATGAGGAGGAAGCACATGACGTGGACTGTGAATGCGATGCATGTGTCTTCGATGGATAGATATTCTTAGTAAAGAGTTTCTAGAACAATGGACAACTTTTATTATTTTTCCCCTTTTGGATCATTTAATTTTACATTTAATTAGCCCATCATATATAAGGCAAAGACACTATAAGTTTGTTAGATGGAGATGATGGATGAACAAGTTTTAAGGTTGCAATGTAATGATACTATTACTTTTATTTATCATTAGACAGCTCATGGTTACCTAGTTATCTTTCTCTATTTGTTACTCTAAACTATATATGTGGCATTGTACTGGAATGTGGTTTGTATGTGTGTGCACCGCTTATGAGGTCCTGATGGAATCACATCCAAACTATGGTGTTGATCCAGTCATATCTCAAAACATTTTCATACCTGTATTTTGGGGTGTGACAGATTTGGAATCAAAGCAATAAGCTCTGTTACACTATGCCAACCAAGACAATGCTACAACCCTTTTTCTGTAACCTGAACAATAGGCTAATAAAAGCTTAAAGATCATAATTGGTAAATATGAAACTAAACTAGTGTATGGTGTGATAACGAACAACAAAGCATTATATACTAGGAAAAAGACTAGAGATTAAGCACCATAACTGACTAGGGAAATAAGACAAATTTAAAACAACAATGTAGGAAAGTGAAAATCATCTGATCACTCAGAGTCTGACGGTGTGGACTCATGAACTCTCTAGTAGGTCTTCACTCATGATGTAGCTGCCGCATCCTTAATGTCATTTTTGGATATTATACCTGCCCTTACCATGGCTTCTTGCATTGCGTAGAGTGAAGATGAGAATGATGATTGGGCATGCCGTACTTACCTAAAATTGTTTTCCACAAAGTGCCCAAACTGCCTCTGGCGATCCCGAATGCCATGTACCTCGACTAGGATGGTGTTCATGTCAATGGGAGCTTGAAATAGATCTGCTTAGTCTCTACCTTCAGTCTCAATACCCATTTTTGCATTATTCTCTGTTTTATTCTCAAGTTCTTTGTTTGCTAAAGTTCAAGGACGAGGATAAGCCTCTAACTCATCGTCAAAGAGCACCACCTTATCCAGATGCATCTTAGAGATGGTGTACCAGCCAAACAGAGATGCTACTGTCTCTTCATATGTGTCAAAATATAGTATGTCAATTTCCAGTAGTGAAAAGAGATGAGTCAGTAGTTTACCGTAAGGAAGGTTCGAAGGTCCAGTACCCTCTGAAGCCACAATCATGGTTCGCATAAGAATGTAAGGTAAACAATCTGGCATCTTGGTTACAAGCTGATAAAGTAGGAATTGGCCAAAGGAAGATAGTTCATTGTAATGACCACCCTATGGTAGGATGTTGTGTTGTATAATTCTACCATATACTAGAGGGTAAGGGGCGATAGTTAACAGTTTTGTGATGCTTACCCAGCTGGAGAATTTGACTTGCAATCTCTAGCCACATTACTTCAGTTAAGGAGTCCCTAAGTATCCTACCTCTCCACCTATGGATATACCCAATATGCTAGTCCGTTGTCTAGTATCAAAAGAGATATCTCTACCTAATACTTGATTGAAAATACAAAGATTTACAGCATCGTCATCATCATTCATACCACCTACCACACGTAAGTTCTAGTAGAAAAGCCATACCAAGTTAGGCCTCATGGTGATGTTAATTTCTAACATGGGAGACCATCCCATAGCATCAAACATGGCTCTAATGTCGAATAGTTCTAACACATTGAAAAGCATACATCGACCTGATTCAACTAGCTTTTTTTCAAACTTTGGGAATGCTTGCTAAGCCTCTAAGTAAACAAACTGCACCTCATCAAATGGCGATGGGTCACTATGCCATGGCTAACTTATGGTAGTTTTCCTTGGATGAGGTGGCCTGCATTAGCAGTAAACAACCATAGTACAGCTTAGAGCGGATGTTGTTTAAAGGACATACTTAATAAACTAAAAATAAAGGAATAAAACCTTGGGTTTCGATGTATTTGGGTAATTTTGAGTTGCTTTTGAGAATGGGGTGACCAAAGCTCCAAGAATGAACTCAAAGGAAACCATATGCCATTTTTTAAACCCTAAGAACTGAGCTTAAAGCAAAGAAGAGAGAAACCTTACCTTGAATCCATGCCAACGGAAGTTAGTGAAGAACTTGATGATGGGAGAAGTACCCGGAGGTGAAAACAAGGTTTCTGGAGGTGAAAATAGGGCTCACTGCCACTTAGAGCAAAAGTTGAAAGGAAAAATGAGAGAAAGAATCATGTTTTAATTTATAGTTGGCTAAAAATTCCCCAACAGGTCAAGAAACCTAAATGAAGTAGAGTTCGGCATAATGATAGGCCCAACATTTGACTGAAATTGTGACCTTATAGAAGAATCCAGATGGATGGTTGGATGCAGGCATGTAATGACAGGCACATCGATCGATAGATTTTAAAAAGCCGTGTAAAGCTGTCACACCCCAATTCTAGACTAACCAGTGGTGTGATGAATAGTCATGAGAACCAACGGTTTAAACCAGGATCTCGTATAGGCTATGCCAACCATGTTAAATCAAAACACATTCCACAGTAATAATCAGAGTAAATAAATAAATAACGAAAGTCTTATTAATAATGAACTGAGGTCTACATGATAAATGATTTAATAATCCAGTTATCTCCAAGTAACCAAAACATAATTAATACCTATTACAAGTATCAAAATACGAAAATAAAACATTAAGTGTAATCACAATGGAAATACTTGCTTGATGAGTCATATTCGTCATCCACAGCTTGCACATCCATAGCCACCATATGTCCAAACGTTGGCGCATCCTTGTAGTCTTTAATCATAACACCTGCAACATCAGAAACTAAAGGGTCAGCTCTCCAACTTGAGCTCAATGAGTGAACAAAACAATGTGCAAACATATCCATGCATTCAATTCATATCTTTGGTCTAGTTTTTAAATTTTCAATGTGCTATAAAAATGTTTGGTGGCCCCGCACCTCTTTACACGAGTGTGTGAATCCACCCAATGGATCAAACACCATTGCCGTCCCACATGCACCCACCATGGAATAGAGATAGAGCTAAACTGTTCGGATCACACACAACCAACATTTCCCCTAATGCCCTACCCATACCAATACGTAAGCCCCTATTGGTGAGGGCTTGCAAACTGGGCTCGCAACTAACTAATCCTAATGCCATCCAATGTATCCAAGGCCTCACCCCAGCATACCTCAATACGTCGATAGAGATAGAGCTAAGGCCCCCTGGCAGAGTCAAAGACCACATGGTCTGAGACCACCTCCCCTAATGCCCTACGACGTAATAATTTTGCAAAGGTAATGGTGATACGATGATGTCAGTGGGAAAGACTTGAGTGTAGATAGAGCTAGAGTCTGGTGACCAAGTTATAGACCACAATGCCACGTCCTCCCCCTGATGCTCCACTGTAATCAAGCACACTAACCACACACACAATCACATGCCTATTCCTAGTATCATCATCATCATCATGTTATAAATAGACATGAATAAATATGCATGAGCAGTAATAATAGAAATATTGGATGACATGTGAGATGCACATTATAAGCATACAAGCATAGAGACATTCATTGCATTGGACAAATAAAGTAAAAGTTTGTTATTATCCAATTAGTTTAAGTCTTGTTCCCTCACCTTTGATTGATGTTTGTTCCTCTTCCAAGCTTTGAAAGTCACTTTGAATCTATTGGGAACCTAAACAATTAATGTATTTAAGTTAGGGTTCAAGTTTACTAAGTTACGAAAGTCAAAAACCATATCTGGTCTCAAACTATACTTGTTGTTATCGTATGGTCGATGCCTACGATCGCAATATATGCTACCGTATGACGTACGGTCGATACCCTATAGTCGCACTATATGCGACTGTACCTGTGAACATACGTTTCCTGAATTTTTCCCGAATAGCTATGGTTGATACTCTGGTCATCCTATGGTCAACCATAGCTGCGACCATAAATAGTCAAGTTAATTTTTACTTCTCATACGAGTTCCTCCTCTTGGCTCATCAATGAGATTCACCTTAAAATCATCCTATGGCCTTTAATCATAGTTTCTCCTAATCAATTATCCCTACCCTACTCTCTATGATTTCCCATAGAAAACTTATAACCGAATCATTGTATTAGGTTCCATATATCAAATTGAAAAGAACCTACTCTTATCTGATCTACCCTATATAGTCGAGTCCATACCTTAAGCTTATTGTAGAGAGATAGAACTCTTCTCTTCAAAACCTTCCTCTCGGCCTTCTTCTCCAAATCTCCTTCTCCTTCTCTTCCTCTCTCTCTTTCTCTCTTAGGTTTAGAGTTTCAATTTGAGTTGTCAAAGAGTGAGAGAGGCTAAGGGACGTCCTTTATATAAAGGAAAACCTCCATATAGAGTCCCACTTCAATTAGGAAAGAGTCCCCCTCAAATTAGGAAAGTTTCTAAAACTCAGAGTCTATCTTAACATCGTGCAGTCATAGAATCCATCGACCATATGTCTAAAATATACGACCATACATCATACGGTCTCATCTTGCTCGACCATACGATGCAACTGTACCCCTAAAAAATGCCACCGTACGTCTAAAATTTATTGGTTTTTAGTTTTTGACTAGTTGCTTCCACACAAACTTAAATAGTCAACCACACTAACTAAATTTGACTTGTTGCTTACCTCATCTTGTGGTTTCTTCATACAATTGGTTCATTTGAGCCGATTATGATGGAAAGACCAGTCACGACACGAGAATGTAAGGTTAGACCGGGTTCGTGGCATGCGGGTCTTACAAAAGCCCTTGGAAGCTATTTCGGTCTAAACCAGTTGACCCTGGACATACAAATCAAACAAATTATAAGTGACACATGATTTTAAGATAGTGATTCTTCTTGAATGTGTTTGGTGCCATTTTTGTGCATGTTCTATTTCCATCACTAGTATCGTTGCTGTAGGACATATTATTAACCATATTAACATATGTCAAAGGAAACCATATGTCATTTTCTAAACCCTAGGAACTGAACTTAAAGCAAAGAGGAGAGAAACCTTACCTTGAATCCATGCCAACGAAAGTTGGTGAAGAACTTGACGATGGGAGAAGTACCTGGAGGTGTGAACAATGTTTTCAGAGGCAAAAATAGGGCTCACTGCCACTTGGAGAAAAAGTTACAAGGAAAAATGAGAGAAAGAATCACGTTTTAATTTATAGTTGGGTAAAAATTCCCCAACAGGTCACAAACTAGAGTGAAGTAGAGTTTAATGTAACAGTAGGCTCAACATCTGACTGGAATTGTGACCTTCTGGAAGAATCCAAATGGATGGTCGGATGTAGGCATGTAACGATCGATGCATCGATCTACAGGTTCGAGAAAGCCATGTAAAGCCCTCGGAAGCTAATTCGGTCAGAACCAGTAAACCCTGGACATACAAATGAAGCAAATTATAAGTGACACATATGATTTTTAGATCATGATTATTCTTGAATGTGTTTGGTGCCATTTTTACGTATGTTTGATTTCCATCACTTGTATCGTTGCTATAAGACATGTTACTAACCGTATTAATGCCCGTTTGAGGGAGTTGAATAGGTTGAAATGGCCCCATGTAGATGCAATACCCCATGTGATAATGATGATGAGAACCCTCTACCTGGAGATGGATTAAGCAGCAAGCCTAATCTAGATGAAACTCAACCACCCACCACTCATGTGAGAGGATCCTCTCAACTAAAAAGTGGTTTCCCACCACCTGAAGTCACCCCTGACAACCTCGCTGCTATCATAAGGAATGTGGACCTCACATTAAGCCAAGAGCAACAAAGGGTAGTCAAGGCTAGTCAGCAGGAGTTTCTAGATGATCTAAGGACCCTTTTGACCCCAGTACTCACAACACAGGCAGCTGGATAGCAAGGAAATAGGAACAATAATGTACCACCACCTGGAGGAAATACGGTGAACCAGGCTAAATCACCTATAGGACTAAATAGAGTAGTCAATGAACCTAACTAAAATCAAGTGGCAAATCAGAATCCACCACCACTTCCTCCAGTGCCACATTATGATCAGTCTCGAACCATTAAGAGGTTCATGAAGATGAAACCTCTAAAGTTTATCAGAGTTAGGACCAACCCACTGCAGCCTGCCATTTGGATTAAGTCCATTGAGAAGACACTCTGAATGATGATATGCACTGAAGATGAGAAGATCCTATGTGCAACCTATATACTAGAAAGAGAACCTAACACTTGGTGGGAGTCCACTATGCCATTCTTGACTGTGAAGTACACCCAGATTGTAAGACCCGTGTCAATCTAACCCGGTCTTACCACCTTGAACCAGGTTTACCCATCATGGTCGAGTCAAATGGACCAAGGACATGAAGGAGATCGAGATCCCAGGTATCAAATCGACCCAAAAATACTTTATTTTAAGGGAGGGTCGCACACCCAGCTAAGCAGGGTCGGACTTCCCAAAACAGAAAGTCAGACCCTTAGTTTTGAAGGGAGGGTCGGACAGCTTAAGACCCTAGGGTCGACGGGATCATCGACCCTCCCATCGACCCTCGGATCCTGCCGAAAATAAAAAATAGGAAACTTCAAGATTTTCGATTGGATTCCTTCCTAATCTCAAAGGGGCTTATTTTAGGATGTTTATAGCCTATTTAAAGGACGTCCCTAAGCCACTTTCACTCCTTTCACAACTCTAATTGAATTGAGAGAAAGAGAGGAGAAGGAAAAGAGGAAGAAGAGAGGCAAGGAAGAGAACCTAGCAAAAAGGAAGAGAATTTAAGAGGAAAAGTAATCTTCTCAGGTATGGATACTAATTCCATGAGTTTCTACAGACCTTAGGATAATTATTGAAGAGAGAGTGATCTCGGAGAAACCCAAAACATCCATCCATGGTTAGGTTTTCATGGAAAACCATAGGAGAATGCACGAAAACTATTTAGATGGTTTATACATGGTTCTAGACCATGGAATGAATGTTGAGTGAATGTAGGAAGCATGCCATAGGACCCCAAACATGAAGAATGGATTAAAAAGTAGAAATTGGACCAGAGTGCACTGAGGGTCGCACCGAGGGTCGATAGACCATCCGACCCTAGGTGTTTCTGACCATCGACCCTCAGCATTCGGGAAGTTCAGAATGGAGGGAGGGTCGATAGACCCATTGACCCTAGCATCGACCCTAGCATCGACCCTCAGTTGACAGAATGGTTTTTAAAATCAGAATTAATTCTAATTAAATTTTATCGGCTTTGTTAGGTTTGCTAGCAATATAATAACATTATAAAGGTGATTCTAAAGCTTGGAAAAGTATCTATTAGCAAGCTAAGGTGAGGAACCTTAACTCCAAACTAAATTGGTTAATAATAAACTATTTTCTATTTCTTGAGTCCTATGCTATGCTTGATTCTATGCGAATATGTTTGTAATGTGCATACAGCATGCCATCCAATATTTCTATTACTTGTTCATGCATATTTACTTTATTGTTTATAACATGATGATGATGATGATGATAGGAATAGGCAAGTGCTTGTATGTGTGTGGTTGATGTGCTTGATGCGAGCGAGTATCAGGGGAGGTGTGATGAGAACGTCAATAAACGTTAACCTTTGGCGGGTCTCAGCAGTTTAGCACTATCTCTAACTCAAGTCTTGTGCATTGGCATCGTCGTATCGCCATTACTTTAGCAGAACTATTATGTCGTAGAGTATCAAGGGAGGTGGTCTCGGTCCTTGTAGTCTTTGACTCTACCGGGGGGCCTTAGCTCTATCTCTATGGACATTTTGAGGGATGCTGGGGTGAGGCCTTGGATACACTGTTTGGCATTAGGATTGGTTAGATGCGAGCCCAGTTTAAAGCCCTCGCCAACAGGGGCTTACGTGTTGGTATGGCACTATATAGCAATAAAAGTAACCTTTGTTATATAATGCTCATGATTGGGTGCATGTGAGTTGACGATAAACGTGATCTTCGGGTAACGTCACACACTCGTGTATAGAGGCGGAGTCAATAAACGCGACCTTTGGCTACCTCAACCTTTCTATAGCATACTGCAAACTTTAAACCATACCAAAGATATAAATTGACTTTTTGCATGCATATGTATTGTTGCATTGTTTTGGCTACTCACTGAGCCGTGTTGTGTGCTCATCCCTCGACGTCGAATATTTTTAGTTGATGATGCAGGTTATACAGTTGAAGACTATATGAGTGCGTCTGCGTACGGGAACGTGGCAGCTATGGAAGTTGGAGCTGAAGATGATACACACGACTCTTCTTGCGAGTGGAACTCGTGTGTATTTGATTAGATATTTTTATAGGTTTCTTTCATTGGATTTATAAAGACATGTATATGGTATTTAAATATTTATGTCTCAGTTGAAAATAGAATAATTTTCTATTAAATTAATGATATCATCTTAGTTGCTCAGTTCATTTATTTATAAGATTTCTACTATTGTGTATTACTCTGATTATGATTATGGATGTTTGTAAGTTTGGATAACGCGGGGATAGCCTATTAGAGATCCTGGTTGAACCGTTGGTTATTTAGCGGTTCATCACATCATTCTGAATAGGCCAGAATTGGGGTGTGACAACTTGGTATCAGAGCATCTCAGGCCTTTCCCGCTGAACTAGCATATATTCAAGACAATAGTGAACTGAGATAGGATAAATTAAAAGCTTTAATATAAACAAACCATAAGCACCTGTGTTGGTTGAGACAGAAATTAAACAAGATGATAATATACATATAAAAGGTAGAACCATATATATACACTCACACAGAAAGAGAAGACCAAAAATTATCCTAATAAATAAATAATTTAGGGTATTATCTATAAGTTGGGTAGTTATCCAAGTATACAAGGATATAGTACAGTAGCAAGAAGGGAGCTTCTATAAAGCAGAAAAATTAGAATACCGAGTTGGTACTCACAAGATGTGAAACTCGATGTAAGACAGAGGAAGAAGGAAAATGGTTAATAATGCCAAAACCCCTGTAGAGATAAAGGAAAAGATCTCGGGCCAAATCCAAACAGAGATAAGAGGATAATGGCCATATAACGGAATATGATTATATAGGATGCGGTGCATTATTGAATTACTCTTATGATTATAGAGGATGCACATACCAGATTTAAAATTTCGCGTCTTGACAGGATACCTTCTTGATTCAACCTGTCAATTGGAGTTACAGATATTGTTTCTTTAGTATTAGTCCTGATTATACCAAACTGAGCCACTCTCATGATCCACAACATGAACAGAGATATGAACTGAATGAACAGTTAAATGCTTAATCATGTTGAGCATACATCTACTGATTTATACCTGATTTATTGATGTACGAAAACTTTCTCCAGATTTATACCTAATATACTGATGTATGAAATCTTCTCCAGATTTATCCCTATAGTGCCTTGACCAATGGCATTATATATACTCAATAGAACCTGTAACCATGAGGTCAAGAACTGTAGAACCTCTATTTTCATATATTTGGACCACCGTGCAATTTAATAATCTTTTGATGCCGGTTGGGTTACCACAGATTTACTCCTAATCCTTAAAACCTAGATTCACTTGATAAAGAAAGTGGTTGTCATTATGATAATTGAAAGAAGGAAAAGAATTATTTTGGATGCACATTCTGATTCATAAACTCCCTGACCTTTGTTGATAAAGATGTTTAGTGATGATGGGATTAGAAGTGGAATTAGAGAAAGGTTAAGGACCATGTCCAGTTCTCATTGGAGAGCAGACTTTGGATGCAACCTTGATACAACTTGAGATGGCGGACTTTGATGTCATCTTGGGAATGGACTGGTTAGCTTGGCATTCTGCAAATTTGTTATGCGCCGAAAAGAAGCTAACATTCAAAGACAAAGAAGGGGCAGAATTCAGTTTCTCGGGAACCAAACTTCCCCGGAGACGCAAGCTTATACTTTCAGCATTAAAGGCTAAGAAATGCCTTGAGAAGGGAGCAGTCGGGTATCTTGTATCAGTGGTTGACCTAGCCAAGGAAGTACCACGAATGGAAGACATTGACGTTGTTTGGGATTACCCTGACGTATTTCCAGAGGAACTACCCGGATTACCACCCGACCGAGCCACAGAGTTTGTAATAGACCTTTTACTCGGAGCCGCACCCGTATCAAAAACACCTTATAGAATGGCTCCTACTGAACTGAAGGAATTAAAAGTGAAATTACAAGAACTGCTGGATAAGGGTTATATTAGACCCAGTATATCTCCATGGGGAGCACCGGTGTTGTTCGTGAAAAAGAAAGATGGTAGCGTTCGATTGTGTATCTACTATTGGGAGTTGAACAAACTGACAATCAAGAATCGATATCCACTACCCAGGATCGATGACTTGTTCGATCAGTTACAAGGAGCAAAAGTATTTTCTAAGATCGATCTTCGATCGGGCTATCATCAGCTGAAGATTAAAGAAGGTGATATTCCGAAGACCGCATTCAGGACCAGATATGGACATTATGAATTTTTGGTTATGCCATTCGGATTAACTAATGCACCGACAAAGTTCATGGAACTTATGAACCGAGTTTTCCACGATATGTTGGATACGTCGGTTATAGTATTTATTGACGCCATATTGGTATATTCCAAGGATAAGGAAACCCATATCAAAAACCTAAACGCAGCCCTACAGCGTTTAAGGAAAGAGAAGCTATATGCCAAATTCTCTAAGTGTGAGTTTTGGCTAAGTGAAGTCGCATTCCTAGGCCATGTGGTATCCGCAGAAGGAATCAAAGTGGACCCCAGCAAAATCGAGGCTATTGTGAAGTGGGAAGCACCAAAAAGCATTTCAGAAATTAGAAGTTTTCTGGGTCTAGCTGGTTATTATCGGAGATTCGTAGAAGACTATTTTCGGATTGTCGTACCTCTCACCAGCTTGACTAAGAAAGGCGAGAAGTTTGTGTGGACCGACAAATGTGAGAAGAGCTTCCAGACATTGAAGGCCAGATTGATATCCGCCCCGATTTTGACCATTCCCGTTCCAGGACAGACATTCACTTTATACACCGATGCATCGGGACTGGGACTAGGATGTGTGCTCATGCAAGGAGAGCAAGTGTTTGCTTATGCGTCGAGACAATTGAAGGTACATGAGAAAAATTACCCCACTCATGATTTGGAGTTAGCGGCAGTAGTACACGCTGTCAAGATATGGAGATACTACCTATACGGAGAGAAATTCCAGATTAGGTCGGACCATAAAAGTTTTACTTATTTATTTAATCAGAAGGAGTTGAATATGAGACAAAGAAGATGGCTGGAATTATTGAAAGATTATGATTGTGATATCCAGTATCATCCGGGAAAAGCGAACGTGGTAGCAGATGCATTGAGCAGAAAAGCAATGATAAAATCTCAAGGAGAAGTCAGCACAACTGCAGCAATGTGTACTACCGAAACGGTATTCAATCACAGAAACGAGTAGTATGTGATAGATACAGTGGATGAATCAGCCAACCAAGGGTTTATTCATCGGTTCTCGAATATGTTCGCAGCATTGAAGATTATACCAGATATAGTGGATGAAATAAAGACAGCTATCAAAGCAGATCCTTATCTGAGAACAGTACAAGAAGATATCGAGAAAGGTAGGAATAACCCTGAGTTCACCTTGGATGACGATAAAGTACTGAAATACAAAGGAAGAATATGTGTACTTGAAACAGAAAGTGTGGACATTAGACACCGACTGATGAAAGAAGCCCATACCACCATCTATTCGATACATCCTGGAAGTACAAAAATGTATCATGATCTGAAGAAATTATATTGGTGGAGGGGAATGAAAGCAGATGTAGCTAAGTTCGTGTCTCAATGCCAAAATTGTCAGAAAGTAAAGGCTGAGCGACAAAGACCCGCAGGACTGTTACAGCCGTTACCAGAACCTGCATGGAAATGGGACTGTATCACTATGGACTTCGTCACAGGACTACCATTGACTCCTCGAGTAGTTGACGCAGTTTGGGTGATTGTGAACCGTCTGACTAAAACAGCTCGCTTCATACCGATACGACCCCAATATACACTAGAAAGGTTAGAAAAGCTGTATGTGGATAATATTGTTCGGTTACATGGTGTTCCAGAAAGCATTGTGTCCGGTAGAGATCCACGATTTACTTCCAAATTTTGGGAAGGACTGCAAAAGGCTATGGGTACGACATTGAAGTTTAGTACTGCATTCCACCCACAGACAGATGGACAATCAGAACGTACAATCCAGATTCTAGAAGATATGCTACGAGCATGTGTGATTGATTTCAAAGGATCATGGGACGAAAATTTACCATTGATCGAGTTCGCTTACAATAACAGCTATCAGGCTACTATACAGATGTCACCTTATGAAGCACTGTATGGCAGGAAGTGTCGAACTCCCTTGTTTTGGAATGAAGTTGGAGAACATAGTATTGTTGGACCGGAATTTGTTGAAGAGACTTGTCGAGTGGTCGACATCATCAAGGAAAGAGTAAGAGTAGCTCAGAATCATCAGAAGCAATACGCAGATACTCGACGAAGAGATCTAGAGTTCGCCGTAGGTGATAAAGTATTTTTGAAAGTATCGCCTATGCGAGGATTGAAGAGATTCGGAGAGAAAGGGAAGCTAAGTCCGAGATATGTCGGGCCATATGAAATTCTAGCTAAGCGTGGAAAAGTGGCTTATCAATTAGCACTACCACCATCTATGTCAAGTGTGCACGACGTATTTCACATTTCTCTATTGAAGAAGTATGTCAAGGACCCAATGCATGTTTTGACAGTAGATTTGCCAGAATTGACTGATGATTTGACGTTTGAAGTAACACCAATGGAAATCACCAGTCGAAAGGTTCAACGTCTACGCAACAGAGATATCTACTATGTTAAGGTCACTTGGAAAAGTAGAGACATGGAAGAGATTACATGGGAGGAAGAGAATGCTATGCGAAAGCAGTACCCACACTTATTTGATTCAGAAGGTACGTACAATTTTGAGGATGAAATTTTTATAAGTTGGGGGAGTTGTAAGACCCGTGTCAATCTAACCCGGTCTTACCACCTTGAACCAGGTTTACCCATCATGGTCGAGTCAAATGGACCAAGGGCATGAAGGAGATCGAGATCCCAAGTATCCAATCGACCCAAAAATACTTTATTTTAAGGGAGGGTCGCACACCCAACTAAGCAGGGTCGGACCTCCCAAAACAGAAAGTCAGACCCTCAGTTTTGAAGGGAGGGTCGGACAGCTTAAGACCCTAGGGTCGACGGGATCATCAACCCTCCCATCGACCCTCGGATCCTGCCAAAAATAGAAATTAGGAAACTTCGAGATTTTCGATTGGATTCCTTCCTAATCTCAAAGGGGCTTATTTTAGGATGTTTATAGCCTATTTAAAGGACGTCCCTAAGCCACTTTCACTCCTTTCACAACCCTAATTGAATTAAGAGAAAGAGAGGAGAAGGAAAAGAGGAAGAAGAGAGGCAATGAAGAGAACCTAGCAAAAAGGAAGAGAATTTCAGAGGAAAAGTAATCTTCTCAGGTATGGATACTAATTCCATGAGTTTCTACAGACCTTAGGATAATTATTGAAGAGAGAGTGATCTCGGAGAAACCCAAACCATCCATCCATGGTTAGGTTTTCATGGAAAACCATAGGAGGATGCACGAAAACTATTTAGATGGTTTATACATGGTTCTAGACCATGGAATGAATGTTGAGTGAATGTAGGAAGCAAGCCATAGGACCCCAAACACGAAGAATGGATTAAAAAGTGGAAATTGGACCAGAGTGCACCGAGGGTCGCACCGAGGGTCGATAGACCATCTGACCCTAGGTGTTTCTGACCATCGACCCTCAGCATTCGGGAAGTTCAGAATGGAGGGAGGGTCGATAGACCCATCGACCCTAGCATTGACCCTAGCATCGACCCTCAGTTGACAGAATGGTTTTTAAAATCAGAATTAATTCTAATTAAATTTTATAGGCTTTGTTAGGTTTGCTAGCAATGTAGTAATATTATAAAGGTGATTTTAAAGCTTGGAAAAGTATCTATTAGCAAGCTAAGGTGAGGAACCTTAACTCCAAACTAAATTGGTTAATAATAAACTGTTTTCTATTTCTTGAGTCCTATGCTATGCTTGATTCTATGCGAATATGTTTGTAATGTGCATACAGCATGCCATCCAATATTTCTATTACTTGTTCATGCATATTTACTTTATTGTTTATAACATGATGATGATGATGATGATAGGAATAGGCAAGTGCTTGTATGTGTGTGGTTGATGTGCTTGATGCGAGCGAGTATCAAGGGAGGTGTGATGAGAACGTCAATAAACGGTAACCTTTGGCGGGTCTCAACACTTTAGTTCTATCTCTAACTCAAGTCTTGTGCATTGGCATCGTCGTATCGCCATTACTTTAGCAGAACTATTATGTCGTAAAGTATCAAGGGAGGTGGTCTCAGTCCTTGTAGTCTCTGACTCTACCGGGGGGCCTTAGCTCTATATCTATGGACATTCTGAGGGATGCTGGGGTGAGGCCTTGGATACACTGTTTGGCATTAGGATTGGTTAGATGCGAGCCTAGTTTGCAGCCCTCGCCAACAGGGGCTTACGTGTTGGTATGGCACTATATAGCAATAAACGTAATCTTTGTTTTATAATGTTCATGATTGGGTGCATGTGAGTTGATGATAAACGTGATCTTCGGGTAACGTCACACACTCGTGTATAGAGGCGGAGTCAATAAATGCGACCTTTGGCTACCTCAACCTTTCTATAGCATACTGCAAAGTTTAAACTAGACCAAAGATATAAATTGACTTTTTGCATGCATATGTATTGTTGCATTGTTTTGGCTACTCATTGAGCCGTGTTGTGTGCTCACCCCTCGACGTCGAATATTTTTAGTTGATGATGCAGGTTATACAGTTGAAGACTATATGAGTGCGTCTGCGTACGGGAACATGGCAGCTATGGAAGTTGGAGCTGAAGATGATACACACGACTCTTCTTGCGAGTGCAACTCGTGTGTATTTGATTAGATATTTTTATAGGTTTCTTTCATTGGATTTATAAAGATATGTATTTGGTATTTAAATATTTATGTCTCAGTTGGAAACAGAATAATTTGCTATTAAATTAATGATATCATCTTAGTTGCTCAGTTCATTTATTTATAAGATTTCCGCAATTGTGTATTACTCTGATTATGATTATGGATGTGTGTAAGTTTGGATAACGCGGGGATAGCCTATTAGAGATCCTGGTTGAACCATTGGTTATTTAGCGGTTCATCACATCATTCTGAATAGACCAGAATTGGGGTGTGACACAGATCACCTGTGAGATCTTCAAGGAGGCTTTCTTTAATAACTATTTTTCCAGAGGTTTCAAGGACAAAATGGAAGTGGAGTACCTCAATGTTTTGCAGGGATAGCAAATAGTGGACGAGTACCAACACAAGTTTGAGGAACTCTTCTACTTTTCCCCACTGAGCATGAAGGAAGAGTCTGCTAAAGCTCAAAGGTTTACCAAGGGATTGAGGGGTAACATACGAGCTATAATAGATGCCTTTGGAAAGGAGATTTACTCAGAGGCTGTCCTAACAACCAAGGTCATCGAAGCTAGTTTCAGAGATAGTTACTTCACCCAGAAGGGAGGTAACAAGAGGGCAGAAAATTTTACTAGTAGCAGAGAGCCAAACAAGACTTTTAAAACTAATCAGACCATAACCGAACCACTAGCAATCAAGGCCATGCCTGCAGATTACTGCATGGTAGTCCCAGCACCTGCAAACCTGAAATGCTACAATTGTGGATAGATGGGACCTTTGCTAAGATCTGTCCACTCTCACCTAAAGCAATACAACCTGGGAAGGTCTATGCTGTATCTGCAGAGGAAGCTGAAGCATCACCAGATGTAGTGCCAGGTACGCTTATGAGATTAATTATATTTGAATGTGTGAGCATGCATCTAAAACATGGTATTATTATTAGGTACTATTAGTGTAGTAGGAATATCGGCTAGGGTACTTTTCGATTCAGGAGCCACCCATTCCTTTGTATCTCTATCTTTTGGGGAAAGATAGGAGGTGACACCAAGACCCTAAACACATATTGATCGTAAGACTGCCCCTCGGTGTTGAGGTAGTATTTAGTAAATACCACGGACCATGTCCAATTCTAGTTGAAGGTATAAGCTTGAAAGCAAATTTGATCCATCTAGAGATGTCAGACTTTGACGTGATATTGGGAATGGACTGGTTGTCACAACATAAGGCTAGTCTCCAATGAATGGAGAAAAAAATTAAAATTTAAAGATGAAAATAGAGAAATATTTGAATTCAAGGGAGAAAGGAGGACAAAGAAAAGGAAGCTATTTCTTTTAGTGCTGAAGGTAATCAAATGTCTTCAAAATGGAGATCTAGGATTTTTGGTGTTAGTCTTAGATACTGCAGCCAAGTGACCAAGTCTAGAAGAGTTGGAGGTGGTGAAGGAATTTTTGGATGTGTTTCCAGAAGATCTATCGAGACTACCATCAAAACACGCAACTAAAATTGAGATAGATTTGTTACCTAGTGTAGTACCAGTATCGAAAGCTCCCTATAGGATGGCGCCTACTGAGCTTAAGGAGTTAAAGGTTCAACTGCAAGAACTATTGGATAAAGGTTTTATGAGGCCAAGTATCTCTCCTTGGGGCACGCTAGTACCTTTTGCGAAAAAAAAGATGGTAGCATATGCCTCTGCATTGATTACAACGAATTGAACATGTTCACCATCAAGAACCGGAATACACTGCCGCCATAGATGACTTATTCGATCAACTACAAGGAACTGAGGTGTTTTCCAAGATCGATCTTTGATCAGGATATCACCAATTAAGGATAAAAAAGAATGACATACCTAAGTCGGCCTTTTAGACTAGGTATGGACACTATGAGTTCCTTGTCATGTCCTTTGGGTTGACTAATGCTCCTGTCTCGTTCATCGAGCTTATGAACCAAAAATTTCATGACATGTTGGATACTTCTATTATTGTGTTTATTGATGACATACTGATCTACTCCAAGGATGCAGAAGAGCACAAGACACACTTACGACAAGCATTGCAAAGGCTATGAGAAAAGATACTCTACGCCAAATTTAAAAAGTGTGATTTCTAGCTGAACGAAGTGGCATTTCTAGGTCATGTAGTGTCAGCCAAAGGGATTAAGGTAGACCCCAGTAAAATTGAAGCTTTCATTAAACTGGGAAGCACCTAGAATGGTAACTGAAATCCAAAGTTTCTTGGGTTTAGCAGGGTACTACCATAGATTTATGGAAGATTACTCTAGGATAGCAATACAACTGACTAAATTAACCAAGAAAGGGGAAAGATTCGTCTGGTCTGACCAGTGTGAAAGAAGTTTTCAAACTTTGAAGGAGAGATTAGTCTCAGCTCCAATATTGACAATTCCAAGACCAGGAGACCTTTCACTTTGTATATTGATGCTTCTAAGCTAGGCTTAGGTTGTGTACTCATGCAAGGAGGATAAGTCGTGGCTTACGCCTTGAGACAACTGAAGAAACATGAGGAAAATTATCCGACACATGACTTGGAGCTAGCAGTAGTAGTATTCGCACTCAAGGCTTGGACAATACTTGCACGAAGAAAAGTTTCAGATTAAGTCTGATCACAAAAGCCTTACCTACTTATTTACTCAAAAGGACTTAAATATGAGACAGTGAAGATGGGTGAAATTGCCGAAAGATTATGATTGTGGAACTCATACCACCCCAGGAAAGCCAACGTAGTAGTTGATGCCTTGAGAAGAAAGAGTCTAGAAAAGCCTAAAGAAAGAATTGAACTGGGATCAGTTTTAGCGACACGATGAAAAGCTCAAGATGTATTTGACTTGTCAGAAGAATCCTTGGGGAATCAAGTTATTTGCAAACTTGTAAGCTTATTTGCGACCTTATAGATAAAAGTTGACTTATTTACTGAAGTAGTAAAGGGGCTACCAATAGACCACTACCTTCTAACTTTGAGGGAAGACCTATAAAGAGAAAAGTCAGATCCTGACTTCACTATTTCCCTAGATGGTTCACTCAAATTCTAAGGCAGACATTGTATTCCTACAACGGCCACAGATATCAAAGAAAAGATATTGAAGGAAGCTCATAATGCTCTTTATTCGGTACATCCAGGCAGTACAAAGATGTATCATGCCCTGAAGAAGTAAGTTTGGTAGAGAGGAATGAAGGCAGATGTAGCTGACCATCTATATAGATGCTTAACGTGCCAACAAGTGAAGGCGGTTTTCCAAAGACTATCTGGGTTACTTCAACCGCTATCGGTACCTAGGTGGAAATGGGACTGTGTCACAATGGATTTCATCACAAGTCTACCCTTGACACCCAGAAATGTAGATTCTGTTTGGGTAATAGTCGATAGGCTTACAAGGATAGTAAGATTTATAACAATTCAACCTCAATATACGTTGAAAAGACTGGCTAGACTGTATATATAAATCAAGTAATTCGTCTACATGGTGTACCATAGATCATTATGTCAGACAAGGATCCCCGATTTACATCCAGGTTTTGGAAAATTCTACAACACGCAATGGGCACCGAATTACGATTTAGTATAGTTTTTCACCCACAAACAGATGGTTAGTCAGAGAGGACGATTCAGATACTAGAGGATATGCTCCATGCTTGTGTGATAGACTTCAAAAGAGTTGGGATGAGAAACTATCTTTGATGGAGTTTGCCTACAATAACAACTACCAAGCCAATATTGGCATGGCTCCATATGAAGCTCCCTATGGATGAAAATGTAGAATGTAAGAACTGTGCTCTGAAAACCCGGTTTAACCCATGGTTTACACTGTGATAGGGAGGTTTCCCAATCATAATCGGACCGGAAGGCGAGGCCGGGTGACGAACCACTATATCCAGGTATGAGAAACGATGTGTAAAAATGTAATTTTTACATGCCGGTCTCAGTATCGGTCTCACTCAGAGTGAGACCGGTATGTGCGATCGGTATGTATTTCTCGAATGGAGACGGACTCCAGCGGATCCCACACTCCGAATCGAGTTTAGGAACCTTCTAGATGTAGGAGACCTTCCTAGAATGGTCTCCCACAATATATATATACACATCATTCCCTCCTTAGATCCTTTCAAACATTCTCAAACCCTAGGCCGTCTGGAAGAGATCTGAGAAGGGGCAAGGAGGAAGGACACCGCGCAAGAAGGGGGATCTTTCCATTGGAGGAGAACACCACCATTCAAAAAATATCGGTAAGTGCTCAACCTCTATATTGATGTTAGGATTTCAGATCGAAGCCGTGAAACGGTGGAACGATCCAAAATCCTAGAACCCCAAAACCCTAGTTCTTATTGAGATCCAACTGAGAAGGATGCGACGAAATAGTCAAAACCTAGATGACTAAACAAGTATTTGGACCTTAGAATGGTTTAGGAAAAACCCTAAAAACCAAGCCGATGATTTACGGGAGAGGAGGTCCGAGATTGGGCTCTTGGACCCATACCACTGAACATATCGGCTGGACAATAAGTCCTGCAGTATGGTCCTACGGTATATACCGCTGGACATACCGACTGGACAATAAGTCCTACGGTATGGTCCTACGGTATATACCACCGGACATACCGGCTGGACAATAAGTCCTGTGGTATGTACCGTAGGCACATACCGGCTGTAGGGTACTGAGACCGGTATATACCACAGGACATACCTGTCTCACTATACTGAGACCGGTACTGCGACCGGTATGCTTATCGAAGCAGGTTTGCTTGGCCAAACTTGGTTCTGACCAATTGAAACCCTAACAACCAAATCCTAATCTATAAATATGATCTTGTAGGACCTGTAGACGACACGAGTGGACTCTGTGATGTAGAGCGGACTTGCAATCACGCTTCAGGTAAGGAACAAGACCCCAAACCCTAAGTAACTAAATAACAATAAACCATTGTGATCATATCTGCATCTGTGTTTATTGTTTGTTGTTTGTTCATTTTACATGCCATCTAGTTATTTAAATTCTTATTATCTGTTCGTGCATATTCGTATGCTAGGATGTTGTTTGTTTAGGCATGTGAATGTTTTTCGTTAGTGTGTGGAATGTGAAGGGCAGTGGAGCCCTGGATATATGCTCACACTAACACCTTTTCATATCACTGTCTACCTTAGCGGGCTTGGTGCGAATAGGGTATCAGGGGGAGGATGTGGGATTGTGGTTCCACCTGCCCACCAGACTCGAGCCCTATCTCTATGTCGTAGGGAGCTGTGTCGGGGTAGGGCCATAGATACTGTATTGAGATATAGGACTGGTTAGAAACAGAACCTACTTGCAAGCCCTTGCCAACAGGGGTTTAGGTGTTGGTGCAGTGTAGGGTATCAGGGGGAGGATGTGGGATGGTGGCTCAGCCTGCCCGCCAGACTCTAGCTCTATCTCTATACCGAAGAGAGTGATGTGGGGCAACAACAGTAGTGTGGATCGTAACCTGACTGTTGGGTGTGCTTACACTCTCGTGCATAGAGGTGCGGTGGCCGCCAAACCTTACCATAGCATTTTGCAAGTTATACCTGACCCAATTGTAATGTTATCTCATGCATTTTGTATATTGCATTGGTCTTGTATTTTACTGAGCTAAGTTGTGAGCTAACCCGAATATATATTCTCTTTTTTCAGATCTTGATGCAGGTTATACGGTTGAAGACTTTATGGCTACCCCAGCGTATGGGACAGTAGCTGCTTTTGACACACAGGCAGTAGAGGACAAGCATGATGCCTCATGCGAGTGCTCTTTCTATGTGTTCGTTTAGGGATTATTTATTTAATTGTTTTTATTTTTAGTTGGGTATAGGCAATGTAATAAATTATTATTTATGTTTGTGGATGATGGCATAACTGGATAATTATTTAATTACAAATAAAAAACTCAATTCATTTATTTATTTAAGTCCGCTGCTATTTATTATTCTCTGATTATGGTTGGTTTGCTTGGAATGGTCTGTTGACACGATCTATTGAGATCCTGGTATGAGCCGTGGTTTGGAGACAGTTCACTCATACTTCTGGTTCAGTCGGAATTGGGGTGTGACAACTTGGTATCAGAGCACTTAGGCTCTGTCCAGCTAATGATTCTGCATCTAACTGTGTCCAATGAACTGAGATAGGAAATTAAAAATTTTAATAAACATACACCATAAGCTTGTTTGATGCCTGCGAATTAAGAGAAGATGCATAACATACTATTTAATGAAAGAAAAATTTATAAGCGCTGATGTCTAGGGGAAAACCAAATAACCATGTAACAACATGAACATAAATGAAATATAAAATGCACGACAGAGTACAGTCCACAAGTCGGAGAGTTACTCTATTAACAAAATAAATACTTATATATAAATAAATAAGACAAGATCAGGCTATGGTGGAGTTGCAGGCCTGGGTGGAATCGAATAAGTGATATCATAATCACGCTCGTAAGCCTCTCTAAGCCAATGAACCTGGTCCTGTGTGACCTATAGGCTGCGAGCTAGACGCCCCAGGTCATGACTCATCTCTCGCTGAGCATATCGAATCTCCATGAACATGCTCATCACTGTATCTGGAGGAGGCTGAGATGGTCCTGCTACTAGAGTAGGCTGGGGTGCAGGTGCAGGGATGTCCTTCATGGGTGCATCCTCACCACCTCCTACCTTTGCTGCTGCTGCTGCGACTGTCGCCTGGTTCCTAGGTGGAAGAGGACGAGCCTGTAGCTCCTCGTCGCTAAGCTCCAGACTATCCATCTGCATCTTGTAGATAGCCTCTACATCTATGTCAGAGGTCATGGTGACCTCAAAATCTGTCTCTCTATGCATGTCCACCCCTAAGTTGTACAATAACTCTGTAATCAACCTACCATAGGGAAGATTGCCTGTTACATTGGGCCTTGCAGCATGGATTATTGTGCGGATGATCAGGTAAGGTAGGCACTCTCGGTGCCTGGTAGTAACACAGTAAGTAATGTACTGGGTCAATTGGGACACCTCTCCATAATGACCACTCTGGGGGACGATATCATACTGTATGATACGGCAGTATAAGCGAGGCACTGGATGAAGGTTCACTGCTAGCATGATCCTACCCGGTAACAGAATCTGATCAGCAATTTCTACGCTCATGTCCTCAGTGAGATACCCTTTTGCTCTGGGTGGACAGTAGACGAGCTCCCCGTCATTTGGGATCCCGAGAAGTGTTGCCAACTCCGTTGTGTTGAAAGAGATCATCACCCCTTTCACAAAGCTAGTAATCTGATGATCCCTAGCATGTTCCCAATCATTTGGATTCCCTTCTACCTCTAGATTTGCAAAGAAATGTTTCACCAAATTGGGACATGTGGTTTCATTATATTGAATAATGGGCAACCACCCCATCGCCCCAAAAGCGGCCTCAACATCAAATCGGTGTAGGTGCTCTAAGTTCACAAAGTGGCCAGACTCAATGCTTTTTCCTTGAAACCATGGAAAGCGTGACTCTGTAGCCTCGGACCAGAAAAATCTCTCATCATAGAGGCGGGGAAGAGGGTGTGGCCTGTGCATACCCGACGCATAAGATTGTTTACCCGCACCACGATGCCCAGACATGTTGTAAACTGTTAAGCAAAAGAAAATAAGAGAAAAGTTAGGGAAAATTATCGAAATTTCGATAATATAACGGCAGAAAATGGAACAAAGGTCTCAAACTCACCGAAATATGGGTAGGAGGACTTACGTAGTGACACAATTCCGTTACATGATCAAACAATTTTTACATAAGACAAGAAAAATAGATGCATATCAACAAATTTTCAAAAATTTTGAAAACCTAGAAACCTAGGTTATAAAGTTGAAATTTTAGGATTTCTCCCAAACCAACCGATGGAACTTCGAATAGGTTGAGGGGTTTTGCTCATTGAGACCCCAAGAACCTTATCAAACAAAGAAATAAGTTTTCTACGACGGAAAATTTTCAAATCAAGAAAAATTAAGTTTTGGGCATTAAAGACGATGAGATTTTTTCTCAAAGAGAGGAAGAAAAGGAAAAGCTTACCTTGGAATCGAGTTTGGTACTCTTGGTTGAGAGGAATCACTCCTAGAAACACCTGTTGGACTGTAGAGACTCAGCAACTCGGAGAAGGATCGCCACCGGAGTGAAAATCAAAAGAGAAAAGTAAGAAATGAAAGCCAAAATCGCGATTTTAAGCTTTTTTTGGTTATACCAGTTGCACTCATGGTCTGGGGAGTCCGACTGGTATCTCTTGCGGTATGTGCGACCGGTATGTACCGCAAAGCATACCGGTCTCACTCAAGGTAAGACCGGTACCGCGACTGGTACCTCTCGGGAAGCTGAAAATTTTATACCGCTTCCCATACTGGCCGAGCCATTCCTACAGATCCCCAAACCGGTATGGTACGACCGGAATCAGCAATTTTGCCTAGAAAATTTTAAGAAAATTAAAAATTTTGTTTACATTCTTTTCGATTGATGAATAATTTTCTATAGTGCATATATTGAGACTGAATAATATCGTTTTGAATAATTATTTCATTTGTCTTATATGTGTTCAATGCATTCAGATATCATAAAGAAATTTCAATAGACTACAATGGTGAGAGGAAATGGTCATAGATTATCCTCACAGACGCCGCCACTCAAGAGCACCTCCAATGGAAAGGGATCCAGGAACAGAAAACTCTGAAGAAAATGAAGAGAGGGAAAATGGGGAAGAGCACAACCCTCTCAATGGAAGTGGAAATCAGGTGAGAAGCAATGAAGAAACTCCACCGCCGGGTCAAACACACACAAACTCTGAGACCATAGTGGCAAATTTGGTCACCCACATAGAGGCACAACAGAAGAAGTTCTTCGATGAAATGTTGAAGATGTTGAGGCCACCTGGGCCTGTACCGGAACCTACAAATATGCCACCCACAAATACAAAAAATGAAAATACGGTATCAGTAGGGGTTAGTACAGCTACTGAGGGACAACAACAGCAACCGAACCAACACAACACATTTCCCCAGCCGGTTACAGGGACACCCACCCCTAACCAGGATTAGGGTGGATATCAGGGTGCATCATGGTGGATATCAGGGAGTAAATCAGAGTGGTTACTCATATCAGCCACAATGGTATGGTCAGGCACTGTATGGACAAGCACCATATGGGTAGAGTAGCCTTTCTAGAGTGGTGGATGGATTTCTAAAGTTAAAGCCACCAACTTTTACAGGAAAGCCAGGGAAACCACTATGGCCAGCACAGTAGATAGCTGAGAAGGAAAAGAACTTCCATTTTCTAGAGTGTTATGATGAGGAGAAAGTATTATATGCCAGCCATATGCTGAAGGAAGAAGCCAATGGATGGTGGAACTCGATCAGAGCATATTTGGAAACAAAGCACCATATAATCACTTGGGCCATATTCAAAGAGGCCTTCTTTGAAAAATACTTTCCAAGGAGTTTTCGTGACCAGATGGAGAAGGAGTTCCACAATCTACAGCAGTCTCAAATTACCGTAGAGGCATACCAACAAAAGTATGAGGAGTTGTTTTTCTTCACTCTAATCAGTATGCAGGAGGAATAAACTAAGACCCATCGCTTCACAATGGGTCTTCGAGGTGTCATACGAGAACATGTGTTGGGACGAGGACTGAAGATCTATAATGAAGCAGTACAGGTGGCTCGAGTCATTGAAGCACGCGAGAGAGATAGTTTCTTTGTATAGAATAGGGGTCTGAAGAGGCCTAATCCTGAGGCCCAAGGCGAAAGAAGCAACAGACCTGTTCTTGCAGTGACACAGCATGTAAGACCCGTATCGAACTAACCCGATCTTACCACCTTGAACCAGGTCTACCCATCATGGTCGAGCCAAATGGATCAAGTGCGTGAGGGAGATCACGATCCCAAGTATTAAACTGACCCAAAAACAGTACAAATAGGGGGAGGGTCGCATGCCTAGCAAGGTAGGGTCGGACCCCCCCAGTATAAAAGTCAGACCCTAAGTTTTATACCGTGGGTCGGACATTTTAAGAACCAGGGGTCGACGGGATCTCCGACCCCCTCATCGACCCCCAGTCTGTCGACAGAAACCGTGATTTGGAAACTTTCCAAATTTCAATGGGATTCCTTCCTAATCTCAATGGGACTTATTTTGGGAGTTTCTACTCAATAAATAGGACATCCCTAAGCCTCTTTCACTCCTTTTAGAACCCTAATTGGATTGAGAGAAAGAGAAGAGAAGGAGAAGAGAAAGAGAAGAGAAGGAAAGTGGAGAAGAAGATCAAAGAGAAGGCTTCAGAGAAACAAGCCTAATTTTCAGGTATGGATACTATCTCCATGTAATTCTACAGACCTTAGAATAGATAGAGAAGAGGGAATGATCTGGGAGAAACCCAAATCATCTACCCATGGTTAGGTTTTCATGGAAAACCATGGGGCAAACCATGAAGCCATATAGGTGAATGAACTACGGTTCTAGGCCAAAGAAAATGTGTGGAATGGATTGTAGAAGTAAGCCATAGGACCCCAAACACGAAGAATGGACTGTAGGATGAAAAATTGACAAAACCCACAGGGGGTCGCAGGGGGGTTGATGGCCAATCGACCCTACCAGACCTTGATAATCGACCCCCAGTGTTCGGGAAGTCCAGACTGTGGGTGGTCGCACCCAGGGTCAATGGAACCTCCGACCCTGGCATCGACCCCCAGTTAACAGCACGCTTATTAAAGTCTGAATTAATTCTAATTAAATTCTATCGACTTGGTTAGGTCTTCTAGTGATATAACATCGATATATAGTTGATTCTTAAGCTTGAAAGAGGACCTATGATCAAGTAAAGGTGAGGGAACAAGACCTAAACTAATTGGTTAATAATAAACTATTTTATTTCTTGAGCCCAATGCCATGATTAATTCTATGCGTATATGCTTGTAATGTGCATTTAACATGTCATCCAATATTTCTATTATTACTGTTCATGAATATTTAAATTTATTGTTTATAACTTGATGATGATGATGATGATGATAGGAATAGGCATGTGAATGTTTATGTTTGGCTAGTGTACATGGTGCGGGAAGGGATGGTATCAACCGATACTTTGATGCCGTTTTCATCGGGGTATATTGTGCCGTAGCCTATTCAAGTCATGTCCACTAAGCAAGTGTTGGTGTACTGAATGCGGTAGGGGATGGTATCAATCGGGTACTTCAATGCCGTTTTCATCAGTATATTGTGCCATGGTTCTACTCAAGTCATGTCCATTGACATCGTCGTATCGCCATTACCTTAGCAGAACTATTACGTCATAGGGTCTGAGGGGAGGTGGTCTCGGACGGTGTAGTCTCTGACTCTGCCGGGGGGCCTTAGCCCTATCTCTATGGACGTATTGATGGATGCTGGGGTGAGTCATTGGATACAAAGATTGGCATTAGGATTGGTTAGTTGCGAGCCTAGTTTGCAAGCCCTCGCCAGCAGGGGCTTACGTGTTGGTGTGGGCAACCAGTACAGCCATGCCATTTTCATGGGGTGTATATTATCCATGGTGGGTGCATGTGGGATGACAGTGCCATTTTCATTGGGTGTTTTCACACACAATAAGCATCTCAGGGACGGTAGCGTTCGTTTGTGTATAGACTACTGAGAACTGAATAAACTGACAATCAAGAATTGATATCCATTGCCTCAGATCGATGACCTGTTCGATCAGTTGCAAGGTGCCAAAGTGTTCTCAAAGATTGATCTTCGGTCAGGTTACCATCAGCTGAAGATTAAGGATGGTGATATCCCCAAGACAGCATTCAGGACCAGATATGGACATTATGAATTTTTGGTCATGTCTTTTGGATTGACAAACGCACCAGCAACCTTTTGGAACTTATGAACCGGGTTTTCCACGACATATTGGATACGTCGGTTATTGTATTCATTGATGATATATTAGTCTACTCCAAAGACGAGGAAACTCATGTCAAAAATCTAAATGCTGCTCTGTAGCGACTACGAAGGGAAAAGCTCTACGCCAAATTTACAAAGTGTGAGTTTTGGCTAAAGGAAGTCACATTTCTAGGCCATGTAGTATCCGCTGAAGGAATTAAAGTGGATCCCAGCAAGATCGAGGCTATTGTAAAGTGGGAAGCACCGAAGAGCATTGTAGAAATTAAAAGTTTTCTGGGTCTAGCTGGATACTATCGACGATTTGTGGAAGACTATTCCCGAATTGCCGTACCTCTTACCAGTTTGACTAAGAAGAGTGAGAAGTTTGTCTGGACGGACAAATGCGAGAAGAGTTACCAAACCATGAAAGCTAGATTGATATCAGCTCCAATCTTGACCATCCCGATTCCAGGACAACCATTTATCTTGTACACCAATGCGTCAGGACTGGGATTAGGATGTGTACTCATGCAAGGAGAACAAGTAGTTGCTTATGCCTCAAGACAACTGAAGACACATGAGAAGAACTATCCTACACATGATTTGGAACTAGCGGCAGTAGTACATGCTATCAAAATATGGAGACATTATCTATACGGGGAGAAGTTTCAGATTAAATCAGACCATAAAAGTCTTACTTATCTATTTAATCAGAAGGAGCTGAATATGAGACAAAGAAGATGGCTGGAACTATTGAAAGACTATGATTGTGATATCCAGTATCATCCAGGGAAAGCTAATGTAGTAGCCGATGCGTTGAGTAGAAAGGCAATGATAAAATCTCAGGGAGAGGTTAGCACAACTGCCGCAATGTGTACTGCCAGAAAGGTATTCAAGTACGGTAATGAGCAGTTTGTGATAGATGCACCAAATGGATCAGCCAACCAAGGGTTTATTCATCGGTTTTCAAAATATGTTTGCCGCATTGCAAATCATACCAGATATAGTTGATGAAGTGAAGACAGCTATCAAATCAGACCCTTACCTAAGAACGGTACAAGAAGACATCGAAAAAGGTAGAACTAACCCTGAGTTCACCTTGGATGAAGAATAGGTACTGAAGTACAAAGGAAGAATATGTGTACCCGAAACAGAAAGCTTGGACATTAGACACCGATTGATGAAAGAAGCCCATACCTCCATCTATTCGATACATCCTGGAAATACGAAGATGTATCATGATCTAAAGAAATTATATTGGTGGAGAGGAATGAAAGCAGATGTAGCTAAGTTCATGTCTCAATGCCTAAATTGTCAAAAGGTAAAGGCTGAACGACAAAGACCGACAGGACTGTTACAGCCGTTACCAGAACCAGCATGGAAATGGGACTGCATCACTATTGACTTCGTTACGGTATTACCACTGACTCCTCGAGTAGTTGACGCAGTTTGGGTGATTGTAGACCACCTGACTAAAACAGCTCGCTTTATACCTATACGACCCTAGTATACACTGGAGAGGTTAGCTAAGCTGTATGTGGTTAACATTGCGATTATACGGTGTACCTGAAAGTATTGTGTCCGATAGAGATCCACGATTTACTTTAAAGTTTTGGGAAGGATTGCAAAAGGCTATGGGTACAACATTGAGGTTTAGTACTGCATTCCATCCACAGACAGATGGACAGTCGGAGTGTACAATTTAGATTCTAGAAGATATGCTTCGAGCATGTGTAATTGACTTTAAAGGATCATGGGATGAAAAGTTACCACCGATTGAGTTCGCTTATAATAATAGGTATCAGGCTACTATACAGATGTCACCCTATGAAGCACTGTATGGCAGAAAGTGTCGAACTCCTTGTTTTGGAATGAAGTTGGGGAATGTAGTATTGTTGGATCGGAATTTGTTGAAGAGACTTGTCGAGTGGTCGACATTATCAAAGAAAGAGTGAAAACAGCTCAGAATCGTCAGAAGCAATATGCCGATACCCGACCCCGAGACCTTGAGTTCGTCGTGGGTGATAAAGTATTCTTAAAAGTATCACCTATGCGAGGATTGAAACGGTTCGGACAAAAAGGGAAACTAAGTCCAAGATATGTCGGGCCATATGAGATTCTAGCTAAGCGTGGGAAAGTGGCTTACTACCACCATCTATGTCAAGTTTGCATGACGTATTTCATATTTCCTTATTGAAGAAGTATGTCAAAGATCCAACGCACGTTATGACAGTAGATCTACCTGATTTGACGGATGATCTGACATTTGAAGTGGCACCAACTGAAATCACTAGTCGGAAGGTTCAACGACTACGCAATCGGGATATCCATTATGTTAAGGTCACCTAGAGAAGTAGAGATATGGAAGAAATCACATGGGAAGAAGAGAATGCTATGCGAAAGCAATACCCTCATTTATTCGACTTAGAAGGTATGTACAATTTCGAGGACGAAATTTCTATAAGTAGGGGGGAGTTGTAAGACCCGTATCGAACTAACCCGGTCTTACCACCTTGAACCAGGTCTACCCATCGTGGTCGAGCCAAATGGATCAAGTGCGTGAGGGAGATCACGATCCCAGGTATTAAACTGACCCAAAAACACTAAAAATAAGGGGAGGGTCGCATACCCAGCAAGGTAAGGTCGGACCCCTCCAGTATAAAAGTCAGACCCTGAGTTTTATACCAGGGGTCGGACATTTTAAGAACCAGGGGTCAACGGGATCTCCGACCCCCTCATCGACCCCCAGTCTGTCGATAGAAACCGTGATTTGGAAACTTTCCAAATTTCAATGGGATTCCTTCCTAATCTCAATGGGACTTATTTTGGGAGTTTCTACTCTATAAATAGGACATCCCTAAGCCTCTTTCACTCCTTCTAAAACCCTAATTGGATTGAGAGAAAGAGAAGAGAAGGAGAAGAGAAAGAGAAGAGAAGGAAAGTAGGGAAGAAGATCAAAGAGAAGGCTTCAGAGAAACAAACCTAATTCTCAGGTATGGATACTATCTCCATGTAATTCTACAGACCTTAGAATAGATAGAGAAGGGGGAATGATCTAGGAGAAACCCAAATCATCTACCCATGGTTAGGTTTTCATGAAAAACCATGGGGTAAACCATGAAAGCCATATAGGTGAATGAACTACGGTTCTAGGCCATAGAACATGTGTGGAATGGATTGTAGAAGCAAGCCATAGGACCCCAAACACGAAGAATGGATTGTAGGATGAAAAATTGACAAAACCCACAGGGGGTCGCACGGGGGGTCGATGGCCAATCGACCCTACCAGACCTTGATAATCGACCCCCAGTGTTCGGGAAGTCTAGACTGTGGGTGGTCGCACCCAGGGTCAATGGAACCTCCGACCCTGGCATCGACCCCCAGTTAACAGCATGCTTATTAAAGTCTGAATTAATTCTAATTAAATTCTATCGACTTGGTTAGGTCTTCTAGTGATATAACATCGATATATAGTTGATTCTTAAGCTTGAAAGAGGACCTATGATCAAGTAAAGGTGAGGGAACAAGACCTAAACTAATTGGTTAATAATAAACTATTTTATTTCTTGAGCCCAATGCCATGATTGATTCTATGCATATATGCTTGTAATGTGCATTTAACATGTCATCCAATATTTCTATTATTACTGTTCATGCATATTTAAATTTATTGTTTATAACTTGATGATGATGATGATGATAGGAATAGGCATGTGAATGTTTGTGTTTGGCTAGTGTACATGGTGCGGGTAGGGATGGTATCAACCGATACTTCGATGCTGTTTTCATCGGGGTATATTATGCCGTAGCCTATTCAAGTCATGTCCACTAAGCAAGTGTTGGTGTACTGAATGCGGTAGGGGATGGTATCAACCGAGTACTTCGATGCCATTTTCATCCGGGTATATTGTGCCATGTTCTACTCAAGTAATGTCCACTGACATCGTCGTTTCGCCATTACCTTAGCAGAACTATTACGTCGTAGGGTATGAGGGGAAGTGGTCTCGGACCGTGTAGTCTCTGACTCTGCCGGGGGCCTTAACCCTATCTCTATGGACGTATTGAGGGATGCTGGGGTGAGTCCTTGGATACACTGATTGGCATTAGGATTGGTTAGTTGCGAGCCCAGTTTGCAAGCCCTCGCCAGCAGGGGCATACGTGTTGGTGTGGGCAACCAGTACAGCCAGGCCATTTTCATGGGGTGTATATTGTCCATGGTGGGTGCATGTAGGACGACAGTGCCGTTTTCATTGGGCATTTTCACACACTCGTGTATAGAGGTGAGGCGGCCACCGAACCTTTCTATAGTACATTGCAAACTTATTTACCAGACCAAAGATATGAATTGAATGCATGCATATGTTTGTTGCATTGTTTTGTTTACTCACTGAGCCATGATGTGTGCTCACCCTCTCGACGTCGAATATTTTTAGTTGATGATGCAGGTATCACAGTTGCAGATTATATAAATGCTCTGGTGTATGTGCGTGTTGCTGAAATGGAAGCTGAAGACTTAGAGGATGCGCATGACCCCTCATGCGAGTGCAACTATGCGTATTCTTTTAGGATTTTATTTGGATTTATAAAAAGATGTAATTGATATTTTATTTATTTATGTCTCAGATGATACAACAATAATTTGATATTTTAATTATGATTATTACATTTAGAATGCTCAGTTCATTTACTATAAGACTTCCGCTATTGTGTATTTATTCTGATTATGGTTGTGGATGTGCATGGTTTTATTTTTAATGGATACTGCCTATTAGAGATTCTGGTTGAACCGTTGGTTCGTAGCGGTTCATCACACCATTCTGAATGGTGTAGAATTGGGATGTGACACAGCAGGCAACGGGACAGAGCACCAGTGTGAAGTGCTTCAATTGTCAATAGGTGGGTCACTATGCCAGAACATGCCCACTACCAAAGAGGGAACCGCAACAAGGCAAAGTGTATACCGTTACCATGGAGGAAGCAGTCACATCACCTGATGTAGTTATTGGTATGATTCTGTACATACTCCTTAGTTACCACATTAATTGTATGAGCATATAGAACTAAAGGAAAAAATTAAAAACCTCAAGTACAGTAAACATAGCAAAGGTACCCGCTAGAGTCCTGTTTGATTCAGGGGCCACCCATTCCTTTGTGTCAGTATCATTTGGAAAATGACTAGATCAACCCATCAAGACTTTGGAACCAAGTCTGTAAGTTTGATCCCCCATGGGAATGAAAGTGGTATTAGAAGAGTATTATGGGCCTTTCCCAATACATATTAAAGGACGAGAGTTGGAAGCCAATCTAGTCCAGCTTGAAATGTCAGATTTCAATGTCATTTTGGGAATTGACTGGTTATCTCAGCATTCAGCAAGCCTGTTATGTGCTGAGAAGAAGTTAGTTTTCAAGGACAGTGAAGGAACGGAGTTCAACTTTAAAGGGACTAAGTGCCTAAGAAGAGAAAGCTTATACCCTCAGCCCTAAAAGCAAGGAAGTGCTTAGAGAAGGGGGGAGTAGGATACCTCGTATCAGTTGTGGATGTGACCGCTGACTTGCCAAAAATAGATGATATCGAGGTAGTACGAGAATTTCCTGATGTGTTTCCAGAAGACCTACCCGGATTACCACCAGACAGGGCGATTGAGTTTGTGATAGATCTCCTACCAGGGGTAGCGCTTGTATCTAAAGCACCCTACAGGATGGCTCCTACAGAGTTAAAGGAGTTAAAAATCCAGCTGCAAGAATTACTAGACAAGGGTTTCATAAGGCCAAGTATCTCACCTTGGGGAGCACCTGTGCTATTTGTCAAGAAGAAGGATGGTAGCGTACGTCTTTGTATGGACTATCGAGAGTTAAACAAGCTTACCATCAAGAACAGGTACCCACTACTTAGACTAGATGACTTGTTTGATCAACTGCAAGGTTCAACTGTATTCTCAAAGATTGATTTGAGCTCAGGATATCATCAACTCAAGATCAAGGAGCCAGACATTCCCAAGACAGCTTTCAGAACAAGATATGGACACTACGAGTTCCTTGTGATGTCCTTTGGGTTGACCAATGCACCTGCATCGTTTATAGAACTAATGAACTGAGTATTCCATGACATGTTGGACATGTCGGTTATAGTATTCATAGATGATATTTTAGTATACTCCAAGGACAAGGAGATGCATGCAATGCACTTAAGAGCGGCATTACAAAGACTAAGAAGAGAGAAGCTCTATGCAAAGTTTAAGAAATATAAATTTTGGCTAGACGAAGTGGCCTTCTTGGGTCACGTGATATCTGCTGAAGGAATTAAGGTGGATCCTAGCAAAATTTCAGCCATAGTAGGATGGGAGGCGCCGAAGACAATTGCTGAAATTCATAGCTTCTTGGGCTTAGCTGGATATTATAGAAGGTTTGTGGAAGATTATTCCAAGATTGTTGTTCCACTCACCAGGTTGACCAAGAAGGGGAAGAAGTTCGTATGGACCGAAGAATGTGAGAAATGCTTCTAGACACTGAAATCAAGACTGGTTTAAGCACCTATATTGACTATTCCTGCTCTAGGCCTTTTATTCACACTGTATACAGATGCTTCAGGTTTGGGACTGGGATGTGTGCTGATGCAAGGAGAATAGGTGATCACCTATGCCTCAAGACAACTGAAGGAGCATGAGAAGAACTACCCTACTCATGACCTAGAATTGGTAGCAGTCATTCATGCTATCAAAACTTGGAGGCACTACTTTTATGGTGAGAAATTTCAGATTAAGTCTGACCACAAAAGCCTGATATATATTTTCACCCAAAAAGACCTGAACATGAGGCAAAGGAGGTGGATAGAATTACTCAAGGACTACGACTGTGACATTTAGTACCATCCTGGTAAAAAAAATATTGTAGCTGATGCTCTGAGTAGGAAATGGGCATCGAACCCCGAAGCAGGGCAGAGTACAAATGCTGCTTTGTGTGCTGCAGTTTCTAGCTCATCAGAGAATGAAGAACAACTCTTATTAAAGTCAGCAGATGATCCAGTGGAGCAAGGTTTGATACACAAGTTTACCTTTATGTTTGCAGCACTGAATATTTTGCCTAACCTGAAAGAGGAGGTAAAAGCAGCAGTCCTACAGGGTCCATACCTCAGGACAGTGTAAGAAGATTTGGAAAAGGGTCGAGCTAATCTTGATTTCACCTTGGATGCAGACACGGTACTTAGGTATCATGGACGGTTATGCATACCTGAGAATGAGGATCTGGAAATCAGAAATCGAATCATGTTGGAAGCTCACTCCACTCCATATTCAGTACATCCTGGGAGCACTAAGATGTACCATGATCTAAAGAGGTTGTACTGGTGGAGAGGTATGAAAGCAGATGTGGCAAGATATGTATTTCAATGTCTAAACTGCTAGCAAGTTAAAGCAAAAAGACAGAGGCCCATAGGCTTATTGCAACCATTACCTGAGCCAGCATGGAAATGGGATTGTATTACCATGGATTTCGTCACCGGCCTACCTATGACTCCAAGGTCAGTGAATGCAGTTTGGGTAGTTGTAGATCACCTCACCAAGACCGCAAGATTTATCCCTATCAGACTGCAATACACCATGGATAGATTAGAAAAATTTTATGTGGACAATATAGTCAGACTCCATGGTGTCCCAGAGAGTATAGTATCTGACAGAGATTTACGCTTTACATCAAAGTTCTGGGAGGGACTACAGAAGGCCATGGGGACAAAACTAAAGTTCAGCACAGCCTTTCACCCTCAAACAGATGGTCAGTTAGATAGGACCATCCAGATCCTAGAAGACATGCTTCGAGCATGTGCTATTGATTTTAAGGGGGCTTGGGATGAGAAGCTTTCACTCATCGAGTTTGCCTACAACAATAGCTACCAAGCTACGATCCAGATGGCTCCATATGAGGCCTTGTATGGTAAGAAATGTAGGACACCATTGTTATGGGACGAGATTGGAGAAAAATGGATCGTAGGACCAGAATTTGTGGAGGAAACTTGCAAAGTAGTGTATCAGATCAAGAACAGAGTGAAGATAGCTCAAGTGCGTCAAAAGCACTATGCTGATAACAGGCATCGAGACCTCAAATTCACCGTTGGTGATAAAGTATTTTTGAAGGTATCCCCAGAAAGAGGCTTAAAGCGGTTCGAGAAGAAAGGAAAACTGTGTCCTAGATATGTGGGACCATATGAGATTCTGTCCCATGTGGCAACGTGGCCTATCAACTCGCATTGCCACCAGCAATGTCTAGTGTCCACAATGTCTTCCACGTATCCTTACTGAAGAAGTATGTGAGAGACCCTTCGCATATTGTTGTTGCAGACCCCCCAGATTTGACATAAGACTTGACCTTCGAGGTAGTACCAATCAAGCTAATCAGTTAAAAGATACAGCAGCTTCGAAGGCGTGCTATACACTACGTCAAGGTAGTTTGGAAGAGCCAGGATGTAGAAGAAATCACCTAGGAGGAGGAGGATGCCATGCGACAAGGATACCCTCATCTTTTCGACTCTGAAGGTACATACAATTTTGAGGATGAAATTTCCTTAAGGGTGGGGAAATTCTGAGACCTACATGCAAATTTTGGAGACGAAATTTCTTTTAAAGGTGGTAGAGTTGTAAGAACTATGCTCTGAAAACCCGGTTTAACCCATGGTTTACATTGTCACAGGTCTCCCAATCATAACTGGACCGGAAGGCGAGGCCGGGTGATGAACCACCATATCCAGGTATGAAAAAAGATGTGTAAAAATGTAACTTTTTACATACCGGTCTCAGTACCGGTCTCACACTGAGTAAAACCGGTATGTGCGACCAGTATGTATTTCTCGAATGGAGACGGACTCCAGTGGGTCCCACACTCTGAATCGAGTTTAGGAAACCTTCTAGACGTAGGAGACCTTTTTAGAATGGTCTCCCACTATATATATATATACACATTATTCCCTCCTTAGATCCTTCCAAACATTCTCAAACCCTAGGCCTTCTGGAAGAGATCTGAGAAGGAGCAAGGAGGAAGGAGACCGCGCAAGAAGGGGGATCTTTCCATTGGAGGAGAACACTGCCATTCAACAAACACCGGTAAGTGCTCAACCTCTATATTGATGTTAGGATTTCGAATCGAAGCCATGAAACGGCGCAACGATCTAAAATCCTAGAACACCAAAACCCTAGTTCTCATTGAGATCCAATCTGAAAAGGATGCGACGAAATAGTCAAAACCTAGATGACTAAACAAGTATTTGGACCTTAGAATGGTTTAGGAAAAACCCTAAAAACCAAGCCGATGATCGACGGGAGAGGAGGTCCGAGATTGGGCTCTCGGACCCATACCGCCGAACATACCAACTGGACAATAAGTCCTGCGGTATATACCACCGGACATACCGGCTGGACAATAAGTCATGCGGTATGGTCCTGCGGTATATACCGCAGGCACATACCGGCTGTATGGTACTAAGACCGGTATCGAGATCGATATATACCGCAGGACATATCGGTCTCACTATACTAAGACTGATACTACGACCGGTATGCTTACCGAAGCCGGTTTGCTTGGACAAACTTGGTTCTGATCAATTGGAACCCTAGCAACCAATTCCTAATCTATAAATATGATCTTGTAGGACCTGTAGACGGCGTGAGTGGACTCTGTGACGTAGAGCGAACTTGCAATCACGCGTCAGGTAAGGGACAAGACCCCAATCCCTAAGTAACTAAATAAAAGTAAACCATTGTGATCATATCTGTATCTGTGTTTATTATTTGTTGTTTGTGCATTTTACATGCCATCTAGTTATTTAATTTCTTATTACCTGTTCATGCATATTCGTATGCTAGGATGTTGTTTGTTTAGGCATGTGAATGTTTTTCGTTAGTGTGTGTGGAATGTGAAGGGGAGTGGAACCTTGGATATATCCTCACACTAACACCTTTTCGTATCGTCGTCTACCTTACTAGGCTTGGTGTGAATAGGTTATTAGGGGGAGGACGTGGGATTGTGGCTCCGCCTGCCCACTAGACTCGAGCCCTATCTCTATGTCATAGGGAGCTGTGCTGGGATAGGACCATAGATACTGTATTGACATATAAGACTGGTTAGAAATGGAACCCACTTGCAAGCCCTTGCCAACAGGGGTTTAGGTGTTGGTGCGGTGTAGGGTATCAGGGGGAGGATGTGGGATGGTGGCTCAGCCTGCCTGCCAGACTCTAGCTCTATCTCTATACCAGAGAGAGTGATGTGGGGCAATAGCAGTAGTGTGGATTGTAGCCTGACTGTTGGGTGTGCTCACACTCTCGTGCATGGAGGTGCAGTGGCCGCCAAACCTTACCATAGCATTTTGTAAGTTATACCTGACCCAATTGTAATGTTATCTCATGCATTTTGTATATTGCATTGGTCTTGTACTTTACTGAGCTAAGTTCTGAGCTCACCTGAATATATATATTCTTTTTTTTTAGATCTTGATGCAGGTTATACGGTTGAAAACTTTATGGGTACCCCAGCGTACGGGACAATAGCTGCTTTTGACACATATGCAGTAGAGGACGAGCATGACGCCTCATGCGAGTGCTCTTTCTGTGTGTTCCTCTAGGGATTATTTATTTAATTGTTTTTATTTTTAGTTGGGTATAGACAGTGTAATAAATTATTATTTATGTTTGTGGATGATGGCATAACTGGATAATTATTTAATTACAAATAGAAAACTCAGTTCATTTATTTATTTAAATCCACTGCTATTTATTATTCTCTGATTATGGTTGGTTTGCTTGGAATGGTTTGTTGACACGGCCTATTGAGATCCTGGTGTGAGCCATGGTTTATAGAGATGGTTCACTCATACTTCTAGTTCAGCCGAAATTGGGGTGTGACATAGAACCCCACTGTATTGGGAAGAAGTTGATGAAAGAAGTATAGTTGTACCAGATTTTGACCAGGAGACTCGCTAAGAAGTGGACATAATAAAGGCAAGGATCTACTCCGATATCAGAAGGAAGGACATTGAATATGCTATAGGAGACAAAATGTTCCTAAAAATTTTACCTTTCAGGGGACTGAAACGCTTCGATAAGAAGGGGAAGTTGAGCACCAAATATGTGGGACCTTATGAGATCCTAAAGAAGTGTGAAAATATAGCCTACCAACTAGTGCTACCATCGATATTGTCTGATGTGCATGACATGTTCCATGTATCAATGTTGAAGAAGTACATGTAAGACCCATCCCAATGCACTAGAAGCTGATCCTCCTCAATTGAACGAAGGCTTAACATGAGAACTTAAACTTCAAAAGATCTTGGATAGGAAGGCTCAGCACTAAAGAAATTGGGACATTTACTACGTCAAGGTCATGTAGATGAACCAGCACGTGGAAGACCTGTCTTGGGAAGAGGAAGAATCTATGAAGAGTAAGGAACTTCACTCGTTTGACGTGACGGGTAAGTAGAAATTTTGAGGATGAAATTCTTTTAAGGGGGGTTGTAAAAGCCGCACCCAGATAACCCAGCCTAACTCGGATTTTCTTTTGTGCCAGGGTTTTTCACCATTGACAGACTCGATTTGATGCCAAATTGATGACTAGCACAGTAGGTAACCTTAAAACCCTCTAACTTTTCTTGTCTATGTGTTAATGTGTGACCTAAAGGAAGCTGGTTGCTACTGGCAGTTGAAAAACCTGATAGTGTAAAGACCACGACCATCGACTGACTAGGCCAAAACTGACCTATCTTCTAGATTTAACAGTTAGTTTTATTTTGGAAGCTATTTGGGATATTCTTAGGACCCATAGATGAATCCAGATGGGGGCCACTTCTATCCTAACTACCCTTGGAGTTGTAGAATGAAAGGAGTCCCCTCCAAACTCAAACCTTTGCCACATGGTAACTCCTTAGGAGTTCTTTGTTTAAACTAGGAGTTCTACTCCAAGAAGGACACCTCAACAGAATAAAACCCTACCTTTTTACCCTCCTCTGATTATGTATTGGTCTCAAAAAACTCTGATGGATTCTCAAAGAAAGGGAGGAAGGGGAGGAAGAAGGAGAAACTTGGCAGCATATTGTGCTTGGAGATTTATCGATGACGTATACCACCGATCAACATTGGTTAAGCAATTGTTGGTAAAACTCTTAACCTACTATGGATTCTAATGAAAAATCCAATACTTCATCAAATAATTAAACTAGAAGTGATTGGTAATCATTCTCCATTAATGGCAAAATTATCGTCTTGTTTATAGAGAATATACACTGTCAATGAATGACTTAGTTTAAACCTTAAACTCCATCCTTGTTAGGTTAATATTTAGACCTAAAAGGTACCCTATCATTGGACCTCACTAGGTTATCAGTGTATGGAATAAATTTATATTAAAATTCTAATCTTGAAGACCATTAATTTACCTTTGAAACAGGTCGGACAATACCCCAGATGATGAATCATAAGAGCCGGCGTAGCGACCCACCAATCCCAGAAAGGTCTCTGGAAGTTTTCGGATGATGCGGTGGTAGTTGGTACTAGATTTACCAACTCTACTACTGACCCTTGGTAGAAGGTTCCGACCTCTAAGGGATGTAACGTCGGACACTATACGCACGATCAAGGCACCTACTGGGGAACCCCAGACTTCTATAATTAATAATAAATAATTAAAAAATTATAACCAATAATCCTGCACTCTATATAGGTGTAGAGCACATCTGAAACATTGATTACTTTAGCGTGGATAACCATAAATATGTGATATCAGGTGAGGAATAGAACCCCTAACGATTTTGGAGTATTTGTGATATATGATTGTTGTGATAACATGTCATCAAATAATTCATTTTTGCATGCATTTACATTTATATTATGATTGTTGTGTGGATGTATGTGACTGAGATTTGGAAGGCAGTGGTGAAACGATCGAGGACCGCTGGATCTGACCTGCTAGGTAATTCTTGACTAGTATGTCACTCACCCCTAGCGGGATGACAGCATCTTAAGGGTGGAAAAATGGATGGTCTGAGATTCCTGCTGGGATTGGTGAGAGTGATATTTTGGATGACATGTAGGATTTGGTTAGTGGCATTACCCCTGTATGCAACCCTGCCCAGTAGGGGGTTAGGTACTGGTAGAGTGGAGTAATGAGGGAAAAAGATCGACAGTGTTCGTTGGAGCGTCACTAGTTGGACTTGCTGCCTAATCGTTTTGACTGGGATGTTGCGCGACTTTACCAAGGCTATTAGAGTAGGTTGATAAGTGTCGAAACGCTCCCGTGCGTGGAGGTTATAGTCAGTTTTCGGGAAGTGTGGCTAGGCTTACCATAGCATACTAGCATATGTGACACCGGACTCTGCATTGCTATGTGTAATAAACTGATCATGCATCTTGCTTACTTGCCTATCTGTTTCTTACTAAGCTCATGTTGGAGAGCTGACCCTTGCATATGCCATTCTTTTTAGATGATATTGCAGGTACTATTGGTACTGATTTTCTGAATGAACCCGTGATCTCTCACTTAGCATAGTTGGGAGGAATACCGTATGGGGACGAAGCACACATGACGTTGACTGTGAATGCGATGCATGTGTCTTCGATTGATAGATATTCTTAGTGAAGAGTTTCTGGAATAATATTATTATTTTTCCCTTTTTGGGTCATTTAATTTTACATTTAATTAGCCCTTGATTTATAAGGCGAAGATACTATAAGTTTGTTAAATGGAGATGACGGATGAACAAGTTTTAAGGACGCAATGTAATAATAATATTACTTTTATTTATCATTAGAGATCTCATGGTTATCTAGTTATCTTTCGCTATTTATTATGATGAATTGTGTATGTGGCATTGTGTTAGCATGTGGTTGGTATGTATGTGCACCGCTTATGAGGTCCTAGTGGGATCACATCCAAGCTACAGTATTGATCCAGTTGTATCTCAAAAAATTTTTATACCGGTATTTTGGGGTGGGACAAATATTGTATCCAATTTCGTCGCACCCCTACACAACCATCAGAAGATCCTAAAAGTCCTTCACTCTACTGGGTTTACAACCCATTCTCGGGTCCCAAGTATTCCATAGACCTCCAGTCCGTGTTGGGAGCCATTTCCCATATTTTGGCCATAATGGTCAAAATTAACGAAATACCCGCCGTAACCTTGAGTTTGCTTGATTAGCCCAAAAGTCAATTTTCCCTAATATGAGATAAGGTCAAGTGACCTAGCACTCGTTGAGAGCATCAAAACTGCTCCAAAATAGCCTCAATACGATATTGGAATAAAAAAAATATTTTATTTCCATGTTCAAGTGTACTGGCCTAGTTCTCTTGCGAACTAGGATAAGTCTAGAACCAGCTCTAGTGGGTTAAGAGCAGCCCAAGGCCCATAAGGAGCCAGTAATCCGATCACCCTTCATCTCTTTGTATTTACATATTCTATTCTATTTTTTCACTTCCTCCTATGTGCTATGTGATTTTCTAGAGTCATCTAAGTGACCCTGGGTGTAAGCACCCCATTTTTTCCATCCCCCAGCATGTAGAGGTATGAGTGAACCCATACGGCAAGTTTGAGGCTCGATCTAGAGTTTGGAATTTGGCTATGACTTCGAGGTGATTTTCGACTGGCCCCATAGTAAGGTCATGATTACAACCTGTACGGATGTGTAGATCATGGAATTATCTTCTGAATGAGACTGTGATCACCCAATTCTGATATCAAAAGAGGAAGATATTGTAGTTTTAGTCGATTTGAAAATGCAAGGGCTTTTACATAATTATTGCAAGTTGCATGCATGGATTATTGTCAAAACTTCAATCCTTCATATCTTGGTCATCCTATGTCTGAATCAGGTGATTCTAGTGCCATTGTGTTTTTTTTTTAGTCCTCTTCAAAGTGGACATGAAGAATTTGGGATAGAGGCCGCTGAAGGGTCCCATAGAGAGTTGTTAGCTGAATTATCATAAATTAGATTGTTTAATATTTAGATATTCATAATTTGGTCATTCCAACATACAAATCAAGTGATTCAAGTGCCAATGTGTTCTATTTTTAGTGCTCTACAAAGTGGATGTGGAAAATCTAAGACAAGGGTCATCAAAAGATTCCATAAAGAGCAGCAAGCCGAATTGGCTCATGAAATGACAGAAACAGAGAGAGAAGCCAGTCTAACCTAGTGTTAGCTCGACGTGGCTCAGCCCAAGTCGGACCAGTCCAGCTCAAACCAATTGGATCAAATCAGTTCAACCCTTGTGTACATGTGCATATACATTATGTTTATTATTTATTATAATATATATTATATTATATCATATATATATATATGTTATATATCATAATATATATATATATATATATATATATATATATATATATATATATATATATATATATATAATATTATGTTATATTATATATCATATCATATATCATATAGTATATTATATATTATAAACTATATATTATACATTGAATGTCATAAAATGAGGATCAATATGTATAGAAAAAGGCGTGCTGATAGTAAGGTTTAGTTAAGGAAAAGACAAGAGATGGCCACCTCGGTTTTAGTAAGGAGGAGGTGGCAGCCATGGGTCATGAATGGAAATAAATTATGGTTAAATTAAGGGTGTCAAAAATGGGCTCGGCCCGGTAACATGGACCGAGCCGGCCCGATATACCCAAACCCAACCCGGACCGAACCTTAATGGATAGGTTTCGGTCTCGGCTTGTAAAGCCCGACACCGTTTCAGCCCAAACCGAAATCAGACCGGACCAGCCAGTTAAGAAGTCCGAACTAGCCCGAACCAATAATACCTAACCCGACCGGTAAGGTCCATCCGGGCTCAGTTTCATAATTTTAATAGTTTTAAATTTTGATGGATTATATTACATTGTTATAGTTCACTTCTTGATCCAAAAGATTATATGAATCTATAGTTGAAAAGAGTATGTTAATTGTTATAATTTACTGAATTACATGCATATAGAAGGAATGTTGCTAATTTTATAGATATAAATAATAAAATAGGCTATATATCTTACATATAAAATAGGCCCGATAAGTTTGATAAGCCCGGTCTGAATCGAACCAGCCCGAAATCACCTCAATAAGCCCAGCCTGATAACAAACCGTCACCGGATCAGCCCGATAGTTATTGTGTCCAGTGCAGCCCAACCCAACCCGAACTCTTAATGGACATGTTTTGAACTGGTCTTATAAAACCCGACACTAATCCAGCCCGAACCGAAACCGGCCCGGACTGGCCAGTTGACACCTTTAGGTTAAATGTCATATTAAGGAAAGAAAGAAGTTGCTATGTGACACGGGTTCCATTGATAAAAAGAGAAGGTGGGAAGAGATACGGCCATGGTTGTTTTAGAAGGTATGAGTTGTCAATTTTTTTGTAAAAGAAAAAGAAAAGATTGGAGCTGATTTGGGTAGTTGAGGAAAGGGAGTTGAAGAAAAAAAAAAAGAAAGACAAGGTAAGAGAGGAGAATTAGAGAGCGCGAATTGGAAAAGGAGAGGGCCTAGGGCTGGTTTATGGAAAGATATGGAATTGGCCATGTATCGCTCGCCATGTATCGCTCTCCATAAGTTTCTAAAAGAGAAAGGAAATTGGAGAATCAGAGGGGAAGGGAGAATACAATGAGTGGGAGAGAATCTGCAGTGCAGACCCCAAAAAGAAAGAGATCAAGAGAGTAGTAGAGGGCGGGATAGATTCGTAGGTTTAAGCCTTTATCCACTTGGAGGGATGAATTTTCACTTTAAACCACTTCCACGTCTTATTCCAATTCCATTGCATTTTGATACTTCCCTTCTAGTATCTACAGAATGAGCACTCTTAACTATAAGAGATTGAGAGATAAAAAAAAAAAAAAGAAGAAGGGGGAGATCTTCTTCTTGACTGGCAGAGAGAACTGAGAGAAAAGCCAAAAGAAGAGGGAGCTTGAGAGAGAATCGGTAGCTAGAAGAAGAATAGAAAAGAAAAGCTGAGAAGAATGGAAAGAAAGAAAAAAGAAGAAAGAAAATAAAATAAGAAAGAAAAAAAAGGGGAAAAAGATTGAGATCGGGGAATCTCAGCTGGGGAATAGAGGAAATAAATGAGAAAAGGGGGAGAACAGATGAAGAGGGGAAAAAAAAGAAAAAAAAAAGGACGAAGAGGAAAAAACTAAGAGACAAGAGATATCAAGGAAAGGAAGAGAGAAAAGAAAAAAAGAAAAGGAGATCAGGGAAAAGTGCATAGAAAGAGATGAAGAAAAACGAAAAGAGAAAAAAGAAAGAGGAGGGAAAGTGAACGGATCTGAATCGAGAGTGAGATTGAAAAAAAGTGAGAGAGGAGAGAGAGCTGAGGAAAAGAGACAGAGAAAGAGATGAAGAAGAAGAAAAAGGAGAAGAGGAAAAGAAAGAGGAAGGAGCAGAGGGCTCTCTTTGGTTTGTATTATATAATGTATTATGAGCTATTTGTGACAAATCAATTATGATAATAGATTATGAGTAATAAATAATGATTCTTTGGTACCACTAAACATAATACATTATATAATAAGAAATATAAACAATCACCTAATAGATTATCTAATAATGATAAATAACTACTCACCTATTTGTAGATAATGAATTATATCGATTTATTTTAATTATAAATAGACATTATAAATCATACCAAACAATCATAAATTTTATAATGTATTATATAATACATTATATAATACAAACCAAAGAGAGTCAAGGATAGAAGCGGTAGATTGGAAGGGAGGAAGCAAGAAGAAGAAGAAGAAGAAGAAGAAGAAGAAGATCGGGAGAGTGGAAACCTTTTATAACTCCAGGTAAGTTTGTTTTCCCTATTGTGTTTTCTTTTTTTTTTTTTCTTTATCACTTGTTCTAAAAAAAAAAAAAACTTTCTGCAGCTCCCTAAAACCGCCGGCCATCAAACCTTCTGCAAATCAATGAACCTGCCGCAACCCAAAACCTTCTTTAACACCTGTACCAGTGCACCTCATTCTCATCTAACCACACCCCAACCTCCATTAATTACAACACCATTACATAACCCCTACATTACATAACCCCTACGCATGCACAACACCAGATCCATTAAACCTGCTCCACTTGAACAAAACCCATCCTTGGCCTATCTGTTTGCAACAGCCTCACACCACGAAGAACTGACTTCGATATCCCATCTCCCCATTTTACATTAAACCTGCTCCATCTTGCTTAAACTCACACTTGGCCAGCAACCATGCAGCCTATAAACCCCCACAAACATACAGCTTTCTGTTCACCACCTTACACGCCTTACCCCACATGTCACTACCACCGATTCAACACCACTTCCTTGTTCCAACCACATGCATCTACCTTCACACCTGCAGCCACATGCATCTACACCTATTGTCTCCTTCATCCATTCCTCCATGTCACACACCACCATCAATCAGACCTCAACCTACACGACCACTTCCCTCCATATATCTCACCGGCCACCATCTGTCTAATTAATTCCCGTATCACCAACTAGTTAGACACCTGCCATGCACCCACAAGACAACACCTAAACTTCTCATAGCCCCATTTGATCACCTCCAATCTCCACCTGTTCATCCATACCATGCAAACCCGCCAACATCTCCTACCTTACCGTGAACCTGTTCCATCTCCACAAGCTCATCAACATCTGTATCACCCCACCAACATACCTTTTGTCCATTATCTTGCACCTGTCGAGCACACTCCATATCACTAATCTCACTACCTGACCTCAGCCCATCATCACTCACTACTTGGTCACGGGTTTGATATAACAATTTTGATCATAAGATTCTAATTAAATCTGATTCATTAAAATATTAATTTTTTGATCATGTAATTCTAATTAAATCTGATCCATTAAAATGTTAATTTCTTGATCATGTGATTATAATTAAATCTGATCTATTGGAATACTAATTTCTTGATCATGAGATTCTAATTAAATCTAGTCCATTAGAATGTTAATTTCATGTGATTCTAATTAAATCTAGTCCATTGAAATGTTAATTTCTTGATCATGTGGTTCTAATTAAATCTGATCCATTGGAATGTTAATTTCTTGATCATGTGATTCCAATTAAATCTGGCCCATTAGAATGTTAATTTCTTGATTATGCGATTCTAATTAAATCTGGTCCATTGGAATGTTAATTTCTTGATCATGAGATTCTAATTAAATCTGGTCCATTGGAATGTTAATTTCTTGATCATGTGATGACCAATCTGATCCATATGTCATCTTCTACATTTGTTCACTCCCCATGCATTATAACCATTTGATTTGCCCATCACACCATTCGATCATCACCCATACCCTCTGATCATCATCTACATTAATTGACCACCACTACCACCATTGTTCACACTACCCAATCATCACCCTTGATCAGCCCCATCAATCATCTCCATTGATCTTGCACCTCATCACAACCCTTGATTTTGCATCTCACCAATACCATTGATCATTGATCTAGGACCACATCACAATCCTTGATCTGTACCATAGTCTTACAGTGATCACATTCACATGCTGATTATATTTGGATGCTCATTCTCACTACTATATTTGGACTATCTCACAAACTATATTTTGAATGCTCACATGCTATATTGGGTGCTTACTGCCATATCTGGATTGATAGATATCTGCCATGTTTTGAATGATATACACTACTATTGTATGACCCGTGTCAATCTAACCCAGTCTTACCACATTGAACCAGGTTTACCCATCATGGTCGAGTCAAATGGACCAAGGGTGTGAAGGAGATCGAGATCCTAGGTAGCAAATCGACCCAAAAACACTTAGTTTGAGGGGAGGGTCGCATACCCAGCTAAGCAGGGTCGGACCTCCCAAAGGAGAAAGTCAGACCCTCAATTTTGAAGGGAGGGTCGGACATCTTGAACCCTAGGGTCGACGGGATCATCGACCCTCCCATCGACCCTCGGTTACCGTAAGAAATAGAAATTAGGAAATTTCCTAATTTTCGATTGGGATTCTTTCCTAATCTCAATGGGACTTATTTAGGATGTTCCTACTCTATTTAAAGGACGTCCCTAAGCCTCTTTCACTCCTTTCACAACCCTAATTGAATTGAGAGAAAGAGAAGAGAAGGAAAAGAGGAAGAAGAGAAGCAAGGAAGAGAATTTAGCCAAAAGAGAAGAGTTGCAGAGAAGGAGTATTCTTCTCAGGTATGGATACTAATTCTATGAGTTTCTACAGACCTTAGGTTAGATATTGATGAGAGTGTGATCTCGGAGAAACCCAAACCATCAACCCATGGTTAGGTTTTCATGGAAAACCATGGGGGATTACATGAAAGCTATCTAGGTGGATTATACATGGTTTCAGACCATGGAATGAATGTAGAATGGAATGTGGGAGCAAGCCATAGGATCCCAAGCGTGAAGAATGGACTAAAAGAGGGAATTAGATCAAATTGCACCGAGGGTCGCACCGAGGGTCGATGACCATCCGACCCTAGGTGATCCTGACCATCGACCCTCAGTGTTCGGGAAGTTCAGAGTTTGGGGAGGGTCGCACCCAGGGTCGATCAGGACTCCGACCCTACCTCCGACCCTCAGTTTACAGAATGGTTTTTAAATTCAGAATTAATTCTAATTAAATTCTATCAACTTTGTTAGGACTTCTAGCAATATAATAACATTATAAAGGTGATTCTAAAGCTTGAAAGAGTATCTATTAGCAAGCTAAGGTGAGGAAACAAAATTCTAAACTAATTGGTTAATAACAAACTATTTTCTATTTTCTTGAGTCCAATGCCATGTTTGATTCTATGCGAATATGTTTGTAATGCGCATACAACATGTCATCCAATATTTCTATTACTTGTTCATGCATATTTACTTTATTGTTTATAACATGATGATGATGATGATGGTGATAGGAATAGGCATGTGATTGTATGTGTGTGGTTGGTGTACTTGATGCGAGCGAGTATCAGCGGAGGTGTGATGAGAACGTCAATAAACGTTAACCTTTGGCGGGTTTCAGCACTTTAGCTCTATCTCTAACTCAAGTCTTGTGCATTAGCATCGTCGTATCACCATTACTTTAGCAGAACTATTATGTCGTAGAGTATCAGGGGAGGTGGTCTCGGTCCTTGTAGTCTCTGACTCTACCGGGGGGCCTTAGCTCTATCTCTATGGAAATTCTGAGGGATGCTAGGGTGAGGCCTTGGATACACTGTTTGGCATTAGGATTGATTAGTTGCGAGTTCAGTTTGCAAGCCCTCGCTAACAGGGGCATACGTGTTGGTATGGTATTATATAGCAATAAACGTTAACCTTTGTTGTATAATGTCATGGTTAGGGTGGATGGGGACGACGATAAACGTTAACCTTCGGGCGAACTTCCACACCCTGTGTATAGAGGCGGGGTCAATAAACGTTAACCTTTGACCACCCAACCTTTCTATTGCACATTGCAAACTATAAACCAGACCAAAGATATGAATTGATTGCATGCATATGTACTGTTGCATTGTTTTGTCTACTCACTGAGCCATGATGTGTGCTCACCCCCTCAACGTCGAATATTTTTAGTTGATGATGTAGGTTATATAGTTGAAGATTACATGAATGCTCCAGCATACGGGAACGTGGCGACGATGGAAGCTGAAGCTGAAGGGGATACACATGACTCCTCTTGCGAGTGCAACTCATGTGTATTCGATTAGATATTTTCTTAGGTTTATTTATTTGAATTTAATAAAGACATGTATTTGATATTTATTTATGTCCCAGTTGATACAGAATAATTTTTTATTTAATATTTATATCATAGTAGATTCTCATTTCATTTTATTATAAGATTTCCGCTATTGTGTATTTACTCTGATTATGATTATGGATGTATGGGAGTTTAGATAACACGGGGATATCCTACTCGTGATCCTGGTTGAACCGTTGGTTTGCTAGCGGTTCATCACCCCATTCTGAACAGTGCGGAATTGGGGTGTGACAACTTGGTATCAGAGCATCTCAGGCCTTGTCCGCTAAACTAACATACATTCGAGACAATTGTGAACTGAGATAGGATAAAAGTAAAAACAATAATATAAACACACTGTAAGCACAAGTGATGATTGAGACCAAATTTAAAAAAGAGAATAATACATCTATTAAAGGGGAAACAAGTTACATATAATGAGAGAGAGAAACAAAATGTATATACACAACTAAAGCAGAGCACAGTCCACAACCCAGACAGTTACTCTGTAGTACAAGAAGATAAAGTACAATCAAGAAGCTGGAGGTGAAGGAGGAGGCGGGGTCTCACGATCTCTGTCATAGTACTCAGCCTAGACTCTAGTCAACCAGGCTATCTGAGTCTGGGTCGTCTATAGACTAGCTGTGAGATCGGCTACCCTCCGATCAGTCGCACGCTGTACCTCTATAAGCTCTCCCATCCGTGTGTCTGACATGCTCTGGGCAGCTAACAGCTCATCCACTATCACACGCTGAGCGTCTAGCAACTCCTCCATCCTCAGATCAGAGCTGCGCTGAGCCTCCCTGATCTCCTGCAACATCTCCATCATGTCAGAAGGTGGGAGTGAAGGACCAGCCGCATGAGAAGGACCAACCTCAGGTGCAGGAGCCGCCGCAGAAGAAGTACCAACTCCAGCCGCATGTGTAGGGGAAGGTTGTGGTATCGAGTCGACATCCATATACATACGATCGTCATTATCGACAGGATCCACATGAGCTCTAGCAGCGGCCTCAGCGTCAGCCATCTTGATGCGAGTGTGAGGGCGCACCATCTCGTTCATCTCCTCATCACTAACCTGGGCATCCCGCATACCTATCTTGCAGATAGCCTCCCAATCTAGAGGCGACGAGAAGGTCTTCTCCTAGATCTTCTCATCTATTAGGTCAACCCCCAGACGGGTCAGTAGAACTATAATCATGCGTCCATAGGGTAGATTACCCTTATGACCGGACAATGTAGCACTAATCATGGTCCGCATGATGATGTAGGGAAGGCAGACCGGCTATCTGGTGTAGATGCTATATATCAAAAACTGGGTCAACTGAGAAACCCTCTCATAGTGCGCACTCTGTGGAATCAGATTATGCTGGATAATCTTACAGAAGACCCGTGGAGCTGGATGCATGTAACAAGCTCTCATCTGCCAGCGATCAGATCGTAGCAGCTGATTGTCGATCTCTGCCCTCATCTCCATAGAAACAAACTGGGGCTCTCCAGGCGCACAGTACACCATGGGGCCATCATAGGGTATGCCCAACAGATCGGCCAGTTTCCGATAATCAAAGGAAATGTGCACCCCTTTAACATAACTGGTGATGGGCAACTCTTGACCATGTTCAACGTCATTGTAATTCCCCACCACCTGGAGATTACAATAGAACTGGCGCACTAAATCCGGACATGTGCACGCGTCGTAGGTGATGACAGGGAGCCACCCCATATCACCAAATGCTCTCTCTACGTTGAACAAGGCTAGCTCAGCCAAGTTCACCATACGACCACCCTCCACTTTCTTACGGGCATAGTCGGCATACTGTGCCTCGGCTTCATTAGAGTGAAAGTGAAGCGGATCACGAACTCGGGGTATCTTGGTACGAGCCATGGTATCTGCAGATAAGAAAGAGAAAGGGAGACAAGGAGTTAATAGAGTAAAAATCTGAATTTAACATTTTAACGATGTAAGTTGCCCAGAAGCCTCATTTTTCACCATACACGTGGGCGGGAGGACTTACTTAGGTTCCAACACATCCTACGACACTCACACAGTAGGAAATGGAAACCACGAAGACCAATTTGAAGAAATTTCAAGAAATCAAAAAATTTCGACAAATTAGGGCAAACGAGCAAAAATTCAAGTTTCTCGATAACCAACCGATGAAATTAAAAAATTTTTGAGGGCCTTCGTTCCTCGAGGTCCCAATAACAAAAGTCCCCAATAAAAATCAAATTTTTACGGTTGGAAAAAGTTTAATTTGAAAAATACAAGTTAAATGGACAAAAACCTAGAAAAGAAAACCTAAAAACAGGTAAAAATGGGAGAACATACCTATATAGATGACGTGGACGTCGAAACCCCGGCTCAAACCGACCAAAAACAGTGGAGTGGCACTGTAGCAACTCAGAGGGGAGAGACGAGTCGAAACGGGAGGAAAATAATAAGAAATGACCCAAAATCGGATCTTAAAAATCTGATTTTTAGTCTGAGGGTCGGACAATTCGACTAGAACCATCGACCCTTGAATTGACCCTCCCATCGACCCTCGGCTCTCTGGAATCTGACAGAAAATTAAGGGTCGGAACTGAGGGTCGGACACCCATCGACCCTCACATCGACCCTCAGCTCTCGGGAAGAACAGGTCATTCCCAGGGTCGAATACTAAGGGTCGGACATACCATCGACCCTCACCATCGACCCTGCATAGAAAAGACAGTATTTTTCTTTAAAAATGAGCTGAAATTGGAATTTTATATCAGTTAGCGTGCCTACATGAAATATAAATGACTTCTCACCTATTTTGATGATTTTCAGGCACCACCAATTACAGAAGGAATTATGTTTGGACATAGGGTAACCCGACAGAACCGAAATGCACTTCCACCACCACCACCCGTGGAGGAGACCAGTCAGGAAAATAATTATGCACCGGATAATCCAGAACAGGCAAACCCTACAAATTTGCCACCTCCACCACCAGAGCTAACAACCGTGGTGATGAATCTGGCTCAGCAGCTGCAACAGATGCAACACGCACAGACCCAGATGCAAGTTGTGATGGGTATTTGTTCCAAGCCACTCAAGCTGCATCTATGCAGACAGGACAGGCCAGTGCAGCACCGGTGGGTAACCACCCAGCACCTCAGACACCTCAACAACCTGTTGCACAGATTCTAGTACAGGCTCTGGAAGCAGCTCAGGTTAATTACCAGTATCCACCCCATATGTTTGGGGCATATCCCCAAAATCAGTTGGATCACTCTCGATTGGTGGAGAGATTTTTGAAAATGAAGCCTAGGGAATTTAATGGCAAGTCGTCTGATCCATTATGGCCAGCACACTGGATAGACGAGATGGGGAGAAATTTCCTCATGATGACTATTACAGAAGAAGAAAAAGTATTATGTGCCACCTTCATGCTCAAAGGCGATGCACATCACTGGTGGAAATCTACCCGGGACTATCTATTGACCAAGCACGCCCAACTGACTTGGGCTGTTTATAAAGAAGCTTTCTTCGAGAAATATTTTCCACGAAGCTTCAGAGATTCTATGGAGAAGGAGTTTCTGAGTCTATATCAGGGGCAGATGTCAGTGGATGCGTACCAACAGCGTTATGAAGAGCTGTTTTTCTTCGCACCACTAAGTATGCAGGAATAAGAAACCAAAACCCGTAGGTTCGTCACGGGACTGAGAGGAAGCATCGAGAGCATGTTCTGGGCTTAGAAAAGAAGATTTATAATGAAGCTGTCCAAATAGCTCGAGTTATTGAATCGAGCCAGAAGGCTAGCTGGAAATTCTTATAACGGAGGCAATAACAAGACATATAAGCCTTTCCGCCCTTAGAATTTTAATGCTGCAACCAAGACTACTCGAGGGACTCAACCTCAGCCAAAGCCAAATTTTGAAAGCCCAAAGTGTTATAACTGCAACCAACCGGGACATATGGCAAGAGAGTGCCCTACGCCCAAGAAGCAATTCCATCAGGGACGGGGTTGTTACATCCGAGGATGCGGCCGCATCACCCGATGTGGTAATAGGTATGACTGAAACTTTTGAAGTTGTAATTACATTGTGTGAGCATGTAGACTAAGTTAAAATAAATCACAGGTATCGTACCTATAAATGGCGCACCCGCCAGAGTACTCTTCGATTCAGGAGCTACTCATTCATTTATATCTATGTCATTAGGAAAGAAGATAAACTTACCCATCAAAACATTAGACTACAAACTACTTATACGGTCACCGATGGGGTTAGAAGTGGAATTAGAAAAAGGATATGGACCATGTCCAGTCCGCATTGGCGAGAAAACCTTAGATGCAACCTTGATACAACTTGAGATGGTAGACTTTGACGTCATCTTGGGAATGGACTGGTTAGCTCGGCATTCTGCAAACCTACTATGCGCCGAAAAGAAGCTAACATTTAAAGACCAAGCAGGAGCAGAATTCAGTTTTACGGGATTCAAACTTCCCCATAGACGCAAGCTCATACTCTCAGCACTAAAGGCTAAGAAGTGCCTCGAGAAGGGGGCAGTCGGGTATCTAGTATCAGTGGTCGACCTAACCAAGGAAGCACCACAAATGGGAGATATTGAAGTCGTGCGGGACTATCCCAATGTATTTCCGGAGGAACTACCAGGTTTACCACCCGACCGAGCCACAGAGTTTGTGATAGATCTTGTACCTAGAGCCGCACCCGTATCAAAAATACCTTATAGAATGGCTCCTACGGAACTGAAGGAACTGAAAGTGCAACTACAAGAACTACTGGACAAGGGTTATATTCGACCCAGTATATCACCATGGGGAGCGCCGGTGTTATTCGTGAAGAAGAAGGACAGTAGTGTTCGATTATGCATCGACTATCGGGAGTTGAATAAACTGACAATCAAGAATCGATATCCATTACCACGGATCGATAACTTGTTCGATCAGTTGCAAGGAGCAAAGGTATTTTCTAAGATCGATCTTCGATCGGGCTATCATCAATTGAAGATTAAAGAGGGTGATATTCCTAAGACAGCTTTCAGGACCAGATACGGACATTATGAGTTCTTGGTCATGTCTTTTGGATTAACGAACGCACCAGCAACTTTTATGGAACTAATGAACCGGGTTTTCCACGATATGTTGGATACGTCGGTTATAGTATTTATTGATGATATATTGGTATGCTCCAAGGACGAAGAAACTCATATCAAGAACCTAAATGCTGCCTTACAGGATTTAAGGAAAGAGAAGCTATATGCCAAATTTTCAAAGTGTGAGTTTTGGCTAAGTGAAGTCGCCTTCTTAGGCCATGTAGTATCCGCTGAAGGAATCAGAGTAGACCCCAGCAAGATCGAGGCTATTGTAAAGTGGGAAGCACCAAAGAGCGTTTCAGAAATTAGAAGTTTTCTAGGTCTAGCTGGTTATTATCGGAGATTCGTAGAAGACTATTCTCGGATTGCCGTACCTCTCACAAGTTTGACTAAGAAAGGTGAAAAGTTCGTGTGGACCGATAAATATGAGAAGAGTTTTCAAACGCTGAAGACCAGATTGATATCCGCTCCGATTTTGACTATTTCCGTTCTAGGACAAACATTTACTCTATACACAGATGCGTCGGGACTGGGACTGGGATGTGTGCTTATGCAAGGAGAGCAAGTGATTGCTTATGCTTCAAGACAGTTGAAGGTACATGAGAAAAATTATCCCACTCACGATCTGGAGCTAGCGGCAGTAGTACATGCTGTCAAGATATGGAGACATTACCTATACGGGGAGAAATTTCAGATTAAGTCAGACCATAACAGTCTTACTTATCTATTTAATTAGAAGAAATTGAATATGAGACAAAGAAGATGGTTGGAACTACTGAAAGACTATGATTGTGATATCCAGTATCATCCGGAAAAAGCGAACGTAGTAGCGGATGCATTAAGCCGAAAAGCAATGATAAAATCGCAAGGAGAGGTTAGCACAACTGCGGCAATGTGTACTACCGGAATGGTATTCAATCACGGCAATGAGCAATATGTGATAGACGCAACGGATGAGTCAGCCAACCAAGGGTTCATTCATCGATTTTCAAATATGTTCGCTGCATTGAAGATTATACCAGACATAATGGATGAAGTGAAGACAGCTATCAAATCGGATCCTTATCTGAGAACAGTAAAAGAAGATATCAAGAAAGGTAGGACCAATCTTGAGTTCACCTTGGACGAAGAGAAAGTACTGAAATACAAAGGAAGAATATGTGTACCGGAAACAAAAAGTATGGACATTAGACACTGACTGATGAAAGAAGCCCATACCACCATCTATTCGATACATCCTGGAAGTACAAAAATGTATCATGATCTAAAGAAACTATATTGGTGGAGGGGAATGAAAGCAGATGTAGGCAAGTTCGTGTCTCAATGCCTAAATTGTCAGAAAGTAAAGGCTGAACGAAAAAAACCCGCAGGACTGTTACAGCCATTACCGGAACCAGCATGGAAATGGGACTGCATCACTATGGACTTCGTCATGGGACTACCACTGACTCCTCGAGTAGTTGACGCAGTTTGGGTGATTGTGGACCGTCTGACTAAAACATCTCGCTTCATACATATACGACCTCAGTATACACTGGAAGGTTAGCAAAGCTGTATGTGGATAATATTGTTTGGTTACATGGTGTTCCAGAAAGCATTGTGTCGGATAGAGATCCACGATTTACTTCCAAGTTTTGGGAAGGATTGCAAAAGGCTATGGGCACAACATTGAAGTTCAGTACCGCATTCCACCCACAGACAGATGGACAGTCAGAGCGTACAATTCAGATTCTAGAAGATATGCTACAAGCATGTGTAATTGATTTCAAAGGATCATGGGATGAAAAGTTACCATTGATCGAGTTCGCTTCTAACAATAGCTATCAGGCTACTATACAAATGTCACCTTATGAGGCACTGTATGGCAGAAAGTGTCAAACTCCTTTGTTTTGGAATAAAGTTAGAGAACGTAGTATTGTTGGGCCGGAATTTATTGAAGAGACTTGCCGAGTGGTCGACATTATGAAGGAAAGAGTAAGAACAGCTCAGAATCATCAGAAGCAATATGCAGATACTCGACGCAGAGATCTAGAGATCATTGTAGGTGATAAAATATTTTTGAAGGTATCGCCTATGCGAGGATTAAAAAGGTTCGGGCAGAAAGGGAAACTAAGTCCAAGATATGTCGGGCCGTATGAAATTCTAGCTAAGCATGGTAAAGTGGCTTATCAGTTAGCACTACCACCATCTATGTCAAGTGTGCATGACGTATTTTACATTTCCTATTGAAGAAGTATGTCAAGGATCCAACACACGTTTTGACAGTAGATTTGCCGGATTTGACTGATGATTTGACATTTGAAGTAACACCAACAGAAATCACCAGCCGAAAGGTTCAACGTCTACGCAACCGAGATATCTATTATGTTAAGGTGACATGGAAAAGTAGAGACATGGAATAAATTACATGGGAAGAAGAAAATGCTATGTAGAAGCAATACCATCACTTATTTGATTTAGAAGGTACGTAAAATTTCGAGGACTAAATTTTTATAAGTAGGGGGGAGTTGTAAGACCCGTGTCAATCTAACCTGGTCTTACCACCTTGAACCAGGTTTACCCATCATGGTCGAGTCAAATGGACCAAGGGTGTGAAAGAGATCGAGATCCCAGGTAGCAAATTGACCCAAAAACACTTAGTTTGAGGGGAGGGTCGCATACCCAGCTAAGCAGGGTCGGACCTCCCAAAGTAGAAAGTTAGACCCTCAATTTTGAAGGGAGGGTCGGACATCTTGATACCTAGGGTCGACGGGATCATCGACCCTCCCATCGACCCTCGGTTACAGTAAGAAATAGAAATTAGGAAATTTTCTAATTTTCGATTGGGATTCTTTCCTAATCTCAATGGGACATATTTAGGATGTTCCTACTCTATTTAAAGGATGTCCCTAAGCCTCTTTCACTCCATTCACAACCCTAATTGAATTGAGAGAAATAGAAGAGAAGGAAAAGAGGAAGAAGAGAAGCAAGGAAGAGAATTTAGCCAAAAGAGAAGAGTTGCAGAGAAGGAGTATTCTTCTCAGGTATGGATACTAATTCCATGAGTTTCTACGGACCTTAGGTTAGATATTGATGAGAGTTTGATCTCGGAGAAACCCAAACCATCAACCCATGGTTAGGTTTTCATGAGAAACCATGGGGGATTACATGAAAGCTATCTAGGTGGATTATACATGGTTTCAGACCATGGAATGAATGTAGAATGGAATGTGGGAGCAAGCCATAGGATCCCAAGCGTGAAGAAAGGACTAAAAGAGTGAATTGGACCAAAGTGCACCGAGGGTCGCACCGAGGGTCGATGACCATCCGACCCTAGGTGATCCTGACCATCGACCCTCAGTGTTCGGGAAGTTCAGAGTTTGGGGAGGGTCGCACCCAGGGATCAGGACTCTGACCCTACCTCCGACCCTCAGTTTACAGAATGGTTTTTAAATTCAGAATTAATTCTAATTAAATTCTATCGACTTTGTTAGGTGTTCTAGCAATATAATAACATTATAAAGGTGATTCTAAAGCTTGAAAAAGTATCTATTAGCAAGCTAAGGTGAGGAAACAGAACTCTAAACTAATTGGTTAATAAAAAACTATTTTCTATTTTCTTGAGTCCAATGCCATGTTTGATTCTATGCGAATATGTTTGTAATTCGCATACAACATGTCATCCAATATTTCTATTACTTGTTCATGCATATTTACTTTATTGTTTATAACATGATGATGATGATGATGATAGGAATAGGCATGTGATTGTATGTGTGTGGTAGGTGTACTTGATGCGAGCGAGTATCAGGGGAGGTGTGATGAGAACGTCAATAAACGTTAACCTTTGGCGGGTTTCAGCACTTTAGCTCTATCTCTAACTCAAGTTTTGTGCATTAGCATCGTCGTATCGCTATTACTTTAGCAGAACTATTATGTCGTAGAGTATCAGGGGAGGTGGTCTCGGTCCTTGTAATCTCTGACTCTACCGGGGGGCCTTAGCTCTATCTCTATGGACATTCTGAGGGATGCTGGGGTGAGGCCTTGGATACACTATTTGGCATTAGGATTGATTAGTTGCGAGCCCAGTATGCAAGCCCTTGCTAACAGGGGCTTACGTGTTGGTATGGTATTATATAGCAATAAACGTTAACCTTTGTTCTATAATATCATGGTTAGGGTGGATGGGGACGATGATAAACGTTAACCTTCGAGCGGACTTCCATACCCTGTGTATAGAGGCGGGGTCAATAAACATTAACTTTTGACCACCCAACCTTTCTATTGCACATTGCAAACTATAAACTAGATCAAAGATATGAATTGATTGCATGCATATGTACTGTTGCATTGTTTTGTCTACTCACTGAGCCGTGATATGTGCTCACCCCCTCGACGTCGAATAATTTTAGTTGATGATGCAGGTTATACAGTTGAAGATTACATGAATGCTCCAGCATACAGGAACATGGCGGTGATGGATGCTGAAGCTGAAGGGGATACACATGACTCCTCTTGCGAGTGCAACTCATGTGTATTCGATTAGATATTTTTTTAGGTTTATTTATTTTAATTTAATAAAGACATGTATTTGATATTTATTTATGTCCCAGTTGATACAGAATAATTTGTTATTTAATATTTATATCACAGTAGATTCTCAGTTCATTTTATTATAAGATTTTCACTATTGTGTATTTACTCTAATTATGATTATGGATGTATGGGAGTTTAGATAACGCAGGGATAGCCTACTCGAGATCCTAGTTGAACCGTTGGTTTGCTAGCGGTTCATCACACCATTCTGAACAGTGCGGAATTGGGGTGTGACAACTATTTTTGGAGATACACTGTCACACCCTAATTTTGGACTAACCAATGGTGTGATAAACCGTCATGAAAACCAATGGTTCAAATCAGGATCTCGTATAAGCTATGCCAACCATGTTAAACCAAAACACATTCCACAGTAACAATCAGAGATAATTGAGTAAATAGCGGAAGTTTTATTAACAATGAACTGAGGTCTACATGATAAATAATTAAATGATCCAGTTATCTTCAATTAACCAAAACATATTTAATACATATTACAAGTATCAAAATACAAAAATTAAATACTAAGCGTAACCACGATGGAAATACTCGCATGACGAGTCATAATCGTCCTCCACAGCTTGTACATCCATAGCCACAATTTGTCCATACATTGGCATATTCATATAATCTTCAATGGTAACACCTACAACATCATAAACTAAAAAGAATTATGCGCGCAAGGGTCAGCTTTCCAACTTGAGCTCAGTGAGTTAACAAAACAATGTAACAAACATATGCATGCATTCAATTCATATCTTTGGTCTGGTTTTTAAGTTTGCAATGTGCTATAGAAAGGTTTGGTGGCCCCCGCACCTCTATACACGAGTGTATGAATCCGCTTAATGGATCAAACACCATTGCCGTCCCACATGCACCCACCAAGGAATAGAGATAGAGCTAAAGTGTCCGGATCAAACACCGCCAACACTTTCCTTGATGTCCTATCTATACCAACACGTAAGCCCCTATTGGCGAGGGCTTGCAAACTGGGCTCGCAACTAACCAATCCTAAATGTCATCCAGCGTATCCGAGGCCTCACTCCAGCATCCCTCAATACATCCATAGAGATAGAGCTAAGGCCCCCCGATAGAGTCGAAGACTACACGGTCCAAGACCACCTCCCCTGATGCCCTATGACGTAATAGTTCTGCTAAGGTAATGACGATACGAAGATGTCAGTGGGCAAGACTTGAGTAGAGATAGAGCTAGAGTCTGGTGACCAGGTCAAGACCACCATACCATGTCCTCTCCTTGTTGCTCCACTAGCATCAAGGACACTAACCACACACACATAATCACATGCCTATTCCTAGCATCATCATCATCATCATATTATAAATAGACAGAAATAAATATGCATGAGCAGTAATAGCAAGAATATTGGATGACATGTGAGATGCACATTACAAACATACAAGCATAGAATCAATCATGGCATTGGATTCAAATAAATAAATAATTTTTTATTATTCAATTAGTTTAGGTCTTGTTCCCTTACCTGTTAGCAAAACTTGATCTCCTTTTAAGCCTTGTAATTCTTTTTGAATTTCTTTAATAACCTAAAAGTTATATGAATTTAAGTTAGGATTCATATGTAACATGTTACCATAGTCAAAAATTGAAATAGAGCATTGATATGTGTCTGATTGGTTCTATGGTCTCATACTGTGTCGACCTTACTGCTTACGGTCGATACCCTATGGTCGCATATGGTGCGACCGTAGCTACGTCCATATGGTTTTTGAAATCTTTCCAAATGCCTATGGTCGATCCTCTGGTCATGCTGGTCATGCTATGGTCAACCGTAGATGCGACCTTGAGATTTCTGGTCACAGACTACATGCAATTCGAGTTCTTCCTGGGTCGATTCCTCTACTCTTTAATTGGGTTTATCCTAAGGTCATCCTATGGCCATCATTAGTAGTTTCTTACTAACCCATATCATCAAACTCATCCCTCATGGTTATCCTTAGGATTTTCTCAAGGAATCACATAGATCATAATAGGTTGATATCTCCTAACCTCCATAGAAGTCTTATTCCTTAGAGTTTACATCTCCAGAGATTAGGTTCATACCTTTTCCTGTGATACAGAGCCAATCTCTTCTCAGCAAAATCTTCTCCTTAGTCTTTTTTTCTTCTCCTTCTCTTCCTTCTCTTCCCTTCTCTTTCTCTAAGGTTTACTAATGTTCTAAAAGAGTGAAAAAGGGCTGAGGGACATCCTTTATATAGAGGAAAACTCTCCATATAGAGTCCTCTTTCAATTAGGAAAGAACTCCTCCTCAAATTAGGAAAGTTCCCAACTTGGAGTCTGATCTGGGGTCTCACGGTCGATGGCTATGGTTGCAGAACCCATCGACCTTAGGGTCAAAATCATCCACCATGGGGTCCTGGATCTGTGATCTTCATTCTTACCATATGGTCGACCATACCTACCCAGGTATCCGACCATATGCATACAGTTTTGGGTGTTGAGTCAATTTTTATACTTGGTTTGTGATCCATCTTCACACGATCGGTCCACTTGGTCCAGCTATGATGGGAAGACCTGGCACGACACGGTTAGACCAAGTTAGTGGAGTGTAGGTCTTACATACACTTTTATAAATCTTAAGTACAAACCAATTAGGGAAAGTGAAATCGTAAAATTGAAAGAACACAATGATTAGGGTAAGAAACCCTAAAACTGGCAAGAACAAAATAATTAGAGTAAGAAACCCTAGAATTGGAAAGATAAAGAGAAAGGGGCAGGATACCCTAGAAAACATAAAGAGTTGAACAAAAGGGGCAGGATACCCAAGAAAACTTGAATTCCTTCGAACTATGTCGTACCTGATTTATAGGGCATGCCCTAGAATATGTAGGTAGTTTGGGAGAGTCCACAAACACGGTACAAAGCCATACACAGACCATCCATCTAGCATAAACTTTAATTTGAACAAAGAATCTAATTAAAGCACATGCATAAGCTACATCCATAATCTTTAATCACACAACCCATTCAAACTACTTTTTGGACTTGATTTCCAAGATAGAATACATAGGTAGTTTGAGATGGACATCTCAGATTCACTCCAAGACTGAACCATCATTTGGTTTGATTTACTGTACTGTATTTTGTATATTGTTTGTTTATTTGCTTCAGAACATGATTGGTTGAACCCTAGGAAAGAAGAACATAGCAACTTGGTTTAGGACATCCCCCGTTGAACCCTAGTCATCCAGTTGACCAAGCATAGTCGGAATTAGAGTCTGAGGAAAGTTTAAAAGGCCGATCTTGATCCAGCGGTTTGGGTGCCTAATACCTTTCCATAACCATACCTTGAATACTTACCCAATCTCTTGCAGACCAAAGAACTGATACATTGGGTCATGAGTCAACAAAAGTCTTACCTTACGGTGAGACTACATTTTTAGAGGTCCTAGACCTTAATCTAGGTGGAGACTCCAACAAACATTGATCTTCATTGATATATTTTCCTAAGGAGGATCACCCATTATCCTCACAGTGGCGACTCCACTAGGGATTTATATTCAAACTCCTAGGATACTTTCCTTACATTGATTACTTGACATTGGATGCTAGATCTAGAGTACTATATTTATTGTTTGTACATATTATTTTAGGGGGAATAAGTTCAATCACACATCGTGCCATTAGCCGACCCGGGTCCTCATGCATATGGGATCACCTACTAGGCAAAAAGCATAACCTTGACACATACCTTGTAGGGGTCATGACCGGTGAGAGCCTCTGATGATTGTTTCTCTGGTCTGCCCAGAGAGGCGTCATCGCTACTCCACGTCGCTTAACTTTCTGAACCATGGTATATCAAAAGGAATCAAGGGGCCCATTATTCACCGTATAAATGGGATAGGTCCACTCCTCCTCATCAAGGTAGACTTTTCTATCCTAACCTAGATTGCAACCCATGTTTGTTATTTTTGGTCCATCATTGAACTGACATGGTAAAATCTACTCGATCATGATATTTACATTCGAGACATTGAAGTTTTGCCTGTTTTTGTCCTTGACTTGTCAACATGTTTGGATCTACATTTGAGTATTCTTGTCTCTCACTCGTTGGGAGCGTAAGGGTTATGTATACTCGCATCCACATTAGTGTGGGCAATCTGTACACACCCTCCATCATACAAAGTTCAATGCATCGGACCGTTCAATATTGATACATCAATCTCAAAAAATGATCAGAAAATCCCTGTCATGACATAGATACTGTGACCAAGTCAAAATCTATGGGTTTTTTCAATCATGAACCGCTTTTGTCACCCTTCATGAAAACTACAAATAAGCATATCTACTTCAATTTCTTGGAATTTGATGAACTACATGGTCGAACCTTGGTGCTACAATGATCCGTATGGAATCTTGAGGTCCCAAGGCCAATCACGGGGTCATTCAAATACAACTAAATTATTACAGATAATGTCTAATGGATGGTTTTCATGAAGGAGCTAACTTTGTTTGGTCGAGTTAGCTTGTATGTGCATGTGTATTCTTCTCGTATCCAATCACTTCCAAGTCTTAACCTCTGTTCATTGTTTATATAGGAATAAAAAAAAAAGAAAAAAAAGAAAAAAAAAGAAAAAAACAATAAACAAAAAAAAAATAAAAATAAAAAAACAAAAAAAAGGAAAGAAGGTAGGTTGAACTAGGGAGGATAGGATTGTCTAGACCTGAGAGAACGTTTGAGTGAGTAGACAAAGCATCTACTCCTATTACATCCACTCATAGGAAAGTCCCACCATCACCGGTTCATATCTTGGTTCATGTTTACAAGGAGAATTTTGATCCTCAGAGTGCCATAGTAGTTAAAAGACAACACATTGAGAGCCTAATGTTCTAGAGTGGAATTGATCATCTAAAATTAGAGTTAAGGAATCCAAGAGGGTAGAAAGATGAATCATAGATTCTGAGAGATTACGTGTTTTTTTTTCCCATGCTAGCATACCTATCAAATTTAAATGGAAAAATTAAGATAGGAAATCATTTCATTTACCCTTGGTGACTGAGCCACTTTGGCTAACGGAGTTGGTTTCTGACTCCCAAGTATTACTTTCATCACCTTAGGTGACCAGAATTCTCAGATTCAAAGGAGTAGCCCTCAAACCTTCAAGAATGGCCTTCCTACCTCCCAAATTCCAGGATGAAAGGGAAGACCATGTGATCCCAAAATTGTTGTAGCCTAAAAATGAATTTCAAATCCACACTAAATTGGGGCACAACCAAAATGTCAACACACCCTAAGCTAAAATGTCAGTGCACCCTAAACTGGGGCACAACCAAAATTTCAGTGCATCCTAAACTGGGGCATAACAAAAATGTTAGTGCACCATAAACTGGGCACAACCAAAATGTCAGTACATTCTAAACTAGGGCATAACCAAAATGTCAATGGATTCAAAGTGGGGTAGACCAAAAGAGCAGTGGACCAAACTAGGGTATAGGCCAGAGTTTCATGACATCCAAACTAGGGCATAAGATTGGAATACATCAAACCTAGACTGGGTCATAGACCAGGTGAATGTCAGTACTGAACTGGGGCATAGATCAAAATACTAATAGACTCAAGTGGGGTATAACACAGGATGGAAAGTGTCAAACACTTGTCGATTGATAGGCATGATGAGCCTTACTAGTTGAAGTCTGAATGGAGAATCGGTCCCACAATTGATCATAAGTTGGCATTAATGACATTGTATTAATTGGGGTAACTTGGTGAATTGCTTGTCTAAACTGGCTACTATCGATATCTGATAGATCATCTATGTTTGGGCTCGAGTCCAATATGTCCGTAGACAGTCCAGTCCAAAATGCTCTGAAAAAATGATCAATATTCATCTCATTTGAGACATTAACTACATTGCTTTACTACTTCCAGTCCATTCCTTCATAGTTTGATACTTCTTCCTCTTTGATGTTCGCTGAAAATTTTGACTTTGATGATGATCTGGGTGATGAGCCACAATGTGAACTTCTAATCCATCGGCCTTTGGAGAAATGAAAGTTCAACACACATGTGAAAGTGACAAATGATTAAGTTTAAGACATGAAAGCACTCTTAGAGATATAAGTTGGCACATCAAGAAGTCACCCAATTTGATCGATTTAGAGAAGGAGCTTTATGGGATATTCCTTGAAAGCAGATAACGTTTATAGACTCATACAAGTGGTTTATTCGGCTTTGCAAAAATGGGTTTACACACAAGTCATCATAATGTTTACATCAATCCAAGTGATCAAGTCTTCTACAAGTGCATGAAGTTTACAAACATGAATTGTGCTACAGATCAACCCCAAAGTCAAAGATGAGCCCCCCCCCAAAAAAAAAAAAAAAAAGAGAAAAAAAGAGAAAAAAAAAGAAAGAAAATAGTGCTATGCAAAAATAATGATGTTGGTTGGCATTCTCCTTTGGAACCCTAACGATGGATGAGATCGGATATGGTACAAAAACATAGGGCAGCTTCTTTGGAATCTTGGTGATGGTAGATAAGTTCAATTACAAAGCGAAGACATGGGGCAACTTCTTCGAGACACTAATGGTGGACAAGTTTAACTACGGTGAAACGAGACATAGGGTAGCTTTCTTTGGAACCCTGGCACTAAGTCGGTTCAATTATCGGTACCTCTACAAGTGGCAATATTTTTCAAAACTCGATGGAAAATTGGTTTAGTTATCATGTGACAACATATGGACACTATTTCTTGGAACCTGATTGATTACTTGATCATTTGTTGTGTTTCACATTGTGTGTTGAGCTAGATTTTCGATACTGATCACTACATTTTGCCCATACAGGGGGTGGTCTCGTCACTTTGTTGTCATCAGAGGATGATTGCTTATCGGCTAAAGACTCTCTCTCTCATTCATTAATCTAACAACCTTCCAAAGAGTCTACATTATATGCCCTTCCTTCAAATGTCACAAAATTTTATGGCGTTGTCTCTTGCAAATACGTCTTCTTTTTTAAGCATGAATTTTGTTCAATAAATCTGACTGGAATATCTATCTGTCGTTCATCATTTCGATGGCATCCGAGAATTCCCATAGTCCTTTGTTGCTAGCCAATAAAATGGCACCACCTAGTGGAGATCAAGCCATTCTACATAAAAAACCAAACACTCTCCCAATGGAAGACCCATTGGACTGTTTCTTATTTGCCCATCTGGACCTTCGTCATCATACTCGTCTACAGACTTAAACAATTTGGGCCTAGATGTGGTTATAGCCGTTTCGACATCTAAGCATAGATTTCTAAAACTTGTTTTATATCTGAATGACACCAAGAGGAGAAAGCGTTGTTATAAGCATATACCCTAATTCTTATTGTGAGGACAATGGGAAATCGATGATCCTCTTCGAGATGAATGTGTATCATGTATCGATGAAAATCAATTATTCTGTTGGAGTCGCCACCTAGATTAAGGTCTAGGACCTCTAAAAATGTAGCCTCACCCTAAGGTAAGACTTCTATTAACTCATGACCTAATGTATCAGTTCTTTGGTCTGCAAGAGATCGGGTAAGTATTCAGGGTATGGTTATGGGAAAGTGTTAGGCACCCAAACCGCCCGATCAATATCGGCCTCCTAAACTTTCCTTAAACTCTAATTTTGACTGTGCTTGGTCAACTGGATGACTAGGGTTCAATGGGAGATGTCCTAAACCAAGTTGCTAAGTTATTCTAACCTAGGGTTCGGCCAATCATGTTTTAAACCAAATAAACAAGTAAATGTAATATACAATATTATACAGTGAACTGGACCAAAGATGGTTCGGTCTTGGACTGAATTTGAGACGTGTAAGACATCTCAAATTGCCTACGTATTCCAATCCTGGAAATCAAGTCCAAAAATATAGTTCGAATGGGTTTTGATTAAAGATTATGAAAGTGATTTATGCATGTGCTTCAATTAAATTTTTTTGTTCAAGTTGAAGTTTATGCTGGATGTATGGTTGATGGGTGGCTTTGTACTGTATTTGGGATTCCCAAATTGCAGTGTACCCTAGAAATCAGGTACGATGTAATTCAAAATTTATGAGAGTCGGATTTGGAATATGTACCAAATTCCTTCTATTTTTGTCAGTAGGATCCAGGGATGATACCTAAATTCCTATCATTTTTATTGTTTCCATTGTTGTCAATAGGATCTAGGGATGAGACCTAAATTCCTACCATTTTTATTTGGAATGTGTACCAAATTATTTCCATTTTTTTAATAGGATCTAGGGATGAGACCTAAATTCCTATCATTTTATTTTGGAATGTGTACCAAATTATTTCTATTTTTGTCAATAGGATCTAGGGACGAGACCTAAATTCCTATTATTTTTATTATTTCCATTTTTTTCAATAGGATCTAGGGATGAGACCTAGATTCCTACCATTTTTATTTGGGATGTGTACCAAATTTTTTCTATTTTTGTTAATAGGATCTAGGGATAAGACCTAAATTTCTACCATTTTTATTTTGGAATGTGTACCAAATTCTTTCTATTTTTGTCAATAGGATCTAGGGATGAGCCCTAAATTCTTATCATTTTTGTTGTTTCCATTTTTTAGGTTTTCTAGGGTTTCCTTTCCATTTTCATTGTGATTTTCAATTTTTAGGGTTTCATACCGTAATTGCTATTTTTCCATTTTTAGGGTTTTCTACCCTAATTTCTATTTTTTTTTCCCATTTTTAGGGTTTTCTACCTAATTGCTATTTTCTTTTCTTTTTTAGGGTTTTGTACCCTAATTGCTATTTACTTTCCATTTTTAGCGTTTTCTACCCTAATTGTTATATTCCATTCTAGGGTTTATTTTGCCCTAGTTGTTGTACTCAATAATAGCAATGTAAACAATCCAACATAGCAATGTGAACTTAAATATAGCAGTGTAAGCATCCAAACATAGCATGTTAGAAATATATCTAAATTTAGCAACAAATTAGTCAAAGATGGCAAGTGAGCATGTGAATCAACATAAACATGGTAAGTGTGCAATCCAAAAATAGAAGCATCCAAAGATAACATGTGAAAGCATTCCAAGTATGGCATGTGAGAGTGTAAGCATCAATTATGACAATTATGTGGCATCCAAACATATCAGTGAGCATCTAAAAACATTCATGATGAAAAATTCAACAGTATAAATCACTCTGGATGGTAATCTAACCGTTCAAATTCATTTAAAACATTCAAAAATATAATCAAACGGTTCAAATCACTCAAGATGGTAATCCAACCGTTCAGATTCATTTAAATCAGTTTTCATGTCATCCAATGGTTAAGATCACAAATTAACATGCATCATATGATAAAATCTTCAAAATCAATGGTTTAGATCAACTTAAATCACATTAACATGCAAATAATATGATCAAATGAAGCAGATTGGGTATGAGGCAGAATTGATCAGGTTTGTGAAAATCAAGTGGGAACCATCTAATAATTAATGTGAATGGAAAGTGTGTGGCTTGTGGTGATGGCTGGGTTTGGCCGTGAGTGGAGTGAGATCTATAGGTGTAGAGCGGTGGTGATCTGGTAAGGTGGTTTTGGGATGTGGTAGTGTTGCTTGATGAGCAGGTGGTTTTGGTAATGTGGACTAGTTTGTGAGATGGGGATCAATATTCAGTGCTAGGTGTTGAGGTGTGCAAGGCTGGCAGTACAGGTGATAATGGTGGTGTGGCTCACGGTGGCTACAATCATAAAGAGCTTACCTGAATCTTCTTCTCCCTCGCTCTCTTCTGCTCTTTCTCGATCCCTCAGGCCGTCCCTCTTCTTCTTCTCCTCTTGTTCTCGATCTGCCACCCTCTTCTTTTATTATTATTTTTTTCTTCTTCTCCTCCTCCCCATCTTCTCGGTTCTTCCCCTCTTATTTTATTTTTTTTTCCTTCTTCTCCTCCTCCCCATCTTTTCAGTTCTTCCCCTCTTCTTTTATTTTCTTTTTTTTTCTTCTTCTCCTCCTCCCCATCTTCTCGGTTCTTCCCCTCTTCTTTTATTTTATTTTTTTTCCTCCCCCCATCTTCTCGGTTCATCCCCTCTTCTTTTATTTTATTTTTTTCTTCTCCACCTCTCTCTTTTTCTTCTTTCGGTCTTCTCCTTTTTCTATTTTATTAATCTCCCTCCACCGCTCTCTCTCCCTCTCTCCTCTTTTCTCGGTCCCTCTCTTTTCTCCTCTTCTAGATCTCCTTGATCTTCTCCTCCTCTCCTCTTCTAGATCTTCTCCTTTTCTGTTTTATATTCTACCGCTCTCTCTCTCTCTCCTCTTCTTTCGGTCCCTTTCTTTTCTCCTCTTCTAGATCTCCTCGATCTTCTCCTCTTCTCCTCTTCTAGATCTTCTCTTTTCTATTTTATATTCTACCGCTCTCTCTCTCTCTCCTCTTCTTTCGGTCCCTCTCTTTTTCTATTTTTTTTGTCTTTTTTTTCTCACCGCCCCACCCCCTTTCACCTCTTCTCATTTCCTGATTTTTCAACTCCCTTCTTCTTTTGTTATTTCCTTTTTTTAATCAAAATCTCATGGCCAACTTCTCCCAATCTTTATTAGATTTTTTTATTTCTTTTTCTCTCTCTTTTAGATTTCGTTGATTCCCTTCTTATTTCTTTTTTTATATATAGAAAACATATATTTAAATATATAATATATTAATATATTAATATATATGATATAATATACATATAGGACATATGCATATATTATATGATATATTATAATATATTATACATTATATAATAATATATAAAAGAAATACATGCATATGCATCGACATGAATTGGTCCGGATTGACAAGGATTGATTGGATTGGGCCAACACAGGCTAGGGTTGAGTTGAGTTGACTGGAATTAACTGGGTTTTCTCTTTCTATCATTTTATGGGTCATTTCCACTGTTATTCTGCACGGTTTCGTTAGCCTCTATTCTAAATTTTCTACATTCACTTTGTAGAACACTAAAAATGAGGAATATAAGAGCATGAATCACCTCATTTGGAAATAAAATGACCAACTTATGAATTTCTGAAGTTTAAGCAGGCCAATTATCGATAATTTGACTGACCCTTCTGCATGGGACCCTCCGGAGACTTCTACCCTAGATTTTCCACGTCCACTTTATAGGACATCACAAATGAAGAATAATGGCCTTGGATTCATCTGAATCCGACGTACAACGGAAAAGATATGAAGCTTAGAAGTTCTAACGATAACTTTGCATGCAAGCTTGCATGGGGCCCACTGGTGACTTCTACCGGAAATCATTTACGTCCACTTTGAAGAGGACTAAAAATAAGGAATAATGGTACTTAAACCATATGATTCAGATGTCGGATGATCAAGATATGATGATTTGAAATTCAAACAATCCAACTTACGATAATTTGCATGAAAGCCCCTGGTATTATTTATGATAATTTCAGAAACCTCCCTTGTACGTATCATCCGACTAAAATGATCATATCTTCTTCATTTGATATCAGAATTGAGCAATTTTGGTCTCATTTTGAAGATAATTCCATGACCTATGCAACCATGCAGATTATAGCTTGTGACCTTGTTGTGGGATCCACCAAAAACTATCTCGAGGTCGTAGTCAAAACCTGAATTTTTACTTATCTTTCATCCTTTGTTGTCCACACACTAGTAGGACTTTGTTCAGTTGGAAATGGCAAAAATGGGGTGCTTACAGATGCCCCTCTTTGGCCGAGATTGTAAACAATTGAGGCCGAAGACAAAGTGGCCCATTTTTGCATAATTTTGCACTTGATCTGGATTCTACCATTGCACAACAAACAACTGTAGATGTCAAGCTCCTTGAGTAGCGACCTCATCAAGTCTGTGACTTTATCTCAAGATCGCTCATGATGTAATTGTAACTATCAAGCTTCTTGAGTAGCGACCTCATTAGGTCTGTGACTTTAGCTCAAGACCGCTCATGATGTAACTGTAACTATCAAACTTCTTGAGTAGCGACCTCATCAGGTCTGTGACTTTAGCTCAAGACTGCTCATGATGTAACTGTGACTGTCAAGCTTCTTGAGTAGCAACCTCACTGGGTCTGTGACTTTATCTCAAGACCGCTCATGATGTAATTGTAACTGTCAAGCTTCTTGAGTAGCAACCTCATCAGGTCTGTGACTTTATCTCAAGACCGCTCATGATGTAACTGTGACTGTGCTTTGTGCTCTGGATTTGTAATCTCTGAATGTATAGCCTCTGGATGTGTATCCTTTGGATGTATAGCCTCTGGATGTATAGCCTTTGGATGTATAGCCTCTGGATGTGTAGTCTTTGGATGTATAGCCTCTGGATTTGTAGCCTTTGGATGTGTAGCCTTTGGATGTATAGCCTCTGAATGTATAGCCTCTGAACCGAATTTGGGGTGTCCCAAATTACCTACGTATCCTTTGGGACTTCCGTCCCTCCAGAATCAGGTTCCACGTAGTTCGGGTTAGAACTTTCTCTCTCTTCCCATGATCTTTCATTCTTTCTTCTTTTTTTTTCTCTTTTTTTATTCTTCTTCCTTCTCTTTGTTCTTTGATCCTCATGTTCTCTTTGTACTTTCATCTTTCTTTCCCTGATCTTTCTTTCTTTTTTTTTTTTTTTTGTTCTTTTCAATTCCTTTCTTCATTTCCAAAACGGGTTTCCATAAATATTGGGGTAGCCGCAATAGGGCTTAGAATCTGCATTTAGTCCACTAACACTACTCGAAATCCAAGAGGAATTAGAGATAATGATTTGATTGACTTTCCTTGACTTGACTTAATCTAGACCGAGAGAAACATGTTTCTTTTCTTTAAAAGGCAATTTTGAATATGTTCTGCATTCCTGCCAAATTTATATGTGTTTCACTTTGATCAAAGGGCAATCAGGTCTTTTTAATGTGGGGCAAATGATGACAATGACTCAATTTTATTTCATTTTTTCAAATTTGTATGGGTCATCTTTCTCTTACATTCAAATAAACTCAACTAGAGTTTCAAACAGGGGGCTCAACTAAACTCATGATGTTTGTATAACTGGGTGATTTTACCCCAGTGTCTAAGTTCAAGTCTGCACACATTGATAGGCAGGCGACTTTTGAGTCATCACTAGAAATAACCTTAAGGATATGCAACCCTACACTAATCTTTAGAAAAAATGTCAAAAGAATGCTTTCTCCTTTCGGTATCATTCAGATATAAAACAAGTTTCAACAAGCTATGCTCAGATGCTGAATCAGTTATAACCATGTTTGGGCCCAAATCCTTTAAGTTTGTATACAAGTATGACGACGAAGTTCCAGATGGACAAATAAGAAACTATCCAATGGGTCTGCCATTGGGAGAGTGTTTGGTTATTTATGTAGAATGGCTTGATCTCCACAAGGCGATGCCATTTTATTGGCTAGCAACAAAAGACTATGGAATTCTTGGACGTCGTCGAAATGATGAACGACAGATAGATATTCCAGTCAGATTTATTGAACAATATTTATGCATAACAAGACGACGTGTTCACAAGAAAGGGTACCATAAAATTTTGTGACATTTGAAGTAAGGGCATGTAATGTAGACTCTGTGGAAGATCGTCAGATTGATGGATGGGAGAGAGAGTCTTTAGCCGAAAAGAAATCCTCTGATGACAACAAAGTGATGAGACCACCCCCTATATGGGCGGCATGTAGTGACCCATATCAAAATTCAGCTTAACACACAACGTGAATCACAACAAAAATCAGGTTCTAAGAAATGGTGTCTATATGTCATTGTACGAGAACCAATTGTCTTATTGCTCTATAACTGAACTCGTCCATCAGTAGGGCTCCAAAGGAGTTGCCCCATGTATATGCCTTGTAATCGAACTCACTCATCATTAGTGTTTCAAAGTAGTTGCTCCATGTCTATGCACCATAGTTGAAGTTGTCCACCATCATTGTTCCAATGTAGTATGCTAACCAACCTCATTATTTTGTATAACTCTTTCTTTTCTTTTTTTCTTTCTTTCTTTTGTCTTTTTTTTTTTTTATCTCATCTTTGACTTTGAGGTTGATCTATAGCATGTTTTATGTCTGTAGACTTCATGCACTTGTAGAAGACTTGATCATTTGGATTGATGTAAACTTGATAATGCCTTATGTGTAGATGCATTCTTGTAAAACTAAATGAACCACTTGTGTGAGTCTATAAATGTTCTCTACATTCAAGGAATATCTCAAAAAAAAAAAATTCTTTCTATAAATCGATCAAATGGGATGACATTTTGATGTACCAACTTGTATCTTTGAGAATGCTTGCATTACTTCAACTTAATCATCTATAACTTTCAGGTGTGTTGAGCTTTCATTTCTCTAAAGGCCAATTGTAAGTCCCGTATCAAATTAACCCGGTCTTATCACCTTGAACTAGGTTTACCCATCATGGTTGAGTCAAATGGACCAAGGGCGTGAAGGAGATCATGATCCCAGGTATCAAATCGACCCAAAAAAAACTTAAATTAGGGGGAGGGTCGCATACCCAGCAAGAGAGGGTCGGACCCCCCAAGACAGAAAGTTAGACCCTCTGTTTTACAAGGAGGGTCGGACACTTTAGGAAACCTAGGGTCGACGGATCATCGACCCTCTCATCGACCCTCAATTTCCGCCAAACTGAAATTAGAAAATTTCCATAATTTCGATTGGGATTCTTTCCTAATCTCAAAGGGACTTATTTTAGGATGTTTCTACTCTATTTAAAGGATGTCCCTAAGCCTCTTTCACTCTTTTTACAATCCTAATTGAATTGAGAGAAAGAGAAGAGAAGGAAGAGAAGAAGAAGAGAAACAATGTAGAAAAGAAAGCAAAAGGAGAAGAGTTGCAGAGAATGAGTGTTCTTCTCAGGTATGGATATTAATTTCATGAGTTTCTATAGGCCTTAGGTTAGATAATGATGAGAGTGTGATCTCAGAGAAACCCTAACCATCAATCCATGGTTAGGTTTTCATGAAAAATCATGGGAGAATGCATGAAAGCTATATAGGTGGATGATTCATGGTTCTAGACCATGGAATGCATGTTGAATGGACTGTAGGAGCAAGCCATAGGACCCCAAATATGAAGAATGGACAAAAAGGAGGAAAATTGACCAAAAACCACCAAGGGTCGCACAGAGGGTCGATGACCATCCGACCCTATGTGATCCTGAGTATCGACCCTTAGGGTTCGGGAAGTCCAGATTTGGGGAGGGTCGCACCCAGGGTCGATCATGACTCCGACCCTACCTCCGACCCTCAGTTAACATAATGGTTTTAAAAATTAGAATAAATTCTAATTAAATTTTATCGACTTTGTTAGGTTTTCTAGCAATATAATAACATTATAAAGGTGATTTTAAAGCTTGGAAGAGTATCTATTAGCAAGCTAAGGTGAGAAACAAAACTCTGAACTAATTGGTTAATAACAAACTGTTTTCTCTTTTCTTGAGTCCAATGCTATGCTTGATTCTATGCGAATATGTTTGTAATGTGCATACAACATGTCACCCAATATTTTTATTATTTGTTCATGCATATTTACTTTATTGTTTATAACATGATGATGATGATGATGATGATAGGAATAGGCATGTGATTGTATGTGTATGGTTGGTGTATATGATGCGAGCGAGTATCAGGGGAGGTGTGATGAGAACGTCAATAAACGTTAACCTTTGGCGGGTCTTAGCACTTTAGCTCTATCTCCAACTCAAGTCTTGTGCATTAACATCGTCGATCGCCATTACTTTAGCAGAACTATTATGTCGTAGAGTATCAGGGGAGGTGGTCTCGGTCCTTGTAGTCTCTGACTCTACCGGGGGACCTTCGCTCTATCTCTATGGACATTCTGAGGGATGCTGGGGTGAGGCCTTGGATACACTGTTTGGCATTAGGATTGGTTAGTTGAGAGCCCAGTTTGCAAGCCCTCGTTAGCAGGGGCTTACGTGTTGGTATGACACTTTACAGCAATAAACGTTAACCATTGTTGTATAATGTTGATGATTAGGGTGGATGGGGACGACAATAAACGTTAACCATTGGACGGACTTCCACACCCTGTGTATAAAGGCGGGTTCAATAAACGTTAACCTTTGACCACCCAACCTTTCTATTGCGCATTGCAAACTATATACCAGACCAAAGATATGAATTGATTGCATGCATATGTACTGTTGCATTGTTTTGTTTCCTCACTGAGCCATGATGTCTGTTCACCCTTCGACGTCGAATATTTTTAGTTGATGATGCAGGTTATATCGTTGAAGACTATGTAAATGCTCCAGCGTACGGGAACATAGCGGCGATGGAAGTTGAAGCTGAAGTGGATACACATGACTCCTCTTGCGAGTGCAACTCATGTGTATTCGATTAGATTTTTAGTTTTCTTTATTTGGATTTATTAAAGGCATGTATTTGGTAATTATTTATGTCTTAGTTGATACAAAATAATTTGTTATTTAAATATTAATATCACAGTAGATTTTCAGTTCATTTTACTATAAGACTTCCGCTATTATATATTTTCTCTGATTATGAATGTGGATGTATGGAGTTTAGATAACACAGATATAGCCTACTTGAGATCCTGGTTGAACCGTTGGTTTGTTAGCGGTTCATCACACCATTCTGAAGTGTGCGGAATTGGAGTGTGACAACTTGGTATCAGAGCATCTCAGGCTTTGTCCGTTGAACTAGGATACATTCAAGACAATTGTGAACTGAGATAGGATAAAAGTAAAAACAGTAATATTAACACACTATAAGCACAAGTGATGGTTGAGACCAAATTTTAAAAGAGAATAATGCATCTATTAATGGGGAAACAATTTTACATACAGGAGAGAGCAACAAACGTATATACATAATTAAACTAAAGCAGAGTACAGTCCACAACCCGGACAGTTACTCTGTAGTACAAAGAAAATAAATACAATCAAGAAGCTGGAGGTGAAGGAGGAGGCGATGCCTCGCGGTCTCTGTCATAGTCCTCGGCATAGACTCTAGTCAACCAGGCCACCTGAGTCTGAGTAGCTTGAAGACTAGCTGTGAGATTAGCCACCCGCTGATCAGTCCGGCGCTGGGCGTCTAGAAGCTCCTCCATCCTCAGATCATATCTGCGTTGAGCCTCTCTGATCTCATGCAACATCTCCATCATATCTGAAGGTGGGCGTGAAGGACCAGTCGCATGAGAAGGACCAGTCTCAGGTGCAGGACCCACCGCAGAGGAAATACCAGCTCCAGCCGCATGCGTGGGTGAAGGCGGTGGTATCGAGTCGACATCCATATACATGCGGTCATCGTCATCGGTAGGATCCGCATGAACTCTAGCAGCGGCCGCAGCTGCCTCAGCGTCAGCAATCTCGATGCGAGTGTGAGGGCACACCATCTCGTTCCTCTCCTCGCCACTGACTTGGGCATCCCGCATACCCATCTTGCAGATAGCTTCCCAATCTAGAGGCGATGAGAAGGTTTTCTCCTAGATCTTCTCATCCACTAAATCAACCCCCAGGCGGGTAAGCAGAACAGTGATCATACGTCCATAGGGTAGATTACCCCTATGACTGGGCAATGTGGCACTGATCATAGTCTGCATGATGATGTAAGGAAGGTAGACGGGCTGTCTAGTGCAAATGTTGTACAGAAGATACTGGGTCAGCTGAGAAACCCTCTCGTAATGGCCACTCTGCGGAATCAGATTATGCTGGATAATCTTGCAAAAGACCCATGGAGCAGGACTTATATAGCAAGCCCTCATCTGCCAGCGATCAGGTCGTAGTAGCTGACTATCAATCTCAGCCCTCATCTCTAGGGAAATGAACTGGGGCTCTTCAGGAGAACAGTAAACCATGGGGCCATCGTAGGTAATGCCCAGTAGGTCGGCCAGTTGCCGATAATCGAATGAAATGTTCACCCCTTTGACATAGCTAGTGATGCGTAGCTCGTGACCCCTATCCACATCATTGTAATCCACCACCACCTGGAGATTACAATAAAACTATCGCACTAAATCCGGGCATGTGCAAGCGTTGTAGGTGATGATAGGGAGCCACCCCATATCACCAAAGGCCCTCTCCACGTTGAACAAGGCTAACTTAGCCAAGTTCACCATACGACCACCCTCTACTTTCTTACGAGCGTAGTGGGAATACTATGCCTCGGCTTCGTTGGAGCGGAAGCGAAGTGGATCACGAACCCTGGGTACCTTGGTACGAGCCATGGTATCTGCCAAATAGGAATGAAAAACAGATAATGAGTTAATAGGATAAAAATCTGAAATTTGACATTATAACGACGTAAGTTGGCCAAAAGCCTCACTTGTCACCCATACACGTGGGCAGGATGACTTACGTAGGTTCCAACTTATTCTACAACAGTCAAACAGTATGAAATTCTAACTAATGAAGTCCAATTTGAAGAAATTGCGAGAAATCAAAATTTTTGACAAATTAGGGCAAAAAGAGCAAAAATCCAAGTTTCTCGATAACCAACCGATGAAACTCATAACTTTTTGAGGGCTTTCGTTCCTCGAGACACCAATAACAAAAGCCCCCAATAAAAATCGTTTTTACGGTTGGAAAAAGTTTAATTTGAAAAATACAAGTTAAATGGATAAAAACCTAGAAATGGAAACCTAAAAATAGGTAAAAATGAGAAATGCATACCTGTAGGGATGACGTGGACGACGAAACACGGATCCAAACTGACCAAAATAGCGTAGTGGCACTGTAGCAACTCAGAGGCGAGAGACGATTCGAAGAGGGAGGGAAATAATAGAGAATGAACCCAGAATCGGATCTTAAAGGTCTGATTTTTGGTCTGAGGGTCGGACAATTCGACCAGGATCATCGACCCTCGGATCGACCCTCCCATCGACCCTCAGCTCTCGGGAATCTGACAGAAAACCAGGGTCGGATACTGAGGGTCGGATACCCATCGACCCTCAACTCTCGGGAAGAACAGGTCATTCACAAGGTCGGATACTGAGGGTCGGACATACCATCGACCCCCACCATCGACCCTGCATAGAAAAGACAATATTTTTCATAGAATGAGCTGAAAATTTTGAAATTTTACATCGGTTAGCATGCCTACATGTAGTATAAATGATTGTCTCACCTATTTTGATGATTTTCAGGCACCACCAAACTCAGAAGAAAATATGTCTGGGCGTAGAGTAACCAGGCAGAGCCGAAATGCAGTTCCACCACCACCTGTGGAGGAAACTAGCCAAGAAGATATATACGCCCAGGGAAATCCGCAGGTTATACCCCCAGGAAATCCAGACCAGGAAAATCCTACCAACTTGCCACCTCCACCCCCGGAGTAAGCAACCGTGGTAATGAATCTAGCTCAGCTACTGCAACAAATGCAACATGCACAAGCTCAAATGCAAGTTGCAATGGGGATTATGTTCCAGGCCGTACATGCTACACCCATGCAGAACGGATAAGCTAGTACAGCACCGGTGGGTAACCACCCAGCACCTCAAACACCTCAGCCACCAGCTGCATAAATTCCAGTACCAGGTCCAGAAGCAGCTCAGGTTAATTATCAATATCCACAACTTATGTTTGGGGCATACCCCCACAATCAGATGGATCACTCTCGACTGGTTTAGAGATTTTTGAAGATGAAGCCCAAGGAATTTAACGATAAACCGTCTGATCCGTTATGACCAGCACACTGGATCGACGAGATGGAGAGAAACTTTCTCATGATGACTATCACATAAGAAGAAAAGGTGTTATGTGCCACCTTCATGCTGAAAGGCGGTGCACATCATTGGTGGAAATCTACCAGGGCATATCTACTGACCAAGCACGCCCTATTGACTTGGGCTATTTATAAAGAAGCGTTCTTTGAGAAGTATTTTCCCCGAAGCTTCAAAGATGCTATGGAGAAGGAGTTCCTGAGTTTATATCAGGGCCAGATGTCGGTGGATGCATATCAACAGCGTTATGAGGAGCTATTTTTCTTTGCACCACTTAGTATGCAAGAAGAAGACACTAAGACCCGTAGGTTTGTCATGGGGCTTAGAGGAAGCATCAGAGAGCATGTTCTAGGCTTGGAAAAGAAGGTATATAACGAAGCTATTCAAATTGCTCGAGTTATAGAATCGAGCCAGAAGGAGAGTTATCTTACACAGAACAGAGGTATAAAAAAGCCAGCCAGAAATGCTTATAACGGAGGGAATAATAAGACATTTAAACCCTTCCGTGCTCAAGGCTTTACTGCTGCACCCAAGACTACCCCAGTAACTCAATAGCAACCAAAGCCAAATTCTGAAGGTCCAAAATGTTATAACTGCAATCAAGCGGGGGATATGGCAAGGGAGTGTCCTAAGCCCAGGAAGCAGCTACATCAAGGACGGGTTTATGCTGTTACATCTGAGGACGCTTCCGTATCACCCGATGTGGTCACAGGTATGACTGAAATCTTTTTAAGTTGTAATTACATTGTATGAGCATGTAGACTAAGTAAAATAAGTCACAAGTATCGTACCTATAAATGACGTATCCGCCAGAGTACTCTTTGATTCAGGAGGTACTCATTCCTTTATATCTGTGTCATTCGGAAAGAAGCTGAAATTACCCATCAAAACATTGGACTACAAACTACTGGTACGGTCACCGATGGGGTTAGAAGTGGAATTAGAGAAAGGTTATAGACCATGTCCAGTTCTCACTGGCGAGAAAACCTTAGATGCAGTCTTGATCCAACTGGAGATGGGAGACTTTGACGTCATCTTTGGAATGGACTGGTTAGCTCAGCATTCTGTGAACCTATTTTGCGCCAAAAAGAAGCTAACATTTAAAGACAAAGAAGGAGCAGAATTTAATTTTGCGGGAACCAAACTGCTCCGTAAATGCAAGCTCATACTCTCAGCACTAAAGGCTAATAAGTGCCTTGAGAAGGGGGCAGTCGGGTATCTAGTATCAGTGGTCAACCTAACCAAGGAAGCACCACGAATAGAAGATATTGATGTTGTGCGGGACTATCCCGACGTATTTCTGGGGGAACTACCAGGATTACCACCCGACCGAGCCACAGAGTTTGTGATAGATCTTATACCTGGAGCCGCACCAGTATCAAAAGCACCTTATAGAATGGCTCCTACAGAACTGAAGGAATTGAAAGTGCAACTACAGGAATTGCTGGACAAGGGTTATATTCGACCCAGTATATCACCATGGGGAGCACTGGTATTATTCGTATAGTAGAAGGACGGTAGCATTCGGTTATGTATCGATTATCGGGAGTTGAATAAATTGACAATCAAGAATCGATATCCACTACCTCGGATCGATGACTTGTTCGATCAGTTGCAAGGAGCAAAAGTATTTTCTAAGATCGATCTTCGATCAGGCTATCATCAGTTGAAGATTAAAGAGGGTGATATTCCTAAGACAGCTTTCAGGACCAGATATGGACATAATGAGTTCTTGGTCATGTCTTTTGGATTAACAAACGCACCAGCAACTTTCATGGAACTTATGAACCGGGTCTTCCACGATATGTTGGATACGTCGGTTATTGTATTTATTGATGATATATTGGTATATTCCAATGACAAATAAACCCATATCAAGAACATAAACGCCGCCCTATAGCGTTTAAGGAAAGAGAAGTTATATGCCAAATTTACCAAGTGTGAGTTTTGGTTAAGTGAAGTCGCCTTCTTAGGCCATGTAGTATCCGCTGAAGGAATTAAAATGGACCCCAGCAAGATCGAGGCTATTGTAAAGTGGGAAGCACCAAAAAGCGTTGCAGAAATTAGAAGTTTTCTGGGTCTCGCTGGTTATTATCGGAGATTTGTGGAAGATTATTCTCGGATTGCCGTACCTCTCACCAGTTTGACTAAGAAAGGTGAAAAGTTTGTGTGGACGGATAAATGTGAGAAGAGCTTCCAAACATTGAAGACCAGATTGAAATCCGCTTTGATTTTGACTATTCTCGTTCCCGGACAGCCATTTACCCTATACACTGATGCGTCAGGACTGGGATTAGGATGCATGCTTATGCAAGGCGAACAAGTAATTGCTTATGCCTCAAGACAGTTGAAGACACATGAGAAAAATTATCCCACTCATGATTTGGAGTTAGCAGCAGTAGTACATGCTGTCAAGATATGGAGACATTACCTATACAGAGAGAAGTTCCAGATCAAGTCGGACCATAAAAGTCTTACTTATTTATTTAATCAGAAGGAGTTCAATATGAGGTAAAGAAGATGGCTGAAACTATTGAAAGACTATGATTGTGATATCTAGTATCATCCGGGGAAAGCTAATGTAGTAGCGGATGCGTTGAGTAGAAAGGCGATGATCTCAAGGGGAGGTTAGTACAACTGCATCTATATTTACTACCGGAATGGTATTCAATCATGGCGATGAGCAATATGTGATAGATACAACGGATGGATCAGCCAACCAAGGGTTTATTCATCGATTTTCAAATATGTTCGCGGCATTGAAAATTATACCGGATATAATGGATGAAGTAAAGACAGCTATCAAATCAGATCCTTATCTGAGAACAGTATAAGAAGATATCGAGAAAGGTAGGACTAACCCTGAGTTCACCTTGGACGAAGAAAAGGTATTGAAGTATAAAGGAAGAATATGTGTACCCAAAACATAAAGTGTGGACATTAGACACCGACTGATGAAAGAAGCCCATACCACCATCTATTCGATACATCCTGGAAGTACAAAAATGTATCATGATCTAAAGAAACTATATTGGTGGAGAGGAATCAAAACAGATGTAGCTAAGTTCGTGTCTCAATGCCTAAATTGTCAGAAAGTAAAGGCTGAACGACAAAGACCCGCAGGACTGTTACAGCCGTTACCGAAACCAGCATGGAAATGGGACTGCATCACTATGGACTTCGTCACGGGGTTACCACTGACTCCTCGAGTAGTTGACATAGTTTGGGTGATTGTAGACTGTCTGACTAAAACAACTCGCTTCATACCGATACGACCCTAGTATACACTGGAAAGGTTAGCAAAGCTGTATGTGGATAATATTGTTCGGTTACACGGTGTACCAGGGAGCATTGTGTCCGATAGAGATCCACGATTTACTTCCAAGTTTTGGAAGAGATTGCAAAAGGCTAAGGGTACAACATTGAAGTTCAGTACTGCATTCCACCCACAGACAGATGAACAGTCAGAGCGTACAATCCAGATTTTAGAAGATATGCTACGAGCATGTGTAATTGACTTCAAGGGATCATGGGATGAAAGATTACCACTGATTGAGTTCGCTTATAACAATAGCTATCAGGCTACTATACAGATGTCACCCTATGAAGCACTGTATGGAAGAAAGTGTCGAACTCCTTTATTTTGGAATGGAGTTAGAGAACGTAGTATTGTTGGACCGGAATTTATTGAAGAGACTTGTCGAGTGGTCGACATTATCAAGGAAAGAGTGAGAACAGCTCGGAACCATCAGAAGCAATATGCAGATACTCGACGCAGAGACCTAGAGTTTGCTGTAGGTGATAAAGTATTTTTGAAGGTATTGCCTATGCGAGGATTGAAAAGGTTCGGACAAAAAGGGAAACTAAGTCCAAGATATGTCGGGCCGTATGAGATTTTAGCTAAGCGTGGGAAAGTGGCTTATTAATTAGCACTACCACCATCTATATCAAGTGTGCATGACGTATTTCATATTTCCCTATTGAAGAAGTATGTCAAGGATCCAACGCACGTTTTGACAGTAGATTTGCCGGATTTTACTGATGATTTGACATTCGAAGCAACACCAACAGAAATCACCAGCCGAAAGGTTCAACGACTACGCAACCGAGATATCTATTATGTTAAGGTCACCTGAAAAAAGTAGAGACATGGAAGAAATTACGTGGGAAGAAGAAAATGCTATGCGAAAGCAATACCCTCACTTATTTGATTCAGAAGGTACGTACAATTTTGAGGATAAAATTTTTATAAGTAGGGGGGAGTAGTAAGACTCGTATCAATCTAACCCAGTCTTATCACCTTGAACCAGGTTTACCCATCATGGTTGAGTCAAATGGACCAAGGGCGTGAAGGAGATCGTGATCCCAAGTATCAAAACGACCCAAAAACACTTAAATTAGGGGGAGGGTTGCAAACCCAGCAAGAGAGGGTCGGACCCCCCAAGACAGAAAGTCAGACCCTCTGTTTTACAGGGAGGGTCGGACACTTTAGGAAACCTAGGGTCGACAGGATCATCGACCCTCCCATCGACCCTCAATTGCCGCCGAATATGAAATTAGAAAATTTCCATAATTTTGATTAGGATTCTTTCCTAATCTCGAAGGGACTTAATTTAGGATGTTTCTACTCTATTTAAAGGATGTCCCTAAGCCTCTTTCACTCTTTTTACAACCCTAATTGAATTGAGAGAAAGAGAAGAGAAGGAAGAGAAGAAGAAGAGAAACAAGGTAGAGAAGAAAGCAAAAGGAGAAGAGTTACAGAGAAGGAGTATTCTTCTCATGTATGGATACTAATTCCATGAGTTTCTACAGGCCTTAGGTTAGATAATGATGAGAGTGTGATCTCGGAGAAACCCAAACCATCAACCCATGGTTAGGTTTTCATGGAAAACCATGGGAGAATACATGAAAGCTATATAGGTGGATGATTCATGGTTCTAAACCATGGAATGCATGTTGAATGGACTATAGGAGCAAGCCATAGGACCCCAAACACGAAGAATGGACAAAAAGGAGGAAAATTGACCAAAAACCACCGAGGGTCGCACAGAGGGTCGATGACCATCCGACCCTATGTGATCCTGAGTATCGACCCTCAGGGTTCGGGAAGTCCAGATTTGGGGAGGGTCGCACCCAGGGTCGATCATGACTCCGACCCTACCTCCGACCCTTAGTTAACAGAATAATTTCTAATTAAATTTTATCGACTTTGTTAGGTCTTCAAGCGATATAATAACATTATAAAGGTGATTCTAAAGCTTGGAAGAGTATCTATTAGCAAGCTAAGGTGAGGAAACGGAACTCTAAACTAATTGGTTAATAACAAACTGTTTTCTCTTTTCTTGAGTCCAATGCTATGCTTGATTCTATGCAAATATGTTTGTAATGTGCATACAATATGTCATCCAATACTTCTATTACTTGTTCATGCATATTTACTTTATTGTTTATAACATGATGATGATGATGATGATGATGATGATAGGAATAGGCATGTGATTGTATGTGTGTGGTTGGTGTATATGATGCGAGCGAGTATCAGGGGAGGTGTGATGAGAATGTCAATAAATGTTAACCTTTGGTGGGTCTCAGCACTTTAGCTTTATCTCAAACTCAAGTCTTGTGCATTAACATCGTCGTATCGCCATTACTTTAGCAGAACTATTATGTCGTAGAGTATCAGGGGAGGTGGTCTCGGTCCTTGTATTCTCTGACTCTACCGGGGGGCCTTAGCTCTATCTCTATGGACATTTTGAGGGATGCTGGGGTGAGGCCTTGGATATACTGTTTGGCATTAGGATTGGTTAGTTGTGAGCCCAGTTTGTAAGCCCTCGCCAGAAGGGGCTTACGTGATGGTATGGCACTATACAACAATAAATGTTAACCTTTGTTGTATAATGTTCATGATTAGGGTGGATGGGGACGACAATAAACGTTAACCTTTGGACGGACTTCCACACCCTGTGTATAGAGGCAGGGTCAATAAGCGGTAACCTTTGACCACCAACCTTTCTATTATGCATTGCAAACTATAAACCAGACCAAAGATATGAATTGATTGCATGCATATGTACTGTTGCATTGTTTTGTTTGCTCACTGAGCCATGATGTGTGGTCACCCCTCGACGTCGAATATTTTTAGTTGATGATGCAGGTTATACCGTTGAAGACTATGTAAATGCTCCAGCATACGGGAACGTAGCGGCGATGGAAGTTGAAGCTGAAGTGGATACACATGACTCCTCTTGCGAGTGCAACTCATGTGTATTCGATTAGATTTTTAGTTTTCTTTATATAGATTTATTAAAGACATGTATTTGGTACTTATTTCTGTCTTAGTTGATACAGAATAATTTGCTATTTAAATATTAATATCACAGTAGATTCTCAGTTTATTTTACTATAAGACTTCCGCTATTATATATTTACTCTGATTATGAATGTAGATGTATGGAGTTTCGATAACACGGATATAGCCTACTTGAGATCCTGGTTGAACCGTTGGTTTGTTAGCGGTTCATCACACCATTCTGAAGTGTGCGGAATTGGGGTGTGACACCGATGGAGTAGAAGTTCAGGTTGCAGCTCATCATCTCAATCGTCATCAGAATCAGAATTAGCAATGGACATGGAAGAGGAAGAAATATCAAATTGGGAAGGAATAGATTGGAAGTAGTAAAGCACTCTTGTTGATGTCTCAAATGAGATGATTATTGTTCATTTTTTCAGAGCATTTTGGACTGGACCGTTTACAGACACATCAAACTTAAGCCCAAACATAGATGACCTATCAGATACCAACGGTAGCCAGTTTAGACAAGTAATTCACCGAGTTACCCCAATTGATTGTAGGACCGAATCTCCGTTTAGACTTTCGCTAGTAAGGATCATTACGCCTATCTATCAACATGTGTTTGACCCTTTCCATCTTGAGCTAAACCCCTCTTGAGTCTATTATCATTTTGATTTATGCCCCAGTTTGGGTTTGACATTCACCTGGCCAATGCCTCAATTTGGGTTAAATGTATTCCAATCTTATGTCCCAGTTTGGATGTCATGAAACTCTGACCTATACCCTTGTTTGGTCTATTCCTTTTTTTGATTTGCCCTACTTTGAATCCATTAACATTTTAACTATGCCTCAGTTTATGGTGCACTGATATTTTTGTTGTGCCCCAATTTAGGGTACACTGACGTTTTGGTTGTGCCCCAGTTTAGGGTGCACATGAAGTTTATTTTCAGGCTACCTTAATTTTGGGATACAATTGACCACATGGTCTTCCTTTTCATCCTGGATTTTGGGAGGTGGGTGGGACATTCTTAAAGGTTTGAGAGCTATTGCTTTGAGTTTGGGTCACCTTGGGTGATGAAAGTAATTAGGGAGTCAGAAACCAACTCCTTCAGTCAAAGTGGCTCAATTGCCAAGGGTGAACGAAATGCTTTCCAATCTCAGTTTTTTCCATTTAAATTTGGCTGGTATGCGAGTATGGGAATGAAACATGTAATCTCTCAGAATCTATGATTCATCTTTCTAACCTCTTGGATTCCTTAAGTCCGATCTGGGAATTTCAATTCCACTCTGCAATATTTGGGCTCTCAATATACTGTCTTCCAACCATTCCAACACTTTGAGGTACAAAAGTCCTCCTTATGAACATGAACCGAGACATGAACCGGTGATGATGAGACATTCCTATGAGTGGATGTAATAAGAGTGGATGCTTTGTCTACTCACTCAGGTGTTCTCTTAAGTCTACACAATCCTATCCTCCCTAGTTCAACTTTTTTTTTTTTTTTGGTTTTGGTGGTTTTTTTTTTCTTTCTTTCTATAAACAATGAATGAAGGTTAAGACTCAGAAGTGATTGGACATGAGAAGAATACGCATACACATATAAGCTGACTCGACCAAACAAAGTTAGCTCCTTCATGAAAACCGACCATTAGACATCATCAGTAACAGTTTATTTGTATTTGCCCCATGATTGGTCTTGGGGCCTCAAGATTCCGAATGGATCATTGTAGCACCAAGGTTCGACCATGTGGTACATCAAATTTCAAGAAATTGAAATGGATATGCTTATTTGTAGTTTTCACGAAGGATGACAAAAGCGGTTCATGATTGAAAAAACCGGTAAATTTCTACTTGATCATAGTATCTATGCCATGACGAAGATTTTCCGATCGTTTTTTAGATTGATGTATCAATATTGAACGGTCAACACAATGAGCTTTGTACGATGGAGGGCGTGTACAGATTGCCCACACTAATGTGTATGCAGGTATATGTAACCCTCACGCTCCCAACAAGTGAGAGACAAGAATACTCAAGTGTGGATCCAAACATGTTGACAAGTCAAGGACAAAAATGGGCGGAACTTCGATGTCTCGGATGTAAATATTATGATCGAGTAGATTTTACCATGTTGGTTCAAAAATAGACTAAAAATAATATACATGTGGCTCAAACTGGGTTAGGACAGAAAAGGCCACCTTGAAGAGGACGGGGTAACCTATCATCGAATGCACGATGAATAATGGGCCCCCAATCCCTTTATATACTATGATGCAAGAATCAAGCAACGTGGAGTAGCATAACGCATTCCCGGGTAGACCCGAGAAACACTCGTCAGAGGCGGCTCGCTGGTCGTGATGTTATAAAGTACAGGCCAAGGTTGTGTTTCGCCTAGCGGGCTGCCCCACATGCATGGGACCCGGTTCGGCTACTCGCACGAAAGTGTGACTGAACCCATACCCCCCCCCCCCAAAGCAATATGTACAAACAATAAATAATAGTATCCTATATCTAGCAGCAAATGTCAAGCAAATCAATATAAGGAAAAGTATTCTAGGAGTCGGAATATTATTCCCCAATGAAGTCGCCACTGTGAGGACAATGGAAAATCGATGATCCTCCTCGCGATGAATGTGTATTGTGTATTGATGAAGATCAATTGTTCTGTTGGAGTCGCCACCTAGATTAAGGTCTAGGACCTCTAAAAATGTAGCCTCACCCTAAGGTAAAACTTCTATTGACCCATGATCCAATGTATCAGTTCTTTGGTCTGCAAGAGATCGGGTAAGTATTCAGGGTACGATTATGGGAAGGTGTTAGGCACCCAAACCGCCCGATCAATATCGGCCTCCTAAACTTTCCTTAAACTCTAATTTTGACTGTGCTTGGTCAACTGGATGACTAGGGTTCAATGGGGGATGTCCTAAACCAAGTTAGTAAGTTATTCTAACCTAGGGTTCAGCCAATCATGTTTTAAAGCAAATAAACAAGCAAATGTAATATACAATATTATACAGTGAACCGGACCAAAGATGGTTCGGTCTTGGACTGAATCTGAGACGTGTAAGACATCTCAAACTGCCTACGTATTCCAATCCTAGAAATCAAGTCCAAAAACGTAGTTTGAATGGGTTTTGATTAAAGATTATGAAAGTGATTTATGCATGTACTTCAATTAGATTTTTTTGTTCAAGTTAAAGTTTATGCTGGATGTATGGTAGATGGGTGGCTTTGTACCATATTTGGGATTCCCAAATTGCCTATGTATTCTAGGGTGTGCCCTAGAAATCAGTTATGACGTAGTTCGAAATTTGTGAGAGTCGGATTTGGAATGTGTACCAAATTCCATCCATTTTTGTCAATAGGAACTAGGGATGAGACCTAAATTCTTATCATTTTTATTGTTTCCATTGTTGTCAATAGGATCTAGGGATGAGACCTAAATTCCTACCATTTTTATTTGGGATGTGTACCAAATTCTTTCCACTTTTGTTAATAGGATCTAGGGATGAGACCTAAATTCCTACCATTTTATTTTAGAATGTGTACCAAATTATTTCTATTTTTGTCAATAGTATCTAGGGATGAGACCTAAATTCCTATTATTTTTATTATTTCCATTTTTGTCAATAGGATCTAGGGATGAGACTTAGATTCCTACCATTTTTATTTGGGATGTGTACCAAATTCTTTCTATTTTTTGTCAATAGGATCTAGGGATGAGACCTAAATTCCTACCATTTTTATTTTGGAATGTGTGCCAAATTTTTTCTATTTTTATCAATAGGATCTAGGGATGAGACCTAAATTCTTACCATTTTTGTTGTTTTCATTTTTAGGTTTTCTAGGGTTTCCTATCCCTTTTCATTGTGATTTTTAATTTTTAGGGTTTCATACCCTAATAGCAATTTTTCCATTTTAGGGTTTTCTACCCTAATTGCTATTTTTTTTTCTATTTTTAGGGTTTTCTACCTAATTGCTATTTTCTTTTCATTTTTAGGGTTTTCTACCGTAATTGCTTTTTACTTTCTATTTTTAGGGTTTTCTACCCTAATTGTTGTATTCCATTCTAGGGTTTATTTTGCCCTAGTTGTTGTACTCAATAATAGCAATGTAAACAATCCAACATAGCAAGGTGAGCTTAAATATAGCAGTGTAAGCATCCAAACATAGCATGTTAGAAATATATCCAAATTTAGCAACAAATCAGTCAAAGATGGCAAATGAGCATGTGAATCAATACAAACATGGTAAGTGTGCAATCCAAAAATAGAAGCATCCAAAGATAACATGTGAAAGCATTCCAAGTATGGCATGTGAGAGTGTAATCATCAAATATGGCAATTATGTGGCATCCAAACATGTCAGTGAGCATCTAAAAACACTCATGGTGAAAAATTCAACGGTATAAATCACTCTTGATGGTAATCTAACCATTCAAATTCATTTAAAACATTCCCTAATATAATCCAACGGTTCAAATCACTCAAGATGGTAATCCAACCGTTCAGATTCATTTAAATCAGTTTTCAAGTCATCCAATGGTTCAGATCGCATATTAACATGCATCATATGATTAAATCTTCAAAATCAATGGTTTAGATCAACTTAAATCACGTTAACATGCAAATAATATGATCAAATGAAGCGGATCGGGTATGAGGTAGAATTGATCAAGTTTGTGCATATCAAGTGGGAACCATCTAATAATTAATGTGAATGGAAAGTGTGTGGCTTGTGGTGATGGCTGGGTTTGGCCGTGAGTGGAGTGAGATCTACAGGCGTAGAGCGGTGGTGATCTGGTAAGGTGGTTTTGGGATGTGGTAGTGTTGCTTGATGAGCAGGTGGTTTTGGAATGTGGTAGGGTTTGTGAGATGGGGATCAGTATTCAGTGGTAGGTGTTGAGGTGTGCAAGGCTGGATGTACATGTGATAATGGTGGTGTGGCTCACAGTGGCTACAATCATGATAAACGAGAATAAAAATAAATCAGGGAGAGAAGAGCTTACCTAAATCTTCTTCTCCCTCGCTCTCTTCTACTCTTTCTCGATCCCTCGGGCCATCCCTCTTCTTCTTCTCCTCTTGTTCTCGATCTACCACCCTCTTCTTTTATTATTATTATTTTTTCTTCTTCTCCTCCTCCCCATCTTCTCGGTTCTTCCCCTCTTATTTTATTTTTTTCTTCTTCTCCTCCTCCCCATCTTCTTGGTTCTTCCCCTCTTCTTTTATTTTATTCTTTTCCTCCCCCCATCTCCTCGGTTCTTCCCCTCTTCTTTTATTTTATTTTTTCTTCTCCACCTCTCTCTCTCTTTCTTCTTTCGGTCCTCTCTTTTTTTTTTAATTTTTTAGCTTCCTCCATCGCTCTCTCTCCCTCTCTCCTCTTCTCTTGGTCCCTCTCTTTTCTCCTCTTCTAGATCTCCTCGATCTTTTCCTCCTCTCCTCTTCTAGATCTTCTCCTTTTCTGTTTTATATTCAACCGCTCTCTCTCTCTCTCTTCTTCTTTCGGTCCCTCTCTGTTCTCCTCTTCTAGATCTCTTCGATCTTCTCCTCTTCTCCTCTTCTAGATCTTCTCCTTTTCTATTTTATATTCTACCGCTCTCTCTCTCTCTCCTCTTCTTTCGGTCCCTCTTTTTTTTTGTTTTTTTTTTGTCTTTTTTTTCTCACCGCTCCACCCCCTTTCTCCTCTTCTCGGTTCCTCTTTTTTCAACTCCCTTCTTCTTTTGTTATTTCCTTTTTTTTAATCAAAATCTCATGGCCAACTTCTACCAATCTTTATTAGATTTTTTTATTTCCTTTTCTCTCTCTTTTAGATTTCATTGATTCCCTTCTTATTCCTTTTTTTATATATATAGAAAACATATATATAAATATATAATATATTAATATATTAATATTTATGATATAATATACATATAGGACATATGCATATATTATATGATATATTATAATATATTATACATTATATAATAATATATAAAAGAAATACATGCATATACACCGACATGAATTCGTCCGGATTGACAAGGATTGATTGGATTGGACCAAGACTGGCTTGGGTTGAGCTGGGTCGACTGGAATTAACTGGGTTTTCTCTCTCTATCATTTCATGGGCCATTTCCACTATTATTCCGCACGGAATTTTTCGATAGTCTCTATTCCAAATTTTATACGTTCACTTTGTAGAACACTAAAAATGAGGAATATAGGAGCCTGAATCACCTCATTTGGAAATAAAATGGCCAACTTATGAATTTCTGAAGTTTAAGCAGACCAATTATCGATAATTTGGCTAACCTTCTGCATGGGAACCTCTGGAAACTTCTACCTGAGATTTTCCACGTCCACTTTATAGGACATCACAAATGAAGAATAATAGCATTGAAATCATCTGAATCCGACGTACAACGGAAAAGATATGAAGCTTAGAAGTTCTAACGATAACTTTGCATGCAAGCTTGCATGGGGCCCACTGGTGACTTCTACCGAAAATCATTTACGTCTACTTTGAAGAGGACTAAAAATAAGGAATAATGGTACTTAAACCATATGATTCAGATGTCGGATGATCAAGATATGATGATTTGAAATTCAAACAATCCAACTTACGATAATTTGCATGAAAGCCCCTGAGATTATTTATGATAATTTTAGAAACCTCCCATGTACGTATCATTCGACTAAAATGATCATATCTTCTTCATTTGATATCAGAATTGAGCAATTCTGGTCTCATTTTGAAGATAATTCCATGACCTATGCAACCATACAGATTATAGCCTGTGACCTTGTTGTGGGATCCATCGAAAACTACCTCGAGGTCGTAGTCAAAATCCAAATTTTCACTCATCTTTCTTCCTTTGTTGTCCACACACTAGTAGGACTTTGTTCAGTTGGAAATGGCAAAAATGGGGTACTTACACTTATAGGTAAACTTGGGATATGAAGTGAGTAACAATCATAAGATATTTTTCAAGGTATAGGAAAGAGAGATCAGGATATAACAACAGTGACAAAAGAGATGTAAGCTAATGAGCTTTTTGGGATATGAGATTATTGGCGTTAGTCTTTGAAAAATCATAAGTGATGAAGGAACTAGACAAGCTTTTAAGAACTTTAAACCAGATTTTGCTAGTTCAAGCCCTTTTGGACTAAATGTTGCATAGGTGAGTGTTTTGAACAATGTTGGACAGAATTGAGATGTAACCTAGTTCTACTTGAGATGGCAGACTTCGATGTCATCTTGGGGATAGACTGGTTGTCTCAATAATCTACAAAGCTATTATGTGCATAGAAGAGGTTGTCATTTAAGAACAAAGACGACACATAATTTGTTTTTATTGGAAACATGTTACCTAGGAAGCAAAGGCTTATCCTCTCTGCACTAAAGACGAAGAGATGCCTTGGAAAGAAAAGAGTTAGATATATGGTATTTGTGGTGGACGTTACTAAAGAAGCGCCATAGAAGAAAGATATTGATGTGATGTGTAAATTCCCTGATGTGTTTATAGGAGACTTACCCGGGTTACCACCTGATCGTATGACCGAGTTCGTTATTAACTTGTTACCAGGGATGACACCTATGTCTAAGGCACCCTATAGAATAACTCTTATAGAATTGAAGGAACTGAAGACTCAACTACAAGAGTTATTAGACTGAGGTTTAATCCAGTCTAGTATACCACCTAGGAAGCAATAGTATGGCCCATAAAGAAGAAGGATGGTAGTGTTCGTCTATGTATAGACTATTGAAAATTGAACAAGCTCTATAAGACCCGTATCGAACTAACCCGGTCTTACCACCTTGAACCAGGTCTACCCATCATGGTCGAGCCAAATGGATCAAGTGCGTGAGGGAGATCATGTTCCCAGGTATTAAACTGACCCAAAAATACTAAAAATAGGGGAGGGTCGCATACCCAGCGAGGCAGGGTCGGCCCCCCAAGATAGAAAGTCAGACCCTGAGTTTTTAACCGGGGGTCGAACATTTTAGAACCAGGGGTCGACGGGATCTCCGACCCCCTCATCGACCCCCAGTCTGCCGACAGAAACCGTGAATTAGGAACTTTCCAAATTTCAATGGGATTCTTTCCTAATCTCAAGGTGACTTATTTTGGGAGTTTCTATAAATATGACGTCCCTAAGCCTCTTTCACTCCTTTTAGAACCTTAATTGGATTGAGAGAAAGAGAAGAGAAGGAGAAGAGAAAGAGAAAAGAAGGAAAGTGGAGAAAAAGATCAAAGAGAAGGCTTCAGAGAAATAAACCTAATTCTCAGGTATGGATACTATCTCCATGTAATTCTACAGACCTTAGAATAGATAGTGAAGAGGATATGATCTGAAAGAAACCCAAATCATCCATCCATGGTTAGGTTTTCATGGAAAACCATGGGGGAAATCATAGAAACCATGTAGGGGAATAAACTATGGTTCTAAGCCATAGAACATGTATGTAATGGATTGTAGAAGCAAGCCATAGGACCCAAACACGAAGGAATGGACTATAGAATGAAAAATTGACTAAACCCATAGGGGGTCGCACGGGGGGTCAATGGCCAATCGAACCTACCAAACCTTGACAACCGACCCCCGTGTTCGAGTAGTCCAGAATCTGGGTGGTAGCACCCAGGGTCGATGGAACCTCCGACCCTGGCATCGACCCCCAGTCAACAGCATGCTTTTTAAAGTCCGAATTAATTCTAGTTAAATTCTATCAACTTGATTAGGTCTTCTAGTGATATAATATCGATATATAGTTGATTCTTAAAGCTTGAAAGAGGACCTACGATCAAGTAAAGGTGAGGGAACAAGACCTAAACTAATTGGTTAATAATAAACTATTTTACTCTTAAGTCCAATGCCATGATTGATTTTATGCGTTTATGATTGTTATGTGCATTCAACATGTCATCTAATATTTCTATTATTACTGTTCATGCATATTTATTTATTGTTTATAACATGATGATGATGATGATGATAGGAATAGGCATGTGGATGTATATGTGTGGTTGGTGTGCTTGATGCGAGCAAGTATCAGGGGGAGGTGTCATAGGCGGGGCCTCAGCACTCTAGCTCTATCTCTAACTCAAGTCTTGTCCACTGACATCGTCGTATCGCCATTACCTTAGCAGAACTATTACGTCATAGGGTATGAGGGGAGGTGGTCTCGGACCGTGTAGTCTCTTATTCTGCCGGGGGGCCTTAGCCCTATCCCTATGGACGTATTGAGGGATGCTGGGGTGAGGCCTTGGATACACTGATTGGCATTAGGATTGGTTAGTTGCGAGTCCAGTTTGGGAGCCCTCGCCAGCAGGGGCTTACGTGTTGGTATGGGCAATGGGTACAGCAATAAACGTGACCTTTGTGTGTACATTGTCTATGGTAGGTGCTTGTGGGTCGACAATAAATGTTACCTTTGGGCGGCTTCACACACTCGTGTATAGAGGTGCGACGTCAATAAACGTGATTATTGGCCACCTATCCTTTCTATAGCACATTGCAAACTTATTTACCAGACCAAAGATATGAATTGAATGCATGCATATGATTCTTGCATTGTTTTGTTTGCTCACTGAGCCATGATGTGTGCTCACCCTCTCGACGTCAAATATTTTTAGTTGATGATGTAGGTACTACAGTTGCAGATTATATGAATGCTCCGGTGTATGCGCGTGTTGCTGCAATGGAAGCTGAAGACTTAGAGGATATGTATGATCCCTCATGCGAGTGCAACTCATGCGTATTCTATTAGGATTTTATTTGAATTTATAAAGGGATGTAATGTATATTTTATTTATGTCTCAGTTGATACAACCATAACTTGATATTTTAATTATGATTATTACAGTTAGAGTTCTCAGTTTATTTACTATAAGACTTCCGCTATTGTGTATTTATTCTGATTATGGTTGTGGATGTGCATGGTTTTATTTTTAATGGATACCGCCTATTAGAGATCCTAGTTGAACCGTTGGTATAAAGAGGTTCATCACACCATTCTGAATGGTGCAGAATTGGGGTGTGACAACTTGGTATCAGAGCATCTCAGGCTTTATCTGTGAAACCGTATACTTCCACAAAAAGTCATGAACTGAGAAAGGATAAAAATTTAAAGATGTAATAATAACACACCATAAGCATCTGTGTTGGTTGAGACTGAACTGAAAGAGAATAATGCATCTATTAAATGAGAAATAATTTATATACAACCAAAAAAAAAGAACAAATATTTATATATATATATATATATATATATATATATGATTAAAGCAGAATACAGTCCATAGTCCAGACAGTTACTCTGAAGTACAAAAAGAAAAATAAAAGAAGTACATCAAGAAGCTAGAGGTGATGGGGGAGGTGGTGCCTCACGGTCTCTATCATAGTCCTCAGCGTAGACTCTGGTCAACCAAGCTATCTGAGTCTGGGTCGTCTGGAGACTAGCTGAGAGATCAGCCACCCGCTGGTCAGTCACACATTGAGCATCCCTCAACTCTCCCATCCGTTGATCCGATACGTGCTGAGCAGCTATAAGCTCTCCCACCCACTGATTGAACGAGCGCTGAGCCACTAGAAGCTCTCCCATCCTCAGGTCAGACATACGCTGAGCCTCTCGTATCTCATGCAATATCATCATCATGTCATTAGATGGAGAATACGAAGGACCAGCTGCATGCGAAGGACCAGCTGAAGAAGACGGACCAGCTCCAGTAGCATGAGTAGGTGATGGAGGAGGTATGGCATCTACATCCATGTACAGTCGATCGTCATCATCCCCATGAACCCCTACTACAGCGGCTGCTGCTGCTGCCTCAGCGTCAGCCATCTCCACTCGAGTGTGAGGGCGCACCATCGCGTTCCTCTCCTCATCACTGACCTGGGTATCCCGCATGCCCATCTTGCAGATGGCCTCCCAATCCAGAGGCGATGAGAAGGATTTCTCCTGAATCTTCTCATCTAATAAATCAACCCCCAGGCGGGTAAGCAAGGTAGTGATCATGCATCCATAAGGAAGGTTGCCAGTGTGACTGGGCAACGTGGCACTGATCATCGTACGCATGATGATGTAGGGAAGGCAGATGGGCTGCCTAGTTCATATGCAGTATAATAGATACTGGGTCAACTGGGAGACCCTCTCGTAATGTCCACTCTGCGGTATCAGATTATGCTGGATGATCTTACAGTATACCCGTGGATCTGAACGCAGATAACTCGTTTTCATCTGCCAGCGATCAGGTCTGATGAGCTGACGATCGATCTCATCCCTCATCTGTAGAGAAAAGAACTGGGGCTCTCCAAGAGCACAGAACACCAAGGGGCCAGCATAGGAAATGCCCAACAAGTCGGCTAGCTGCCGATAATCAAAGGAAACATCAACCCCCTTGACGTACCTGGTGATCCGAAGCTCACCACCCCTCTCAACATCATTGTAATCTCCCACCACCTGGAAATTACAGTAGAACTGGCGTACCAAGTCAGGACGGGTATAGGCATCGTAGGTGATGACAGCGAGCCATCCCATAGCACCAAAGGCCCCCTCCACATTGAACAAGGCTAAGCTAGCCAAGTCCACTTTGCGGCCTCCCTCTACCTTCTTGCGAGCGTAGTGGGCATACTGTGCCACGGCTTCATTGGAATGGAAGCGAAGACGGTCGCGAACTTTGGGTACCTTGGTACGAGCCATAGTATCTGCAAATAAGAATGAAAAACAAATAATGGATTAGTAGAGAGGAAAAACTTGAGATTTCGACATAATAACGACGTAAATTGGTCAAAAGCCTCACTTTTCACCCATACGCATGGGCATGAGGACTTACATAGATCCTAAATTATCTTGTGAGACTCATACTGTCGGAAATTTCAACTAATTAGATTGAATTGCAAGTTTCAAGAAATTCAAAATCTCGACAAAATTAGGGCAAAAAGTGTAAATTTTGAGTTTCTCGATAACCAACCGATGAAACTCAAATATTTTTGAGGACATTCTTTCCTCGAGTCACCAACAACAAAAGCCCCCAATAATAATCGAATTTTTATGGTTGGAAAAAGTTTAATTTAAAAAATACAAGATAAACAAGCAAAAACCTAGGTTAAGAAACCTAAAAACATGAAACGGTAGAAGAAATACCTGTAGCGGAGGTGTAGACGACGAAACAAGGAGTGCAAACCACCAACGGATCGGAGTTGTCACTGTAGCAACTCAGAGGGACGAGCTGAGTCGAAGCGGAGAAGAAAGAATGAGAAATGGACTTTGAATCGGAACTTAAAAATCAGATTTTTAGTCCGGGGGTCAAAAAATTTGATTAATACAATAGACCCCCGCACCCTGGGTCGGACATCCTCCGACACCCCCATCGACCCCCACCATCGACCCTACAGTGAAAACACAGCATTTCGACAAAATGACCTGAAAAATTTGAAATTTGCAATTGTTAGTGGTTTTAAAATATGAGATTGAAGTATTTAATGATTGTATCTCGTGTTCAATGATTTCAGGCAATCCCACTATCAGATTAATTAATGGCGGGACGCAGAGCAACTAGACAGAGCCGTAACTCTATCCCACCACCACCACCTATGGGGGAAGATAACCAGATACACCCGAAAACACAGGGTAACATGAACACGGCACCGTCCGTCATAAATGGGCAGACAAATCCTACAAATCTGCCAGCTCCACCGACAGACTTGGCCACAGTCGTAATGAACTTGGCCCAACAGCTGCAACAGATGCAACAGGCACAAGCTACTATCCAAGCTGCCATAGGCATAACTCTTCCAGCTACACAAACACCTCCAATGCCAGTTGGACAAGCAAGCACAGCACCAGGGAGAAGTAACACAGTACCCCACGCACCTCAGACTCCTATCATGCAGGCTCAAGTACCGAATCTTGAGATAGCTCAAGGTGGATATCAATACCAACCACCTATGTATGGAGCGTATATCCCGCAGCCACTAGATCACTCCAGACTGGTGGAGCACTTTCTAAAACTGAAGCCCAGAGTAATGGTAAGCCAGCAGATCCTTTATGGCCGGTACACTGGGTTGACGAAATGGAAAGAAATTTTATGATGATGACACTAAATGAAGAAGGAAAAGTGTTGTGTGCCACCTTTATGCTGAAAGGAGATCCACACCATTGGTGGAGGTCTACCAGGACATATTTACTTACAAAGCATGCCCAACTGACTTGGGATATTTATAAAGAGACGTTCTTTGAGAAGTACTTTCCGAAAAGTTTCAGAGATTTTATGGAAAGAGAGTTCCTGAGTTTATATCAGGGGCAGATGACCGTGGATGCGTACCAACAGCGTTATGAAAAGCTAATCTTCTTTGCACCCACTAGTATGCAAGAGGAAAACACAAAGACCTGAAGGTTCATCATGGGACTTAGGGGAAGCATCCGCGAGCACGTTCTGGGACATGAAAAGAAAATTTATAATGAAGCGGCACAAATTGCTCGAGTATAGAATCGAGCCAGAAGGAGAGTTATTTCATGCAAAACAGAGGTATAAAAAGGCCAGATGGAAATTCTTATAATGGAGGGAATAACAAGACATTCAAACCCTTTCGTGCTCAAGGCTTTACCGCTGCAACCAAGACTACTCCCGTAGCTCAACAGCAACAAAAGCCAATTACTGAAAGGGTAAAATGTTTTAACTGCATCCAAGTGGGACACATAGCAAGGGAATGTCCTAAGCCCAAGAAGCATCTACATCAAGGACGAGTTTATGCGGCTACATCCAAGGATGCTGCCGCATCGCCTGATGTGGTCATATGTATGACTTTCATTTTTAGTTAGTTGTATTACATTGTATGAGCATGTAGACTAAACCAAAACAAATTACAGGTATCGTACCTATTAATGGCATTCCCGCCAGAGTACTCTTTGATTCAGGAGCTACTCATTCCTTTATATCTGTGTCGTTTGGAAAGAATTTAAACCTACCCCTTAAATCCTTAGACTACAAACTACTTGTACGATCACCTATGGGATTAGAAGTGGAGTTAGAAAAAGGTTATGGACCATGTCCAGTTCTTATTGGTGAAAAGACCTTGGATGCGACCTTGATCCAACTTGAGATGGCAGACTTTGACGTCATCTTGGGAATGGACTGGTTAGTTCGGCATTCTACAAACCTATTGTGTGCCAAAAAGAAGCTGACATTCAAAGACAAAGAAGGAGTAGAATTCAATTTTTTGGGAACCAAACTTCCCAGTAAACGAAAGCTTATACCCTCGGCGCTAAAGGCTAAGAAGTGCCTTGAGAAAGGAACAGTCGGGTATTTAGTATCTGTGGTCGACCTTACCAAGGAAGCACCGTGAATGGAAGATATTGATGTCGTGCGTGATTATCCAGACGTATTTTCTGATGAACTACCAGGATTGCCACCCGACCGAGCTACAGAGATTGTTATAGATCTTATACCTGGAGCCGCACCAGTATCGAAAGCACCTTATCGAATGGCTCCTACTGAACTGAAGGAATTGGAAGTAGAACTATAAGAACTACTGGACAAGGGTTACATTTGCCCTAGTATATCACCATGGGGAGCACCAGTATTATTCGTGAAGAAGAAGGATGGTAGCGTTCGCTTGTGTATAGACTACCGAGAACTGAATAAACTGACAATCAAGAATCAATATCCATTGCCTCAGATCGATGACCTGTTCGATCAGTTGCAAGGTGCCAAAGTGTTCTCCAAGATCGATCCTCGGTCAGGCTACCATCAGTTGAAGATTAAGGATGGTGATATTCCCAAGACAGCATTCACGACCAGATATGGACATTATGAATTTTTGGTCATGTTTTTTGGATTGACAAACGCACTAGCAACCTTTATGGAACTTATGAACCGGGTTTTCCAGGACATGTTGGATACGTCGGTTATTGTATTCATTGATGATATATTAGTCTACTCCAAAGACAAGGAAACTCATGTCAAGAATCTAAACGCCGCTTTGCAACGACTACGAAGGGAAAAGCTCTATGCCAAATTTACAAAGTGTGAGTTTGGCTAAAGGAAGTCGCATTTCTAGGCCATGGAGTATCCGCTGAAGGAATTAAAGTGGATCCCAGCAAGATCGAGGCTATTGTAAAGTAGGAAGCACCAAAGAGCGTTGTAGAAATTAAAAGTTTTATGGGTCTAGCTGGGTATTATCGATGATTTGTGGAAGACTATTCCCGAATTGCCATACCTCTTACCAGTTTGACTAAGAAGGGCGAGAAGTTTGTCTGGACGGACAAGTGTGAGAAGAGTTTCCAAACCTTGAAAGCTAGATTGATATCAACTCCAATCTTGACCATCCCGATTCTAGGACAACCATTTATCTTGTACACCGATGCGTCAAGACTGGGATTAGGATGTGTACTCATGCAAGGAGAACAAGTAATTGCTTATGCCTCAAGACAACTGAAGACACATGAGAAGAACTATCCTTCACATGATTTAGAACTAGCGGCAGTAGTACATGCTGTCAAAATATGGAGACATTATCTGTACGGGGAGAAGTTTCAGATTAAATCAGACCATAAAATTCTTACTTATCTATTTAACCAGAAGGAGCTGAATATGAGACAAAGAAGATGGCTGAAACTGTTGAAAGACTATGATTGTGATATCCAGTATCATCCAGGGAAAGCTAATGTAGTAGTCGATGCGTTGAGTAGAAAGGCAATGATAAAATCTCAGGGAGAGATTAGCACAACTGCTGCAATGTGTACTACCAGAAAGGTATTCAAGCATGGTAATGAACAATTTGTGATAGATGCACCAGATGGATCAGCCAACCAAGGTTTATTCATCGGTTATCAAATATGTTCGCCGCATTGAAGATTATATCAGATATAGTAGATGAAGTGACGACAGCTATCAAATCAGTCCCTTACCTAACCACGGTACAAGAGGACATCCAAAAAGGTAGGACTAACCCTGAGTTCACTTTGGACGAAGAAAAGGTACTGAAGTACAAAGGAAGAATATGTGTACCTGAAACAGAAAGCGTGGACATTAGACACCGATTGATGAAAGAAGCCCATACCACCATTTATTCGATACATCCTGGGAGTACAAAAATATACCATGATCTAAATAAATTATATTGGTGGAGAGGAATGAAAGCAGATGTAGCTAATTTCATGTCTCAATGCCTAAATTGTCAGAAGGTAAAGGCTAAACGACAAAGACCGGCATGACTGTTACAGCCGTTACCAGAACCAGCATGGAAATGGGACTGCATCACTATGGACTTTGTCACAGGATTACCATTGACTCCTCGAGTAGTTGACCCAGTTTGGGTGATTGTAGACCGCCTGACTAAAACAACTCGTTTTATAACTATACGACCTTAGTATACACTGGAGAGGTTAGCTAAGCTATATGTGGATAACATTGTGCGATTACACGATGTACCTGAAAGCATTGTCTCCGATAGAGATCCACGATTTACTTCAATGTTTTGGGAAGGATTGCAAAAGACTATGGGTACAACATTGAAGTTTAGTACTGCATTCCATCCACAGACAGATGGACAGTCAGAGCGTAGAATTCAGATTCTAGAAGATATGCTTGGAGCATGTGTAATTGATTTTAAAGGATCATGGGATGAAAAGTTACCACTGATTCAGTTCGCTTATAATAATAGCTATCAGGCTACTATACAGATGTCACCCTATGAAGCACTCTATGGCAGAAAGTGTCGAACTCCTTTGTTTTGGAATGAAGTTGGGGAACGTAGTATTATTGGACCAGAAATTGTAGAAGAGACTTGTCGAGTGGTCGACATTATCAAAGAAAGAGTGAGAACAGCTCAGAATCGTCAGAAGCAATATGCCGATACCCGACGCCGAGACCTTGAGTTCGTCGTGGGTGATAAAGTATTCTTAAAAGTATCACCTATGCGAGGATTAAAACGGTTCGGACAGAAAGGGAAACTAAGTCCAAGATATGTCGGGCCATATGAGATTCTAGCTAAGCATGGGAAAGTGGCTTACCAGTTAGCACTACCACCATCTATGTCAAGTGTGCATGACGTATTTTACATTTCCTTATTGAAGAAGTATGTCAAGGATCCGACGCACGTTTTGACAATGGACTTACCCAATTTGACTGAAGATTTGACATTTGAAGTAGCACCGACTGAAATCACTAGTCGGAAGGTTCAACGACTATGTAACCGAGATATCTATTATGTTAAGGTCACCTAGAGAAGTGGAGACATGGAAGAAATCACATGGAAAGAAGAGAATGCTATGCGAAAGCAATACCCTCATTTATTTGACTCGAAAGGTATGTACAATTTCGAGGATGAAATTTTTATAAGTAGGGGGGAGTTGTAAGACCCGTATCGAACTAACCTGGTCTTACCACCTTGAACCAGGTCTACCCATCATGGTCGAGCCAAATGGATCAAGTGCGTGAGGGAGATCACGATCCCAGGTATTAAACTGACCCAAAAATACTAAAAATAGGGGGAGGGTCGCATACCCAGCAAGGCAGGGTCGGACCCCCCAAGATAGAAAGTCAGACCCTGATTTTTTAACTGGGGGTTGGACATTTTAGAACTAGGGGTCGACGGGATCTCCGACCCCCTCATCGACCCCCAGTTTGTCGAAAGAAACCGTGAATTAGGAACTTTCCAAATATCAATGGGATACCTTCCTAATCTCAATGGGACTTATTTTGGGAGTTTCTCCTCTATAAATAGGACGTCCCTAAGCCTCTTTCTCTCCTTTTAGAACCTTAATTGGATTGAGAGAAAGAGAAGAGAAGGAGAAGAGAAGGAAAGTGGAGAAGAAGATCAAAGAGAAGGCTTCAGAGAAACAAGCCTAATTCTCAGGTATGGATACTATCTCCATGTAATTATACAGACCTTAGAATAGATAGTAAAGAGGATATGATTTGAGAGAAACCCAAATCATCCATCCATGGTTAGATTTTCATGGAAAACCATGGGGGAAAATCATAGAAACCATGTAGGGGAATAAACTATGGTTCTAAGCCATAGAACATGTATGTAATGGATTATAGAAGCAAGCCATAGGACCCAAACACGAAAGAATGGACTGTAGAATGAAAAATTGACTAAACCCACAGGGGGTCGCACGGGGGGTCGATGGCCAATCGACCCTACCAGACCCTGACAATCGACCCCCAGTGTTCGCGAAGTCCATAATCTGGGTGGTAGCACCCAGGGTCGATGGAACCTCCGACCCTGGCATCGACCCCTAGTCAACAGCATTCTTTTTAAAGTCCGAATTAATTCTAATAAAATTCTATCGACTTGATTAGGTCTTCTAGTGATATAATATCGATATATAGTTGATTCTTAAAGCTTGAAAGAGGACCTACGATCAAGTAAAGGTGAGGAAACAAGACCTAAACTAATTGGTTAATAATAAATTGTTTTACTCTTGAGTCCAATGCCATGATTGATTTTATGCGTGTATGATTGTCATGTGTATTCAACATGTCATCCAATATTTCTATTATTACTATTCATGCATATTTATTTATTGTTTATAACATGATGATGATGATAGGAATAGGCATGTGGATGTATGTGTGTGGTTGGTGTGCTTGATGTGAGCGAGTATCAAGGGGAGGTGTCATAGGCGGGGCCTCAGCACTCTAGCTCTATCTCTAACTCAAGTCTTGTTCACTGACATCGTCGTATCGCCATTACCTTAGCAGAACTATTACGTCATAGGATATGAGGGGAGGTGGTCTCGGACCGTGTAGTCTCTGACTCTGCCGGGGGGCCTTAGCCCTATCCCTATGGACGTATTGAGGTATGCTGGGGTGAGGCCTTGGATACACTGATTGGCATTAGGATTGATTAGTTACGAGCCCAATTTGCGAGCCTCGCCAGCAGGGGTTTACGTGTTGGTATGGGCAACGGGTACAGCAATAAACGTGACCTTTGTGTGTACATTGTCCATGGTGGGTGCATGTGGGTTGACAATAAACGTTACCTTTGGGCGGCTTCACACACTCGTGTATAGAGGTGCGGCGTCAATAAATGTGATCTTTGGCCACCTATCCTTTCTATAGCACATTGCAAACTTATTTACCAAACCAAAGATATGAATTGAATGAATGCATATGATTGTTGCATTGTTTTGTTTGCTCACTGAGCCATGATTTGTGATCACCCTCTCGATGTCGAATATTTTTAGTTGATGATGCAGGTACTACAGTTGTAGATTATATGAATACTCCGGTGTATGCGCGTGTTGCTGCAATGGAAGCTGAAGACTTAGAGGATACGCATGATCCCTCATGCGAGTGCAACTCATGCATATTTTATTAAGATTTTATTCGAATTTATAAAGGGATGTAATAGATATTTTAGTTATGTCTCAATTGATACAACCATAACTTGATATTTTAATTATGATTATTACAGTTAGAGTTCTCAGTTCATTTACTATAAGACTTCCGCTATTGTGTATTTATTCTGATTATGGTTGTGGATGTGCATGGTTTTATTTTTAATGGATACCGCCTATTAGAGATCCTAGTTGAACCGTTGGTTTATAGCGGTTCATCACACCGTTCTGAATGGTGCAGAATTGGGGTGTGACAAGCTCACGATCAAGAACTGATATCCACTACCTTAGATCGATGACTTGTTCAAATAGTTGCAAGGAGCAAAGGTATTTTCTAAGATTGATCTTCGGTCAAGATATTATCAGCTGAAGAATTTGGACAATGATATTTCGAAGATAGTTTTTAAAATTGGGAATGAGTATTATGAGTTCCTGGGTATATCATTGGGATTAACCAATGCACCAGCATATTTTCTGGAGCATATGAATCGGGTGTTTCATGATATGTTGGACACGTTGGTCATAGTTTCACAAACTATATATTGGTTTATTCCAAAGATAAAGAAAGTCCTATAACGAATTTTAGAATAGCTTTACAACAGTCGAAAAGGGTGAAGCTTTATGCCAAGTCCAAGAAATATGAGACTTGATTAAACAAAGTGATCTTCTTGGATCATGTACCATCATTAAAAGGGATTAAAGTGGACCCTACTAAGATAGAAGTAATAGTATGGTGAGAAACACCTAAAGAACACTGCAAAGATCAGAAGTTTCTTGGGTTTAGCTGGTTATTATAGACGATTCATAGAGGACTACTCTAGAATCGCAATACCTCTTACCAAGCTAACCAGGAAAGGAGAGGAGTTTATTTAGACTACCAAGTGTGAAGAATGTTTCCAGACTCTAAAAGCAAGGTTCATATCCGCTCCCATTTTGATCGTTCTGGCACCAGGGAAACCTTTTACCCTATACATCGATGCTTTCGGATTGGGTTTAGGATGCGAGTTAATGGAAAGTGAACCCGTGATTGCATATGATTCAAGACAACTGAAGGAGCATGAGGAGAGTTACTCGACTCATGACTTGGAGTTAACAACGGTGGTACATGCTGTCAAGATATGGAGACATTATTTATATGGAGAGAAATTTTAGATTAAAATTAGATCATAAGAGTCTCACTGATCTTTTTAATCAGAAGGAGTTGAACATGAGACAGAGAAGATGGCTAGAATTACTAAAGGATTATGATTACGATACCCAGTATCATTGAGGAAAAGCTAATGTAGTTGCTGACATATTAAGCAAAAAATTTATGATAAAATCCTAAGAAAAAGCTAGTACAAATGTTGTAGTGTGTGTCACAGGAATAGTATTTAGTTACGGTAAAGAGCAGTTTGTGATTGATATTCCAGATGAATCAACTGACTAAGGGTTTATTCATCTATTCTCAAACATGTTTGCTACATTAAAGATTGTACCTGATTTATTAGACGAAGTGAAAGCAACTATTAAATCAGACCCCTATATGAGAACAGTGCAAAAAGAGCTTAAAAAATGAAGGACAAACCCTGACTTCACCTTGGACCTTGAAAAGGTGTTAAGATATAAGGGGAGAGTATGTGTTCCAGAAAGTGAAGACTTGGATATTAGACAAAAAATTATGAAGGAAGCCCACACCCCTACCTATTCGGTACACCCTAAAAGCATGAAGATGTACCATGATTTAAAAAAACTATATTGGTGGAGAGGAATGAAAGCGGATGTTGCTAAATTGTGTCTCAACGCCTGAATTGTCAGCGGGTAAAGGCTAAAAGGCAAAGACCTGCAGGATTGTTGCAGCCACTGCCAGAACCGACATGAAAATGGGACTGCATCACTATGGACTTCGTCATCGGGTTACCATTGACTCCCCGAGTAGTTTATGCGGTCTGGGTGATTATGGATCATTTGACTAAGACAGCTCGTTTCATAGCTATACGACATCAGTATACCCTAGAGAGGTTAGCTAAGCTATATGTGGATAATATTGTCAGATTACATGGTGTACCTGAAAGCATCATGTCCGACAGAGACCCAAGCTTTACCTCAAGGTTCTAGGAAGGATTACAGAAGGCTATGGGAACTACATTGAAGTTTAGCATGGCATTTCACCCTCAGACTGATGGACAGTCGGAGTGTACTATTCAGATTCTAGAAGACATGCTTCGAGCTTGTGTTATTGATTTCAAAGGATCATGGGAGAGAAGCTACCATTGATCGAGTTCGCTTATAACAACAGCTATCAGGCTACTATACAAATGTCACCCTATGAAGCACTGTATGGTAGGAGGTATCAAACTCCTTTGTTTTGGAATGAAGTCGGAGAGCGAAGAATTATGGGCCTTGAATTTATGGAAGAAACTTGCAAAGTAGTCGACATAATTAGGGAAAGAGTTAGAACAGCTCAGAATCGTCAGAAACAATATGCATATAATCGACGTCGAGACCTTGAGTTCGTTGTAGGTGATATGGTATTCCAGAAAATATCACCTATGCGAGGCTTAAAATGGTTCAGACAGAAAGGAAAGCTAAGTCCAAGGTACGTCGGGCCATATGAGATTCTAGCTAAACGTGGAAAGGTGGCGTATCAGTTAGCACTACTCCCATCCATGTCAAGTGTGCATGATGTATTTCATATCTCATTACTGAAGAAGTACATCCGAGATCTAACACACGTCCTAACAGCGGATCCACTGGGTCTAACTGATGATTTGACATTTGAAGTAGCACCAATCGAAATTACCAGTCAGAAGATTCAATGTCTGTGCAACCGTGACATTTACTATGTTAAAGTTACTTGGAGGAGCCAGGATTTGGAAGAGATCACATGGAAAGAAGAGAATGCTATGCGAAAGTAATATCATCACCTTTTCGACTCGGAAGTTATGTGTAAATTTTGAGGATAAAATTTATATAAGAGGGGGGGAGTTCTAAAACCCATATCGTACTAACTCAGTCTTACCACCTTGTATTAGGTCTTCCTATCATGGTTGGATCAAGCAGACCAAGTGCATGAAGAAACCATAAGGCTAGGTATGAAATTGAACCCCAAATCATCTAATTAGGAGCATGTGGTCGCATACCTAAATAGGTGGGGTCAACGACACCTCAAAATAATGAGACCACTTGAGTCTGGGATGTGTGGTCGCAGTTTTTGGACATGTGGTCGACGGGTTCTGCGACCCCACGTGCGATCACACGATGTTATAAACAACTCTGTGATTAAGAAACCTTCCTAATCTGAAGGGGGTTCTTTCCTAATCAAAGTAGGTCTCTATATGGAGGGTTTCCCTTTATATATAGGACGTCCCTTAGCCTCTTTCATTCTTTTAGAACTCAAACTAAAAGAGAGAAAAAAAGAGGAGGAGGAAGAGAAGGAGAACTGAAGAGGAAGACTAAGAAAAAGAATTTCAAAGAGAACTCTGATTCTTCAACAAGTTTAAGGTATGAAAACATCCCCTACATCAGTTGAATGCCTATAATAGATCATGAGGAGATAGTGATTCAAAGTAAGATCTAAATCCTAAGACCAGGGAAAAAACTCTAAGGGATCCTTGGAGAATGGATTAAAGTGAAGAATTATGTAAAAGTGTGAAACTAAGCCATAGAACAATCATAAGAAGGATCATAATGATAGGCCAAGGAATTAAGATTTGAAAGCATTGGATTAAGAGTGAAAGGTCGACCAGCACTCGTGGGGTCGTAGTTTGATCGACCATACAAGGCACATATGTTAGACCACATGCCCTCGAGAAGGTTCCAGGGAGGGTGTGGTCGCATGTGTATGGTCGCATGATATGCGACCACACGTATCTACCCCATATCTTGTGTTCACAGAAACTGAGACCACAGGTGCAGCCACACCTGTGACCACTCAACTTCTGGAGGTCTGATTGAATTTAGATGGGATATTTAAATACTGTAATTAATGAATATGAACTCTAACTTAGAATCCATAAATTTATTAGGTTTTCAAGTGGTCTAAAAGTGATTTACAATGATTGGAAGAGGAACAACCATCGATCAATGGTGAGGGAACAAGACCTAAACTAATTGGATAATAATAAACTGTTTACTTTATTGAGTCCAATGCCATAATTGATTCTATGCTTGTATGCTTGTAATGTGCATCTCACATGTCATCCAATATTTCTGCTATTAATGTTCATGCATATTTAATTTTGTTTATTTATAACATGATGATGATGATGATGCTAGGAATAGGCATGTGAATGTATGTGTGTGGTTGGTGTGTTGGATGCGAGTGGAGCATCAGGGGGAGGACATGGCATGGTGGTCTTTGACCTCGTCACCAGACTCTAGCTCTATCTCTACTCAAGTCTTGCCCACTAACATCGTCGTATTGCCATTACCTTAGTAGAACTATTACGTCGCAGGGCATCAGGGGAGGTGGTCTCGGACCATGTAGTCTCTGACTCAGCCTGGGGCCTTAACTCTATCTCTATGGACATATTGATGGATGCTGGGGTGAGGTCTTGGATACACTATTTGGCATTAGGATTGGTTAGTTGCGAGCCCAATTTGCAAGCCCTGGCCAATAGGGGCTTACGTGTTGGTATGGGTAGGGCATCAGGGGAAGTGTTGGCGGTGTTTGATCCGAACACTTTAGCTCTATCTCTATTCCATGGTGGGTGCATGTGGGACGACAATGGTGTTTGATCATTGTGCGGATTCACATAGTCGTGGATAGAGGTGCGGGGGCCACCAAACCTTTCTATAGCACGTTGCAAACTTATTAACCAAACCAAAGAAATGAATTGAATGCATGCATATGTTTATTGCATTGTTTTTTTTACTCACTGAGCTCAAGTTGGAAAGCTGACCCTCGCGTGCGCAATTTTTTTTTAGTTTCTAATGTTGCAGGTGTTACGGTTGAAGATTATATGAATACGCCAACGTGTGGACTTGCAGCGGCTATGGATGTGCAAGCTGTGGAGGACGAATATGGCTCGTCAAGCTAGTGTTTCAACTATGTCTACGCTTAGTGGTTAACGTTCGTATTGTGATACTTGTAATCAGTATTAATTATATTTTGGTTACTTGAAGATAACTTGTTAAATATTTAATATCACTGTAGACTCTCAGTTTATTATTAATAAAACTTTTCCTATTTATTTATTTACTCTGATTATTATTGTGGAATGTGTTTTGGTTTAACATGATTGGCATCTCCTATACGAGATCCTAGTTTGAACCGTTGCTTTTCATGACTGTTCGTCACACCATTGGTTAGTCCAAAATTAAGGTGTGATAAGTAAGGTAGACCAAAGTTGAAATCTGATATGCCGCAGGATGGGATAGGAACCATAATCATAGCTAGGGAATGGTCTGACAATAAAACCCTTAACCCATAAACTAGGGTATGAACCGGATTGACTTTGAACCTGAATTGAGCACAATCCAATGAGGAAAGCCATGCATTGACCCCTGAACTGGGGCATGAACCGGATTGACCTTGGGCTTGAATTGAGTTTGGTCCAATGAGGAAAGCCATTGTGCCCTAAGCTGGGAATGAACTAAATTGACCTTGGACCCGAATTGAGTGCTCTCCAATGAGGAAAGCCATTGATCCCTAAGCTGGTCATGAACCAAATCGACCTTGGACCCGGATTGAGTGTGGTCTAATGAGGAAGCTATTGTGTATAAAATTAAAGCACGAACTAGATTGACCTTGGACCTAAACTGTGAGTGGTCCAATAGAAAAATCCATTGAACCCCAAGCCAAGGCATAAACTAGTGTAATCTTGGATCAAAATGGCGTAGTCTAATGATGATACACCTAGCTCCCTAAGCTGAGGCACAAGCCAGAATGATTTCAACTCAGCTAAAAGAGGTCCATTGATGAATCCATTGAACCCCAAACTGGGGCATGAACCAAAATAACCTTGCGCTCAAAAAGCAATAGTCCAGTTATGAATGGATCCTAAACTGAGGCATTAAAAAAAAAAAAGGAGGGGAGAATTGTATGGAACCCTAAAAGGTAGGTATCATGCACTTGTTGATGGAGGGGCATGTTGAGTTCTACTGTTAGAGGTCTGAAGGAAGATTTATTCCCACAATGATTGAAGGTGCTCACCGAAGGCGTTATGCCCAACTGGAGCCACTTAGACGAACTAGTTGTTTCAACTTTCTATTATAGGTATTCGATAAGTCATCCATGTCTAGGTCCAAGATTGATATGCTTGTTGACAAGTCCAGCCCAATCTGCCTTGTAAGTAAAAGGAAATGACCCCGTTCGGGATTTCAATCTCTGTACCTTGTTACTTCTATACATTTCCTCCCGATTTCATACATCCTCCTATTCCACATGCGTAGTCAATTTTGACTCTGAAGATGATTGAAAGGATGATCCGTCTCTTGAACTTCTACGCCACTTGGCCTCTTGAGAAAGAAAGGTCCAACCACCCGTATGAGAATGTATTAAATGATCAATCGAGAGACACAAGAGTACTCTCAAGAAACATGTGTTGGAGAAGCTGCCAATTGTACAACCTGCAAAAAGATTCCAAGGAAAGCATTAAATAGTAACAGATCATATCAGCAGGTCATCCAGTCAGTACAAATGAGTGGAGGATAGATGTGCCACCAAAGATTACCCTTGTCTCTGTTTATGTCTCGGATTGGAACAAATTACTATAATTAGTCCCCGCCTACAGATCAGTCGACATTTTTTAAAAGATGAAAATACCAAAGTTCTTACAAAGTATATCATCTGTAAGCAAGAGATACATGATGAATGACCAATCTCAAAAGCAAGGAGTGAGTTCATTGGAATACCAAAAAAAAAAAACAAAAAAATTCAAGCCTATGTTTTCTCTACATCTTTAATGGGAGATAGCCACATCAGATAGAAGGTGATGATTAACTTCTAGAGGACAGCATATGGATTTACCATTCAGATAAAATCCAATACTAGATGAGCAGACACAAATGTTCATAAAGTTTATAGAAGATTAAAGTACTAACTGGGGCAAATATGTTATATCTGATGTTTGGAAGAAGATGCTTCAACCCAATATTGAAAGTCATGATTCAACTTTGCGATCAAGCGAAGCACTGCATTATGTAGCCTTTACATCCATAAAAAAAAAAGAGAAAAAAGAAAAAGAAAAGAAAATAGTAAGATGTTGAATGGCATTGGAGTTCGACAGTAAGCTAATTATTCCTCTCACTTCAAGAGGATGGTAGTTCCAATCAAAGCCTGATAGCACGTTTGACCGTTCGTCGAGATTCACAGCATGTTGGACTGGACTTTTGATTTTGGTCAATTACATCCCACCTTTATAGGAGACGATCTCATCACTTCCTCATCATCAGAGAAAGATTTCTCATCGGCATTAGACTCTCTCTCCCGTCCATCAATATGACGGCCTTCCAAAGAGTCTCCATCACAAGCCCTTCTTTTGATTATCAATTTTTATGGCATTGTATCTCGTGAGCATGTAATCCTTTTATGTACAAATTCATGAATCTAGCTGGAATTCTCATCTATCATTTATTACATTCAGAGACTTCCCAATGTTCTGACAAGCCCTTCATTTCTCAAGCCAATAAAATGGGATCTTCTCAGTAGGATAAGCCCATTCTACATAAACAATCAAACACTCTCCCAATGGTAGACCTATGTGGACAGTTTCACATCAGTCCTCTTGGACCTTCAACATCAATACTTGTCAATGAACTTAGAGGTTTCAAGCCCAGATATGATCACAATTGATTCGGCATCTCGATGTAGCTTGTTGAGACACGTGTTCCATATGAACATCTCCAAGAAAGGAAATCATAATTCGACACTGTTCTAATTTTAGTGTGGGACTGCATTTTCCTAAGGTCACTTTTAGTGATGCTTCAAATAGCTACCCGCTTGTCAATGCGTGTAGGTGCCAACTTAAATAGTGGGGCAAGGCTACCCATTTGTCATGCCTTTCGGACTACCCCTAAGGGTTTCGAACCATTGGATAGGACCATAATTTTGGCAATATCCTCACCATATTCGGACTCCTTGTTCAACCCAAGATGGAATTTGCAAAAAAATAAATAAAAAATAAATAAGAAATAAAAAATAAAAAAAATAAAAAAGAAAGAAAATTCAAAGAAAAAGAAGAAAAAATAAAAAATTGAAAAGAAAAAAAGGCAAAGAAAAAACCTCAACAGGGAAACGTAACCCGAAAAACCTCAATGGGCAACGCATAATACCTCAGTGGGGATAGGCGACCTGATGCAACCCTAAAGCATTGCCTTCATTGGTCATTCATAGAAAAATTCAGTGGTTCATGTGGACAAGTGTCATACCCAGTCTACCCTCCATAAGGAAAGGAACCCCTCTCGCTCTCGAGTGAATCATACTCAGAGGAGTTGAACAAACCATCATCTGTTTGTCTCTTGGGCTCCATAGCATTGTCTTTCGATAAAATTCTATCTGCAAATCCTTTTTTCACGTTAAAGAGCGAGCAAATTCTCAAGGCCTGGCTACGGATGTGGCCAAATTTGTCAAAAACATCAGCTCCCTTATTTTCAAGATTCAAGAAAGGTTTGTCTGAGAAGTCACTTTCTATAATCAATCTGTCAATCTTCCCTTGACCTTGGAAGCATGGTTAAATTCTAGATGCAATCCAGGTTTAACCTAGTTTCAACTCTAGGTAGATTACCTGTTTCCTTCTATCTTGCCCCTAGCACACCATAGTAGTGGCTTGTCACAATATGTAGACACTGGGGCATAGATATACCCTCTATAGGGGAATTGAACTCGATCATGAGCATTACATCTAGGATCCGTTGTCCAGTCTAAAGTCACTGACTTTCCTACTCAACTGAAGCAGGTTTGTCCAAGTCAGTTTTCACCAATTTCTCAATTCTTCCAAAAATCCCGTTGATGAAGGAAATCCTATATGGTCATTCACCTGTTAGGATTAGGTCACCAAATCCTCTAAAGGAATACTTTGAATCCTTTGCTCCTCATGCCTACTTTGGGGCCATGGTTCATTCATCTTTCAAAATTGGCATAGCAATGTTGCAAAGTCTTGGGCTTTTCATAAGCCCAGATCAAGGGCCGAACCCATGTCACATTTCATCACCGCTTGGCAGTTTTACTAATTTGGTCTGCCGCAGCATACAGTCAAAGAACTTAGTTGACTAGATGTCCCTCGACAGTTTAACACCAAAATCAATCAATAAAATCACTTTGGTTAGAGACCGTCAGGCTCCCCTCATTCTTATCCAAAATCCTTGCTAGAGTTTCTTTCAATCTAGAATCCAACAACACCAATGTTGGTTGAAGAAAATCATCACTTTCAAATTACATTGATCCCTTCCAATGGAACAACCAAGTCATCACTACCCGTGATGAAATTGAGTCAAACTTTTAATACCAAGTCACAAACAGTCAATTTCAAATCTGGGTATCATGTCAGCGAAGTCCATGACACCATTTCCATCGGTGCCATGTTTAATGCCTTTACCAACAAAGTAGGGGTAAAAAAATTGGAAAGCTGCTAAGGCATTCACCATCATCATTTCAAATATGTCTAGCACCCTATAGGTTCAAAGTCAAGAGACTTCCAAGATGAGTTAGATCTTAACCCTATAGGATCAAAGTCAAGAGACTTTCAATATGGGTCAGATTTCAACCCCGAAGGTTCAAAGTCAACAAAGACTTCCAATATGGGTCACTTTTGAACATCCTAAAAGTTCATAGCAACAAGGCTACTTAAGAGGATATTCTACTTTTTAATCCCGAAGGTTCATAGCCATAGAGCTTCCAAGAACGATATTCCAGTTTTCAACCTTGAAGGTCCAAAGTTGGTAGGGACTTCAAAGATGAGTCATTCAGTATTACCCCACAAGTGACCTTTTGAGTTCTTGCTCATTTCAGAATCAATAGCAAGGTCCTCACCCTAGAAGTGACCTTCTGAGTTCTTACTCATTTCAGAATCAATAGCAAAGTCCTCACCCCAGAAGTGACCTCCGAAGCCCTAGCTCATTCAAAGAACAAATCAATCTCAGCCAATTAATGAATCAAATGCGGAGCCAAAGCTTATTCAAAGATCAAATCAATTTCAGCCTATAAGTGAATCAAATGCATAGCCCAAGCTCATCTAAAGATCAAATCAATCTCAGTCTATAACTGAGTCAAATGCAGAGCCCTAGCTCATTCAAAGTTCAAATCTATCTCAGCCTATAAGTGAATAAAATGCAGAGCCCTAGCTTATTCAAAAGATCATTCTTAGAATCTCAACCCAAAGGATCATAGCTCAACCAAAGACAAGACAACAAGTCCTCCATCCAGACAAATCAAAGCCAAGCTCAAGCTCGTGCAACCAACCTTGTATTTACAGCCTTGCTTCGTACAAGAAGAGGTTTATCAGCCTATAAATAGATTAAGTTGGGTCCAATCCCATGCATACCTTGCATTATGAGTCCCACCTCAGCAAGAAGAGGTTTCCAGCCTACAAATGAGCCTTGTATTCACAACCTAGCTTTGTACAAGAAGAGGTTTATCAGCCTACAAATTGATCAAGTCGGGTTCAAGCCCGTGCATACATTGCATTATGAGTCCCACCGTAGTAAGAAGAGGTTCCCAGCCTACAAATGAGCCTTGTATTCAAAGCTTAGCTTTGTACAAGAAGAGGTTTATCATCCTATAAATAGATCAAGTTGGGTTCAAGCCTGCGCGTACCTTGTAGTTCTAGTCCTAGCTCAGTAAAAGAGGTTCGCAGCCTATAATTGAGCCTTGTATTCATCGCCTAGCTTCATACAAGAAGAACAATCACCAACATTCCAAGAAGAGCTAATCTTCTTTCCAGTTGAACTACATTCTAGGCTTGATTTCTAGGACACCCCTAGAATACGTAGGCAGCTTAGGGCAAAATACCCTACGTCCAGCCCAATAAGTAATCATTCACACCAAAAATGTGGTTCTTGGTCTTTAGCCTTTAATTGGAACAATCTCAGCTAAAGAGGGACATCTGTAAGTAGCCCATTTTTGCCATCCCCAGTATTAGTGAATCCATAAGACAAGTTTCTGGCTTTTAATTCAAGGTTTTATGATTTTTCAATGGGCCCCAAAGCAAGGTCATGGGCTGCTACCTACTTGGATATATAGGTCATGAAATTATATTCAAAATGAAAGTGGAATCACCCAATTCTGACATCAAACAAGGATGGTATCACAGTTTTAATCAGTTTGAAAGTGAAAGGGCATTTATGTAATTATCGCAAGATGCATGCATGAATTATCGTCGAACTTCAAATCATCATATATTGATCATCCGACGTCCGAATCAGGTGATTCCAGTGCCATTGTGTTTCACTTTCAGTCCTCTTCAAAGTGAACGTGAACAATCCTAGGTAGAGGTCACCGGTGGGTCCCATGCAAGCTTTCATATAAAATTATCAATAGAACTTTCACTCTTCATATCTTGTGTAAGACCCGTATCAAACTAACCGGTCTTACCACCTTGTACCAGGTCTACCTATCATGCTCGAGCCAAGTGGACCAAGTGCGTGAAGAAAATCACAAGACCAGGTATGTGTCTGACCCAAAAATAAAAAAATATGAGGGTAGGGTCGCATGCCCAAACAGGTAGGGTCGCATGCCCAAACAGGTAGGGTCGACCCCACCTCAACAGAAGTCCAACCTATGATTTTCTAGTCAAAGGGTCGCATGAATAGAAAAATGTAGGGTCGATGGATCCTGCGACCCTACGTCCGACCCTACGATTTCAGACAGAAACCGTAAATTAGAAAATTTTCCTAATTTCAAGGGATTCTTTCCTAAACTCAATGGGACTTATTTTGGAGGGTTTTACTCTATAAATAGGGCGTCCCTTAGCCTCTTTCACTCCTTTTAGAACCCTAATTGAAGGTGAGAAAAGAGAGAGAGAATGAAAAGAAGAAGAGAAGGAAAATTGAAAAAAAAAGCTAAGGAAGAGGAGGAAGTTCAGAGAAACCTCTGAATCTCAGTCAACTTCAGCTATGAATCTAAGTCCCTTTATAAAGTAATAGCCTAGAATAGATTATGAGGAAGTTAGGATTTAGAAAAACCCAAATCATCCATCCATGAATAAGTACCAAAGGAATCCATGGAAGTAATCATCATAGGCAATGGAAAGTGTATAAAAATCATAGTTATAAGCCATAGAACAATCTTATAATGGACCTACAAGACCACAGGATCGACCACATGCCCTCGGAAAGTCCCAGGGAGGGTGTGGTCGCACGTAGGGTTGATTGGTAACCGACCCCACGTCCGACCCTACCCCTAGGGTCGATTGGTAACCGACCCTAAGTGCTGCCATACCTGCGACCCTATGATTTCACCTAGTCTAAATTTGTTGGAATTAATTCTAATTAAAACTATCAACTTGTTAGGCCTTTCTAGTGATTTTAAAGGTGATTTATAAAGCTTGAACGAGGATCTACACTCAATCAAAGGTGAGGGAACAAGACCTAAACTAATCGACTAATAATAAATTGTTTTGTTTATTGAGTCCAACACCATGGATGATTCCATGATTGTATGATTGTAATGTGCATATCAAATGTCATCCAATATTCCTACTAATATTGTTCATGCATATTTAATTCTGTTTATTTATAACATGATGATGATGATAATGCTAGGAATAGGCATGTGAATGTTTGTGTGTGGTTAGTATACTTGATGCGAGTGGGGCATTAGGGGAAGTGTTATGCGGTGTTTGATCCAGACACTTTAGCTCTATCTCTACTCAAGTCTTGTCTACTAACATCGTCGTATCGCCATTACCTTAGCAGAACTATTATGTCGTAGGGCATTAGGGGAGGTGGTCTCGGACCGTGTAGTCTCTGACTCTGTCGGGGGGCCTTAGCTCTATCTCTATGGACGTATTGAGGGATGTTGCAGTGAGGCCTTGGATACACTGTTTAACATTAGGATTGGTTAGTTGCGAGCCCAGTTTGCAAGCCTTCACCAGCAGAGGCTTACGTGTTGGTATGGGTAGGGCATCAGGGGAAGTGTTATGCGGTGTTTGATCTGGACACTTTAGCTCTATCTCTATTCTATGTTGGGGTGGATGTGGACGACAATGGTGTTTGATCCATTGGGTGGGCTTACACACCCTATTTATAGAGGTGAGGCGGCCACCGAACCTTTCTATAGCACATTGCAAACTTATGAACCAGACCGAAGATATGAATTGAATGCATGCATATGTTTGTTGCATTATTTTGTTTGCTCACTGAGCCATGATGTGTGCTCACCCTTTCGACGTCGAATGCTTTTAGTTGATGATGTAGGTACCATGGTTGAAGACTGTATGAATGCTCCTATGTATGGACATGAGGCAGCGATGGACGCTGAAGTTATGGTGGAGTCGCATCATTCGTCATGCGAGTACAACTCTTGTGTTTTCGATTAGAATGTTATTCAATTTATGAAGACGATGTAATTAATTAATTATTTTATTTTATGTCTTAGTCATTGGAGAATAATTGGATAATTTATTATTTTATAATTGTTAGACTCTCAGTTCATTAGTATAAAGACTTTCTCTATTGTGTATTTACTCTGATTATTGTTGTGGATGTGTATGGTTTAAGCAAACTGACACAGCCTATTCGAGATCCTGGTTGAACCATTGGTTAATTAGCGGTTCATCACACCATTCTGAATAGTTTGGAATTGGGGTGTGACATCTTGGCTGTCCTATGTTCGAATAATGTGATTAAAGTGCCACTATTCTCCATTTTCGATATTCATCAAAGTGGACGTAGAAAATTCTAGACAGAGGTCGTCGAAGGGTCCCATGCAGAGTTGTAAGCTAAAACAGCTCATGAGATGTCAAATAGAGAAAGAAGAGCTAGGCACAGCCAAACCCAGTCAACCTAGTATTGGCCCAACCCAGTTAACCCAAGCTAGTCCAGTCCAGTCAACCTCGACTAGTCTTGCTTGGCCCAGCTCGAACCGGTCCGGATCAAGTCACGTTGACCCATGTGCATGTATTTCTTTAATATATTAATTATGTATATTTATATATTGTATGATATGTTATAATATATACATATATCATATATGTATATTACATTATATATTAATATATTAATGTATTATATATTTATATATATTCATATATAAAGAGCAAGTAAAATCCGAATAAGAGAGAGAAAGGAAACCTGGTGGGGGAAAGTTACCAAAAAAAAAGAAAAAAAGGAAAAAAGGGAAAGAAACCAAAATTGAGAGGGGGATCGAGAGATTTAGGAAAAACCTAAATCTAGGAATTAAGATATCTAAGGAGAGAAAGAGATCGTGAGAGGAGAGAGGGAGAGAGAGAGAGAGAGAGAGAGAGAGAGAGAGAGAGAGAGAGAGAGAGAGAGAGCCGTGGATCCTATTGGCAAGAAAAAAAAGAAAAAGAAAAAGAAAAAAAAAGAAAGAAACCAAAATTAAGAGGGAGATCAAGAGGTTTAGGAATACCTAAATCTAGGAAATAAGATCTCTAAGGAGATAGAAAGATCGTGAGAGGAGAGAGAGAGAGTCGTGGATCCCATTGGCAAGAAAAAAAATGAAAGAAACTGATGGATTCATAATTTTATATGTTTATTTCCCTTATATTTAGTCTATTTAACATATTATATGTCTTATGGTACTCATTTGTGATGATTCCTTATATATAAGACATTGGTGAAAAGTATTGGTAATTTATGTTTAAAATAAATTTTTTTTGATATTTTCAACAATGACCTTCTGAATTTTATGTAGGTTTTTAATGTGGAAAGAATTTTAGAAATCAAACGTGATCCAAAAATCAGATCTGGAAAGCTGATTTGAATTGAAACCAGAGAAGGAAGATTACCACACATAGAAGGTTTATTATTGGAAGGATTTGATTGATTATCAGAAATCTTGAGGAGAATATATACCTCTATGGAATATTACAAAGATTGACAAATCTAGATGTGGCATTTGGTTAATGATGGAATGATTCTTTATCTAATCTAGGCAAGAGGATTTTGTTTAATCTTTATTTTCATGTAATAAGGTTGCCAATTCTAAACATACCAGTTTTAATCTTCTCTACTCTAGCTATTTAAGCAATGTAAAAGCTACGTAATAGAGCATCCAAGAATTATTGTGAAGATAGTTTTATTTCTTTTGTCTTTCTTTTCTATCATGTCTAGCTAAGTTTTTTTGTCGATTCAAGGGGAATTCAATCCGGTTAGTAAAATTGTGAGACCCTGTTCTTAATTTTAATTATTTTTCTATTCAAATATTTGTGTTTCTTGGTTTTTCAAGTTAATGGTTGCAGTTTATTAAGAGGCCTATTAATTGATTGAGTTATGTGGTTTATTGCTAACCTGAATCCATAATCTGTAATTGTTATGGTGTTCAGGAAAAGTAGCAATTGAGCAGAACAATTATGATCCAAGTTTTTGTTACTTGCTTAAAGGAAATATAGAATGAATTAAATAATCTGACGCTTGTTGGATTGTTGTTCATCTTTAACTCCCTCCGAGACTGTAATGCTATCAGTAAATTCATGAGGATTGCTTAATACCAATTGGTTTATTGATAAGAATTAATTTGTGTTCTGGGCTCAAATTAATGAAATTAGGGAAGGTAAGGATTGTCTGGCTTTTTTATAATCTTTGGTTAAATATTTGAATAGAGAATAATATATATGAGGTCAGTGATCAATTTACAGCCGTGAGTAAATTTTCTTGAATCAACATCATCTTCCATTGACTTTTTGTTACTTAATTTTCTTGTCAATTAAATTACAGAAGAAAACCCCCCTTTTTCTTGGTAAGTAAACAATTTGATTAACTAGTCTCTGTGGATCGACCTTTACTTATCATTACTATTTATTATAGGTAGAGTAATTTATTTTTGGTTGCGCTCGACAGGCATCAGAAACCGAAATGGAGAGGGAGATCGAGAGATTTAAGAAACCTAAATCTAGGAAAGAAAATATCTAAGGATAGAAAGAGACCATGAGAGGAGAGAGAGAGTCACGGGTCCCATTGGCAAGAAAAAGAAAAAAAAAAAGAAACCAAATTTAAGAGGGAGACCAAGAAATTTAGGAAACCTAAATCTAGAAAAGAAAGTCTCTAAGGAGATAAAGAGTTTGTGAGAAGAGAGAAAGAGAAATGGAAAAGAGATTAGAGAATCATAGATGGAAAAAAGGAGAAATCAGAAAGAGAAAGAGAGGAATCAAAGGAAGAGAGGTCGGTGAGAAGCGACTCTAAGAAAAAAATAAAAAAAAGAGGAAAGGAGGAGATTGAGATGGGGAAGACTGAATCAAGGAAAGATATTAGGATCAAGAGGGCAATGAAAGGAGGAGGGGAAGATGAATTTAAGGGAGTCCCCAAATTCGTAATGAAGAGGATAAGAGAGAGAGAGAGAGAGAGAGAGAGAGAGAGAGAGAGAGAGAGAGAGAGAGGGAGAAATGAGAGGGGAAAGAAAATAAGAAAGGAAGAGGACTCACCTTCAGAGACTTTGGCACAATCGCCAACAAATTCTACATCAAATATTTTACTCCATTGGAGAACAAAGTTGGTACCCTAAAACAAATTTAGTGGTCTTTCATAAGGTTTGAATGTTGGTTTTGCTTGAATATGCTCATTTTCATCAAATCTCGATCTGGAATGCCCTATTGCGTGCATGTTGATGTTAGGATGCTCATGTCTAATATTTTTTATGTATGATAATTTGCTTAAATTGCTCAATGATGAATATTTGTGTGTCATGTGATGTTTTTGATGTTTTTGATCATTTATACGAGGTGGATTTCTAATCTGGAAATTCCAGATTCATAATCCAAATTTGGGACATGCATCTCATGTGTTTTTTATAAATTTTGAAGCCCAAATTTTTATGGGATGCTCTCTGATATGTTAAAAAAACTCCCCTAGAAATTTCACCTCATTTGTAATTGGAAAAGTCCATTAAAAAAATTCTCCATTGGTGTTGCTGCCCTACTCTGGTACAGTGCAAACCCCTATCAGAAAGTCTCTAAAAAGGGGTGTTATGGCCATAAATTGAAAATACTTTTCTCACAAAATTTTTAGATATGGAAGTCTTCTAAAATTTGACACTAGTTTTGGATTTTTTCAATTTTTCATTGAAATGATATGGTTTTTGATGTGTATAGTGGTTTGTTTTTTAATCAATTAGGGTATACTGATTGGCATGACTGAGGAGTGCCATTTTGCACTATGTGAATGTTTTATTTGTACTTTTTTTACTTTAAGAAATCTTAGATCTATCAATTATCTACATGGGCATATCTTTTGATTTAATTTTCATTAAGTGATTGATTTTATACTGAATTTATGGTGCAATTGGTCAAAACCTAGAATAGACTTTACCAGTGCATATATCCGTACTTATGGCATTCATTTGACCTGGTTTCGTTCCCTGTTGGGGTTGTCTACCTTGAGACAAAAGTTATGTTGCCAGATTGTCTTTCTGAGGGTATATTTTGTGCTTAATTTTGATATATGTAAGTCTCCATATGCCCAATATGGCACAGGGTGACAATTTCTATCACCATGCATGTGCACTGAGTTGTGCAACATATTTGACCTATATGTGGTCTCTGTTGGGACTCGACCCCTTCAAATGCAATGTAGTGTGTCAAGAAAAATTTCTATGAAAAAAAAATAGGGCTTAATTTGAGTTACAGAGGACCTACTTATATCCATTTTGGTATAATATGATAGAATTTGAAATCAGTTTCTAGTTTGTGCAATACTTGACACTTTGGGTGGTAATCTTGACCATTTTTGTGTCATTGTTTATTTCAAATGTCTTCATAAATGTCGCAGCATTTTCAAAGAATTTTTTGAGCATATGTTTTAATAATTTTGGGTTTTCAAAAAGGTTTCATCGATGTCTCATTCACTGTAAGTATATGTAATTTATTTCTTGAGTGATTTGGTAAATTCTACCAAGTTTTAAGTGCACACTTGCTATATTAAGAGTGCTCACATACCACATTTGGATAAATTTCCATATTTAAAGTGCTCATATGCTTTGTTTGGATTGCTCACATACCATGTTTGCCATATCCACGTATTGCTGTATTTGGTAGGATAAATAGATTTTTTTTGCCATATTTAGCAATATCTTGATAATTGCCATATTTAAACATGCCATGTTTAGACTTGCCATGCTTAGAATATAGCATAGTAAGTTTTACCATATTTAAATAGATTTTTATGATATCGTATGCCATATTAGGGAGATTTTCACAATCTTGCTATATATTGTATTAGTTACCATAAACATCATACAGGCCATGTTTAGATAGAATATTCTATTTCTGGCAATAACTTTATTTTTACAATATCCTTGTTGAACTGCCATGTATGGACAATTCTAGAGGACAATCTAGGCATGGGGGCGTGCTTTTAGGCACCTACATTCTTGGGTAGGGTATAATGGAAAATAATAAAAATCTTAACAAAGAAAGAGAATGCCTTGCAAAACCTTCCAAAATTAGAGCTTACGATGAAAGGATAGTTTAGGACGATCCTTGCCCCTCAGCATACTTCAACCTAAAACAGGTAGCTCTTTAGACCTAGAACAGGTTATAAATTATCAACCTAAAACAGTTTCTCAATCCTTAACCTAGAACAGGTTATTTCAAATATTTTTTAACTATGTGGATTCTGATTCCTAGGGCAAACCCTAGGATACGTAGGTAATTTGGGAGAATACCAAATTTGGATCTACACCTTAGTCCATATGGACTATCCATAGATCCACTTGGATATCCATCCACATTCTAACCTAGAAGGGGTTATCCACATTCCAACCCAGAAAGGGTATCCACATTTCAACCTAGAATGGGTTATCCACATTCTAATCCAGAATGTGTTATCCACATTCTAACCCAAAACGGATTATCCACATTCCAACCCAAAAATGGTTATCTACATTTTAATCTAGAATAGGTTACCAGATTCCAACCCAGAATGGGTTATCCAGATTTTAACCAATCTAAATTCAGATCCATTGTCCATTTGGACTATCTACCCACTAGAGATATCTAGTTCAACCTGTTTGGGTTATTTACTTTTAGATCTACTGGGACTACTATCAGTTTGCATGGACTATCCAGATCCTGAACCATAGGGTTTCTCATCTTTTCAATCATAAATTTCAACTTGAACAGTGAACTTAATCATGCATAAGCATAAATCATGGTCATAAACTTTAATCACACTTGAACTATGATGGTGAACCTAATTTTTAGAAGAAGTTCGAGATACGTAGGCAATCTGGAAGGACCCAGATTTGGTTCAATGATATCAAACCATTTAGTTTGGTTCAGTTCAAGAGAAAGAGTCTAGCATAGGAAAGGTATAGGAGACCAATCTCGATCGGGCGGTTTGGGTGCCTAACCCCTTCCCATAACGTAACTTGACGCTTAACCGATCTCTGATGGACCAAAAGCCAATCTAAGGGTAATGAATCAATTGAAGTCTTACCTTGGGGTAAGACCACATTTTTGTGAGGTCCTAGACCTTAATCTTGGTGGCGACTCCTAATCAATTTTTTGTCCTCATAGGTAGACGCAATTGTTGCGGTACAGCCCTCGTTGTGCTCTCCACTAACATCATCAGGGCCAGCCGTCACACTAGCCAAGAGAGACTCCAGGAAATCAGCAATAGATAAGTCTCCTATAGAAGGTTCAAAAAAATAGTATTGACACGAGGGTGAGCTCACATCCCAGCTCATTGAGAAATCTAGTATCACATGTAATGCACATACAACAACCAATGAGATGAATGTGATTTATTTTATATTAGGTCTCAGGTTTGTAATTCTAAATCATGGGCAAAGGTAGAAATTGAATACACGACCCCAGACTGTGAAACTGCTTCTACAAGCTAACTCCCCCCTTAGAGACTCCCATCCTTACAGGGTTCATTGCCTCCTACTATAGACCTCACATATGCCAGCTACCGTATGCCCATATGTCACTGACTCCGCCTAGGATCGCTCAACCTTCGGGAGTGTAAAGCTATGCCAATATCTTTACCCCTACTGGTGAGGCATAGGAAATAGGGAATGACACCACCTATGTCTATTATGTTGATTCATTTCACTTTGGCTGGCCACTAGCAGAAGTCCCCGGATCCCCCCTCCCATGGTTCACCATGCTCCCACTAGTACGTTGACATAACCATCGTGCTATCCACCAGCAGAGAACCCCTGCTCCACTCCCATGGATCCGTGTCTACCACTAGTGTGTTTACAATCCAATGCAATCCATGTACTTGCACTCCCATGCATCACACGAACCACCATACGTGGTTGCAATCTAACACAACTCGTGCACCCGCACTCTTATATGTCATACAAGCCATCATACATGGTTGGATAAATTTATAAATAAAAACTATACTCTAACGGAAAACCCTAGATTACCACTCCCACGGATCACTATGCTCCTGCTAGAGCCTAGCATCAACAATGTGGCCCATGTATTGTACTCCCATACTCTACATGTCCACCATATCCAAATAATCATACAAACATTCATAATTATTATAATGCAAATGGATGCTCATACATAGCAATCATGAGAAGCATAAAATCAAATAACAACCTAAGCATGTTACTAGGAAAGTAGACATGTTATTAAGAATTTCCTATGTCTAAGGACTAAACCCTTCACTTGATTGCACAAGAAGTGCAGTAGTATCTGAAGCCAAACAGGAGGCTTCAATGATCACTCTTGTTTAATACCTAATTAAGCATATAAGATTTCATTAGGTTCATTTCATAGCTTTTAACCGGCATAAACAAGTCTTAAAGTCCATGCATGGGTTCCATGAAAGACCGAGAAAGAAAAGGACAGTCTTCCTATACATTACTAGGCTTATAGGCTAATAGTGACTGAATCGACAGATGGAACTAGTAGAAGGTTCCACCAATACGTGAGACTGGTTAACACATAGAGTGTTTTCTCAGTAAATGGCACTGAAAGAATGAGAAGATGCTCGACCATTCGATTGGTCATCCAATACACATACTATTATAAACCCTGAATTTTCACTTGCTTTTTCAGAAGCAATGCCAAGTGATCATTCATCTGGCACTGATTCTGGTTAATTACTAAGCCTAATCGGAGAATCTGAACCAAACGGATCCACCAGTAACGGGTAGAATGTTTAGGGCTAATGCGGAGGTACGTGCCTCCTGTATGAGACTTTGGTTAGTTTATTATCAGTTAGCAAAGGCCTTTGCCTTGGCGATACCATGGTCTAGGACAACCAGACAAAAAAGCATGTTCGTGGGTCCAGTATGTGGTACTGATTTAGACCCAGAAACCAGGTCACGAACCAATTAAGGTCTCCAAGCTTTGGGGAGTTGTTCTCTTCAACAAGGCTTCTATTTTAGTTGGTGGGAAACTCATTCCCACAATTATTGGGCACAATAGGAGCCATTAATGGCTCCAATAGTTTCCTTAATGGACTTGGTGAGCCAACCCTAGATCTAGGTAACCATTAATGGAATCTCCATTAATAGAGCTCCAACCGCCAAGCACCTTTGCATTCATTCATCCTATGGAGAAGGAAGGAGTGAAACTTAACTCCAATAACATCCCTCATGGAGTGGGTAAGGTTAAACCTAAGTATTCTAGGTCATTAATGGTGGTCACCATTAATGGTTATCTACCACCATGGTTACTTGCCATAAACACAAGGAAGAGGGAAGAAGTCCCTTGCACTTACCTCTAAAGAGATTGCTAGGGCATGCAGCATGACCTTCAAGCTTTTCCCTTCTCTTCTTCTTCTTCTTCCTCTTAAAATCCAATGGTGCAAGAAGGGAGAAAAAGGAGGGCTCAGTCCCCTTTTAAAGAAAATCAAAGGGAGAGGAAGTGATTGGCTCGAGCTCAATTAGGTAAACTTGACCGATGAATGTTATACTGGTACGTTATGTTGGTTGGGCTAAAACACAGCTTATGGACCAACTCTTAGGCCCAAATGTTATGGGATGCGTATCCCCCTCACCCAAGGCCTACTATAGTACCTTATAATACGCACTATAAATAGTGAAGAACTTACCTAAGGTCTAGATACCACCTTAGGGTCTGTATCAGGTGTTCCATCAGTCGATGTGTTGAGACCTGGCACATGAGGAATCTAGGTTAATAATGGGATTTCGGGTGTGGGTCTCACACTGAGTCTTTATTAACACAATCCCGCCCCAATTGGTAGTGCTTGATGGTCTGGGGGACGATGGTAACTCCTAAGGGATCAGAGTCATGGTGTTAGACCTAGCTCAGATCATAACCCTTTTTCAGTGTTAGAACACACCATGGCCTAATGAGCAACACACCAAGTTTGGGATAGGGAATTGGACTTCTTGCTTGATGCAACATTCTAATTCATTATTCTAAACGAAGTTCAATAATTTCCCTCATGGGCTACGATTTACCATAATTCATAATCCTGAGTTATATTCGGGTTATTTTGAAGACTCACCTAATTAATGGGACTTTTGCTTGTTGCACCCCCATTAAGAGGTTTCTGATGGTCATGCTTTATCTCTAGATAACCCTTATGCACGGTTAGGCCCACTTGGACCCTTGTGATAGCCTCTAAAATTTCTGCACTAGGCCCACACTTTGGGGAGCCAAGTTGGCCAGGAAGGCATCTCAAAAAATCTCCCATGTGATCTTCCCATGTTGTCATACTAATACGGACTAAGTGCTCTGTCACCATGCATAGGGAATGACTTCCAGTTGGCAGGTAGCGCACATAACCTTCTGGGCATAGGAACAACGGAGTTTAATGATAAATCCACCATGGTCTGGATCCATTTTTGTAGTTGTGAGAAATCTACATAGGTCCCACTAAATCGATATGGCTTTAACTTTTGGAAGCAATACATGGTTTCCAATGCCGTTGTTGGGTCCAGGTCCAATCCTAGGAAAGGTGACATCGTCTCACTGCCTAGTGCTGATCCCATGGTCAATGAGATAGGTGAACTCATTACCAATGGTTCGATCATTAGGGTGGGCCTAGAGGTGGCCAATATACTAGTCATAAACTATTGATGTTCTTCATAACTATTTCTCAACGTGGGCGCAGAGTTGCCTAAGGTTGTAGCCTTGGATGTAGGCCTCGCAGTAAGTTGGTTATAGGGTAACATTGTTGGAATGGCTCAGGTAGATCTAAAAGAGAATTTTTCACAACCAAGGTTAGTGTCAACGTGTGGAAAGAATTCTTATCATCTGTACTAAGATAGTACCATGCACTAGGCTGGGGGATGCAATTATATAAGCATAATGTCCCACCCCCTACACTAAAACACCCTAAAGTTTTCATCCTGAGGCGGAGGTAGGAACCGGGGGCTAGAACCACTGGCTAGGACAGCCGTTTGAGTCCCCCCAACATATGTGGGAAAGCTAGAGGATGGCTACGGAGGTACGTTCATCCAGTTCATGTCTCTGGATCACATATGGATCCCTCTGTGAGTGAGGTGGTAGATCGAGGGATGGTTAAGCCACCACCTCTAAGATCATTTCGATTAGGTCTTCTGACCTGGCTTTTAGTGAGGAAGTCGGAGGCAAAAGCAGATGGTCTCTCATCCGGTTGTGTGCCTCTGCTTTTCCTACACTTAAAATTTTTTAGTATTTTTCTAGGTCTGTCGGAGGCACGAGGTAGAGGATCAATCCTTCGGTTTTCCATAAGCCTTCGATTATTTAAACGGCTTGACGTTTGGCCTATCCAGAAGAATCAATTCGGAGGTAGGTCATTAAGTGAGTGGACCTCCGGTTCTACTGAAAATAGAACCTATAAAAAGGCTCGTAGGTCCTCATTTTGGACCCACAATTGTTTATATCTAGAGAAGCAGTAGAGCACTCTTCCCTTGCTCCGACAGAGTTTCCCTCATGGCGATTGGCATTTGTTCTTGATGGCATTTGGCATCTCACTCCATTTCGAGTAATCTACGTAGGTAAACTCTCTCCTTCACCCTTTTAAATTCTAAAAACTAGGTTTCCCCAGCCCCATGTTTTTCCAAGGAGGGGAGGAGTGCCCTGGGACCCCCTTGCCCCTCAATCGGACCCAAGGTTTCAGGGTCCTACCTCCCCCTTTGAGTTTCCCCTGGTTACTGGTGGAGCCGATAGGGCACTCTTGGCTTTGTCGTAGCTTTACCCTTTGTGTCCTGGCCACCAGTTAGTACCCCAGCCTGTGCCATTTGGGTGGGGCTATGCGAGTATACCTGGGCCTTGGGGTTATTCCCCACTGGTTATGACACTCCAGCCCTTGCAACCCCAATGAAAGCTTGTTGTACACGCCACAATGGTGCATCCGTACTATTATGGAAAGGCCCCATTGACTACTAGACATAGACTAGTCATGTTTACTTGATTGATATGTCCCTAGCTAAATGGGATATTCTGTTCCTGACTTGGGTCTATTTCCCTTAGGACCACCCATTCCTTTAAGGCAGGGACAATGGTTTCAACCCTGATAGCAAGGGTGACCAAATCCCTATGCCAATGCATGTCTATTATCCACTTGTATTTCTCCAGACAACCTCTTGACTAGACTTACACTCAGCCCTACACTGTATCACCCTCCCTTTATTGGTGTGTTGAATCAGCACTCGGGTGTCGAGTTGGGGGGGGTGCCCCCTAGGTGGCCTTTAGAGTTCCCTTCATTCACCAGCTTAGGCCCCCCTTGGATTATGTATCACCTGTCGGGACAACACCACCCTTGTTTATTTTTGGGGCTTTGAGTACTTGGCTAACATTCTTAGGCATTGATGTGTGTTGTATACTTACCTTGGCCTTACTTTGTATGTTGTGCCCAAATCACCCCGTTTGCTTATCTAGCCCCTTTTTGTGGTTATCCCCCTTAGTGAGTGGTTAAAGGCACAACCTAGACTCTAAGTCACCCTCATTTGGCACCCAGTAAGCCTATCACCCCAACTAGGTGATCCTTGAATATAGGGTGCCCTTGGGGATATAATGGACCCCGTTACTATTGGTTAAGGTCTTTAACTTATCTTTTATGGGCTTTCAGAAGTTTGAGGCATTGGCCTTGGTTTAACTAGTCCCCTTACCCACACTGGGTTAGTTACTTGGATGACAACTCCTTGACTCAAACCCATAATCACAACCTTGGTGGTATTGGGTGGGGTATGAAATCCCATCGGATTTTCTTTCATGCTTTCGATTGCTATCCATGTTTTTAATTCATAGTATTGACCCAAATGTGTCATACTTCTCATTTTGCATGTAGATATGGCTTGAACTGGGAGGTCAATTCTGCCTGAGGCTTAGGAATTTGACGCCCACTGGTTTAGAATGTATCGAGATAGTCAAAACTGGTCAAGTTACTGCAACACCATGGTGGGGGCGAGCCACTTCATACTGTTTAACGAGTTAGACCAGTTAGGGATATGTGAGCCCTTCAACTGGTTTGGTTGGACTCCAGCCATGTGCCTCTGGGATGACGTGTATCCTAATCTACTTTGTTACTTTTATTGCAACCTGAGATACACTACCGATGAGGACTCTGGGGAGTGGTGCCTCACCAGCAGGGTAAAGGGTGTGGACATCGTATTGGATGTTGCATTTCTGGCTACAGTGATAGGAGTCTCTCTTGAAGGTGAAAGCCAATATAAGGCCCCATAGGAGCCCTTAGAGATTAATGAAGAAGGGTGGTAGAACATCCAGGAGGACCTGATCAGCCACATCTATTGACCCTTGCTAGGGAAAACAGGGACTCAGACCTCAAACACAAATAGAGAATTCTCGGCTAACTTATGCAACACAATGTTCTCTTTCATGCCAGACATCGGGAGGAGTCGAACAATTTTGGCATGTTCGTGATCTACAGCCTCTTCAAGGAGTATCCATTGTAAGAGTTGTATCGTACTAACCAGACATACCACCTTGTATCAGGTCTTTCTATCATGGTCGGGCCAAGCGGACCAAGTGCGTAAAGAAACCACAAGGCTAGGTATGTAATTCGAACCATAAATCATCTAATTGAGACGTGTGGTCGCATATCTAAACAGGTGTGGTCAACTACACCTCAGAATAATGAAACCACTATAGTCCGGGTCGTGTGGTCACAGATTTGGGACGTGTGGTTGACGGATCCTGCGACCCCACGCGCGACCACACAATGGTATAATTGACTCCAAAATCAAGAAACCTTCCTAATCTGAAGGGGGTTTTTTCCTAATCAAAGTAGGACTCTATATGAAGGGTTTTCCTCCATATATAGGACGTCCCTTAGCCTCTTTCATTCTTTTCATAACTCAAACTGAAAGAGAGAGAAAGAGAGGAGGAGGAAGAGAATGAGAATTGAAGAGGAAGACTAAGAGAAGGAATTTCAGAGAGAGCTTTGATTCTTCAACAAGTTTAAGGTATGAAAACATCCCCTACATTAGTTGAATGCCTAGAATAGATCATGGAAGAAGTATTCAAAGTAGAATCTCAACCACAAGACCCATAAACAGAAACTCAAAGGAAATTCATGAAGAGTAGGTTGGAGTAGATAATTGTGAAAAATACGAAATTAAGGCCATAGTTCAATCGTAGGAAGGACCCTAGTGATAGTTCAAGGAATCAAATCATGAAGTATTTAGACTAAAAATGAAAGTCGACCAAACAATCGTGTGGTCACAGCTATGGTCGACCACACGAGGCACATGTGTCGACCACATGCCCTCGAAAAGTTTCCAAGGAGGGTGTGGTCACATGTGTGTGGTCGCATGATATGCAACCACACGTATCGACCACACACCCTGTGGTCGTAGAAACTGAGACCACAGGTGCAGCCACACCTGTGACCACTCAGCTTCTGGAGGTCTAATTGGTTTTAGATGGATATTTAAACATTCTAATTAATGAATATGAAATCTAACTTAGAATACATAAATTTATTAGGTTTCCAAGTGGTCCAAAAGTGATTTACAAAACATAGAAGATGAAAAACCAACGATCAAAGGTGAGGGAACAAGACCTAAACTAACTAGATAATAATAAATCATTTACTTTATTGAGTCCAATGCCATGATTGATTCTATTCTTGTATGCTTGTAATGTGCATCTCACATGTCATCCAATATTCCTACTATTACTGTTCATGCATATTTAATTCCGTTTATTTATAACATGATGATGATGATGATGCTAGGAATAGGCATGTGAATGTATGTGTGTGGTTGGTGTATTAGATGCGAGTGGAGCATCAAGGGGAGGATGTGGAATGGTGAACTTTGACCTTGTCACCAGACTCTAGCTCTATCTCTACTCATGTCTTGCCCACTAACATCGTTGTATCGCCATTACCTTAGCAGAACTATTACGTCATAGGGCATCAGGGGAGGTGGTCTTGGACTGTGTGGTCTCTGACTCTTCCAAAGGGGCCTTAGCTCATCTCTATGGACGTATTGAGGGATGCTGAGGTGAGGCCTTGAATAGACTGTTTGGCATTAGAATTGGTTAGTTGTGAGCCCAGTTTGTAATCCCTCGCCAATAGGGGCTTACGTGTTGGTATGGGTAGGGTATCAGGGGAAGTGTTGACGGTGTTTGATCCAAACACTTTAGCTCTATCTTTATTCCATGGTGGGTGCATGTGGGACAAAAATGGTGTTTAATCCATTGGACAGATTCACACACTCATGTATAGAGGTGCGGTGGCCACCAAATCTTTCTATAGTACATTGCAAACTTAAAAATCAGACCAAAGATATGAATTGAATACATGGATATGTTTGTTGCATTGTTTTATTTTCTCACTGAGCCGTGATGTGTGCTCACCCTTTCGACGTCGAATATTTTTACTTCTTGATGCAGGTCCTACTGTAGAAGAATATATGAATGCGCCAACGTATGGACACATTGCTACGATGGACGTAGAAGCTGAAGAAGATGCACATGATTTGTCGTGCGAGTGCAACTCATGTGTTTTTTATTAGCTTAGTTGTTTAGTTGTGGGAACATGTAATTGATTACTTTGCTTTATTTTATGTCTTGAGGTATATTGGAGATAATTGGATACTTAATTCTGCTATCACTGTTAGATACTTAGTTAATTAGTATTAAAGACTTCCGTTATCGTTTATTTATTCTGATTTTGCTTATGGAATGTATCTGGTTTAATCGAATGGGCATGGCCTATACGAGATCCTGGTTAGACCGTTGGTCTATGGACGATTCATCACACCATTCTGGTTGCTTCAAAATTGGGGTATGACAGCTTGGTAGCGGAACTCTCAGGCTCTGTTCTATTAAACCAAAATACTACTACAAGGGTCGTGAGCTGAGTTAGGATAAAAATTAAAAGTTGTAATAAGAATACACCATAAGTACTTGTGTTGTATGAGACGTAAACTAAGAAAGAGAATAATGCACATATGTAAATGGGAAACCAATTTTATAGATATAAAAAAAATGTACGTTCGAATCAGAGTACGGTCCACAACTTAGATAGTTACTCTGTAATATAAAAGGAAAAAGAAATAAACAGTATCATGGAGCTGGGAGTACTGGAGGAGGAGATGCCTCACGATCTCAGTTATAGTCCTTAGCATATACTCTCGCAAGCTAGGCTACCTGAGTCCGGGTCACCTGAAGACTAGCTGCCAAATCTACTACCCTCTGATCTATGGTACGTTGAGCCTCCTGAATCTCACATAGCAGTCCCATCATGTCATCTGGCTGTGGGCGCGAAGGACCAGCTAAGTAAGAAGGAGCCCGAGAAGGGCCAGCTCTAGTGGAATGTTGTGGTGATGGAGGAGGTATGGCATCCACATCCATGTACATCTAATCATCTTCTTCCTCATCATCACTATCGTGTGCCTCTGCTGCTACCTCTACTATTGTTGCTACTTCTACCTCTGCATCTGCTGCCGCTATCCGAGTGAGAGGACGTCTCATAGCATTTCTCTCCTCATCACTGACCTGCACATCTCACATCCCCATCCTACAGATGGCCTCCAGTCAAGGTCAGTCGAAAAAGTGTCCTCGTGAATCCTCTCATCGATCAAGTCTATCTGTAAGCGAGTGAGCAAAGTGGTGATCAAACACCCATAGGGTAGGTTACCCACCACACCAGGCATCATAGCACAGTGCAAGGTCTTGAAAATGATATAAGGAAGGCAGATAGGCTACCTAGTGCAGATGCAGTATAGAAGGTACTGGGTCAATTGTGAAACCTTCTCATAGTGTCCACTCTGGGGAATCAGGTTGTGCTGAATGATCTTGCAATACACTCGGGGCTCTGGACGTAGGTTAATTGCCTTCATCTGCCAGTGATCATCCCGAATAATCTGGTTATCAATTTCTGCATGCATTTGCACTGATAGGAACTGGGGTTCCTTGGGTGTGTAGTATACTAAGGGACCATCATTTGAGATACCCAGGATATCAGCCAACTCCTGACAGTTAAATAAAACCTCTACCCCATTAACAAAACTGGTGATCCTGAGCTCTTTGTCCCTATTTATATCCTCTAGGTCACCCTGCACCTATAAATTACAGTAAAACTATTTCACCAATTCAGAATAGGTGCAACCCTCATATAAAATCATAAGGAGCCAGCCCATATCACCAAATGCTCCCTCCACATCAAATAGGGCTAGGCTGGCCAAGTTGACACAATAACCCCCTTCCATCTTCTTGCGTTCGTACCAGGGATATTGTGTATCACACCCCAATTCTGCACCAACCATAATGGTGTGATGAACCGTCAATAAACCAACGGTTCAAGCAGAATCTCGAATAGGCTATCCCCACCATGTTAAACCAAAACACATTCCACAATAATCAGAGATAATAAAATAAATAGCAGAAGTCTTACAGATAATGAACTGAGGTCTAGTCATGATAAATAATTAATATTCTATTTATCTCCAAGTAACCAAAACATAATTTAATACATATTACAAATATCCAAATACAAAAATTAAACACTAAACATATCCACAGTTGAAACGCTCGCTTAACGAATCATATTTGTCCTCCACAGCTTGCTCATCCATAGCCGTCACCTATTCATATATTGGTGTGTCGACATAATCTTCAACCGTAATACCTGTAATATCAAAAACTAAAAAAAATTATGCGCATGAGGGTCAGCTCTCCAACTTAAGCTCAGTGAGTAAACAAAACAATGCAACAAACATATACATGCATTCAATTCATATCTTTGGTCTGGTTCATAAGTTTGCAATGTGCAATAGAAAGGTTTGGTGGTCGCCTCACCTCTATACACAGGGTGTGTAAGCCCACCCAATGGATCAAACACCATTGTCATCCACATCCACCCCACCATGGAATAGGGATAGAGCTAAAGTGCTTAGGACCGCACCGCATCACACTTCCCTTGATGCCCTATCCATACCAACACGTAAGCCCCTATTGGCGAGGGCTTGCAAACTGGGCTCACAACTAACCAATCCCAATGTTAAACAGTGTATCCAAGGCCTCACCTCAGGATCCCTCAATATGTCCATAGAGATAGAGCTAAGGCCCCCCGACAGAGTCAGAGACTACACGGTCCGAGACCACCTCCCCTGATGCCCTACGATGTAATAGTTCTGCTAAAATAATGGCGATACAACGATATCAGTGGACAAGACTTGCGTAGAGATAGAGCTAAAGTGCTTAGGACCGCATCGCATCACACTTCCCCTGATGCCCTACTCGCATCAAGTACATTAACCACACACAAACATTCACATGCCTATTCCTACCATCAACATCATCATCATGTTATAAATAAATAGAATTAAATATGCATGAACATTAATAACAGGAATATCGGATGACATGTTAAATGCACAATACCCGCATACAAGCATAGAATCATTCATTGATTGGACTCAATAAATAAAAACAGTTTATTATTAGCCAATTAGTTTAGGTCTTGTTCCCTCACCTTTGATTGATAGTAGATCCTCGTTCAAGCTTTATGAATCACTTTTAAATCACTTCAAAAACCTAACAAGTTGATAGATTTTAATTAGAATTAATTCCAATATGTTTAGACTAAGAGAAACTGAGGGGTCGCAGGTGGGGTAGCACCTGGGGTAGCAGTTTCTGTGACCACAGGCGTAGGCTCGTAGGGTAGGGTAGCACCTGGGGTAGCAGTTTCTGTGACCCCAGGGTGTAGGGTCGCAGGTAGGGTCAGACATACTATGACCCTACGTGCGACCACACCCTCCCTGGAACTTCCCGAGGGCATGTAGTCTATCATGTGGTCTCGTAGGGTCGAATATCATGCGACCCTACGTGCAACCACACGTGTTCATGGTCGACCTTTCACTCTCAACTTCATTGTTTCATGTTTGGATCCTTTGGCTTATCATCATGGTCCATCTTATGATTGTTCTATGTCTCAAAACTATAATTTTATACATCATCCATTGACCACAATGATTTCCTCAATGGATTCTCTTGGAATTTGTCCATGGATGGATGATTTGGATTTCTCCTAATCCTATCTTCTTCATGAACTATTTTAGGCCCTTAATTCATGTATGGAATTAGGTTCATACCTCAGGTTTGCTGAGATTCAGAGTTTCCTCTGAACTTTCCTCTTCCTTCGTCTTTTTTTTAAATTCTCCTTCTCTTCTCCTTCTCTTCCTTCTCTTCTCTTTCTCTTTCTTTCAATTTGAGTTCTAAAGGAGTGAAAGAGGCTAAGGGACATTCTATTTATAGAGGAAAACCATAAGACCCGTGTCAATCTAACCCGGTCTTATCACATTGAACCAGGTTTACCCGTCATGTTCGAGTCAAATGGACCAAGGGCGTGAAGGAGATCAAGATCCCATGTATCAAATCGACCCTAAAACACTCAATTTAAGGGGAGGGTCGCATACCCAGCTAAGGAGGGTCGGACCCCCCAAAACAGAAAGTCAAACCCTCTGTTTTACAGGGAGGGTCGGACATCTTAAGAACCTAGGGTCGACGGGATCATCGACCCTCCCATCGACCCTCAGTTGCCGCCGAAATTGAAATTAGGAAATTTCCTAATTTTTGAGTTGGATTCTTTCCTAATCTCAAAGGGACGTATTTTAGGATGTTTCTGCTCTATTTAAAGGACATCCCTAAGCCTCTTTCACTCCTTTTACAACCCTAATTGGATTGAGAGAAAGAGAAGAGAAGGAAGAGAAGAAGAGAAGGAAAACTTGAAGGAAAGGCTAACGAAGAAGAAGAGTTGCAGAGAAGGAGTAATCTTCTCAGGTATGGATATTAATTTCATGAGTTTCTACAGACCTTAGGTTAGATAATGATGAGAGTATGATCTTAGAGAAACCCAAACCATCAACCCATGGTTAGGTTTTCATGGAAAACCATGGGAGATTATATGAAAGCTATTCAGGTAGATGATTCATGGTTCTAGACCATAGAATGAATGTTGAATGGAATGTAGGAGCAAGCCATAGGACCCAAAATACGAAGAATGGATTAAAAGGAAGGAAATTGACCAAAATATACCGAGGGTCGCACAGAGGGTCGATGACCATCCGACCCTATGTGATCCTGAGTATCGATCCTCAGTGTTTGGGAAGTCCAGATTGGGGAGGGTCGCACCCAGGGTCGATCATGACTCCAACCCTACCTCCGACCCTGAGTTAACAGAATGGTTTTTAAATTCTGAATAAATTCTAATTAAATTTTATCGGCTTTGTTAGGTCTTCTAGCAATATAATAACAGTGTAAAGGTGATTCTAAAGCTTGGAAGAGGATCTAATAACAAGCTAAGGTGAGGAAACAAGATCTAAACTAATTGTTTAATAATAAATTACTTTTATTTTCTTGAGTCCAATGCCATGATTGATTTCTTTGCGAATATGCTTGTAATGTGCATTCAACATGTCATCCAATATTTCTGCTATTATTGTCCATGCATATTTAATTTTGTTTACCTATAACATGATGATGATGATTGATGCTAGGAATTGGCATGTGAATGTTTGTGTGTGGTTAGTGTGCTTGATGCGAGTAGGGCATCAGGGGAGGTGTTATGCGGTGTTTGATCTGGACACTTTAGCTCTATCTCTGACTCAAGTTTTGTGCTTTTGCATCATCGTATCGCCGTTACCTTAGCAGAACTATTGCGACGTAGGGCATCAAGGAGGTCTCGGTCCTTGAGTCCTATACTCTATCAGGAGGCCTTAGATCTATCTCTAAGGATGCTCTGAGGAATGCTGGGGTGTGGCCTTGGATACATTGTTTGACATTAGGATTGGTTAGTAGCGAGCCCCGTTTGCAGCCCTAGCCATCAGGGGTTTATTTGTTGGTATGGAATTATGCATCGATAAATGTGACCTTCGCTGTACAATGTTCATTTGGGTGCTGTGGGCGACTGAGAGAGTCATCGGGCGTATCCACACTCTTGTGCATAGAGGTGCGGCGGCAACCTATCCTTTCTATAGCATAATGCAAACGTAAAACCAGACCAAAGATATGAATTGAATCCCATGCATATGTATTGTTGCATTGTTTTGTTTGCTCACTGAGCCGTGATGTGTGCTCACCCTTTTCGATGTCGAATATTTTAGTTGATGATGCAGGTACAACTGTTGAAGATTATTTAAATGCTCCAGCGTACGAGAACGTAGCAGCGATGGTAGCTGAAGATGAAGTGGATACACATGACATCTCTTGCGAGTGCAACTCATGTGTATTCGATTAGATTTTTAGTTTATTTATTTGGATTTATTAAAGACATGTATTTGATATTTATTTATGTCTTAGTTGATACTGAATAATTGGTTATTTAAATATTGATATCACAATAGATTCTCAGTTCATTTTATTATAAGACTTCCGCTATTGTGTATTTACTCTGATTATGATTTTGGATGTATGGGGTTTAGATCAAACGGATATAGCCTACTTGAGATCCTGGTTGAACCGTTGGTTTGTTAGCGGTTCATCACACCATTCTAAATTGTGTGGAATTGGGGTGTGACAACTTGGTATCAGAGCATCTCAGGCCTTGTCCACTGAAGTAGCATACATTCAAGACAATTGTGAACTGAGATAGGATAAAAGTAAAAACATTAATACAAACACACTAAAAGCACAAGTGATGGTTGAGACCAAATTAAAAGGGAATAATGCATCTATTAAAGGGAAAACTATTTACATACAATATGAGGGACACAAATGTATATACATAACTAAAGCAGAGTACAGTCCACAACCCGGACAGTTACTTTGTAGTACAAGAAAATAAATACAATCAAGAAGCTAGAGGTGAAGGAGGAGGCGGTGCCCCGCGGTCTCTGTCATAGTCCTCGGTATAGACTCTGGTCAACCAGGCCACCTGGGTCTGAGTCGCCTGAAGACTAGCCGTAAGATCAGCCACCCGCTGATCTGTCCGACGCTGGGCGTCCAGTAACTCATCCATCCTTAGATCAGATCTGCGCTGAGCCTCTCTGATCTCATGCAACATCTCCATCATATCAGAAAGTGGGCGTGAAGGACCAGTCGCATGAGAAGGACCAGTCTCAGGTGCAAGATCCGCCGCAAAAGAAGTACCAACTCCAGCCCCATGTGTTGGTGAAGGCGGTGGTATCGAGTCGACATCCATATACATGCGGTCATCATCATCGATAGGATCCGCATGAGCTATAGCAGCGGCAGCAGCTGCCTCAGCATCAGCCATCTCGATGCGAGTGTGAGGGCGCACCATCTCATTCCTCTCCTCGTCACTAACTTGGGCATCCCGCATGCCCATCTTGCGGATAGCCTCCCAATCTAGAGGCGACAAGAAGGTTTTCTCCTGAATCTTCTCATCCACTAATTCAACCCCCAGGCGGGTAAGCAGGACTGTGATCGTACGTCCATAGGGTAGATTACACCTATGACTGGGCAATGTGGCACTAATCATAGTCCGCATGATGATGTATGGTAGGCAGACGGGCTGTCTAGTGCAGATACTGTATAACAGATACTGGGTCAGCTGAGAAACCCTCTCATAATGGCCACTCTGTGGAATCAGATTATGCTGGATAATCTTGCAGAAGACCCATGGAGCCGGACGCATGTAACAAGCTCTCATCTACCAACGATCAGGTCCTAGCAGCTGACTATCGATCTCTGCCCTCATCTCCATGGAAACAAACTGGGGCTCTCCAGGCGCACAGTACACCATAGGGCCATCATAGGGAATGCCCAGTAGATCGGCCAGCTGCCGATAGTCAAATGAAATGTTCACTCCCTTTACATAGCTGGTGATGCATAGCTCATGACCCCTATCCACATCATTGTAATCCCCCACCACCTGGAGATTACAATAGAACTGTAGCACTAAATCCGGGCAGGTGCACCCCTCGTAAGTGATGACGGGGAGCCACCACATATCACCAAATGCTCTTTCCACATTGAACAGGGCTAGCTCAGCCAAGTTCACCAAATGACCACCCTCTACCTTCTTACGAGTGTAGTGGGCATACTGTGCCTCGGCTTTATTAGAGCGGAAGCGAAGCGGATCACGAACTTGGGGTACCTTGGTACGAGCCATGGTATCTACAAAGAAAAATAGATAATGAGTTAATAGGATAAAAATCTAGAATTTGACATTTTAACGACGTAAGTAGCCAACAGCCTCACTTGTCACCCATACACGTGGGCAGGAGGACTTACGTAGGTTCTAACGTATCCTACAACACACATACAGTAGGAAATTTTAACCAATGAGGTCCAATTTGAAGAAATTTTAAGAAATTAAAAATTTCGACAAATTAAGGCAAAAGAGCAAAAATCCAAGTTTCTCGATAACCAACCGATGAAACTCAAAAATTTTTGAGGGCTTTCGTTCCTCAAGACACCAATAACAAAAGCCCCCAATAAAAATCAAATTTTTACTGTTGGAAAAAGTTTAATTTGAAAATTTCGGGTTAATTGGACTAAAACCTAGAAAATGGAAATCTAAAAACAGGTAAAAATGAAAAAACATACCTGTAGGGATGATGTTGATGTTGAAACCCAGATCCAAAATGACCAAAATAGTGGAGTGGCACTGTAGCAATTTAGAGGTGAGAGACGAGTCAAAACGGGAGGGAAATAACAGAGAATGAACCTAAAATCGGATTTTAAAAGTCTGATTTTTGGTCCGAGGGTCGGACAATTCGACCAGGACAATCGACCCTCGGATCGACCCTACCATCGACCCTCGGCTCTCAGGAATCTGATAGAAAACCCAGGGTCGGATACTGAGGGTCGGATATCCATCGACCCTCACATCGACCCTCAGCTCTTGGGAAGAACAGGTCATTCCCAGGGTCGGATACTGAGGGTCGGACATACCATCGACCCCCACCATCGACCCTGCATAGAAAAGACAGTATTTCTTTTATAAAATGAGCTGCAATTTGAAATTTTACATCGGTTAGCATGCCTACATGAAGTAACAATGATTTCTCACCTATTTTGATGATTTTTCAGGCACCACCAATCTCAGACGAAATTATGTTTGGACGTAGAGTAACCAGACAGAGCTGAAATGCAGTTCTACCACCACCACCTATGGAGGAAACTAGCCAGGAGAATATATATGTACCAGAAAATCCAGATCAGGCAAATCATACAAATTTGCCACCTCTACCACCAGAGTTGGCAATGGTGGTAATGAATTTAGCACAGCAGCTGCAACAGATGCAACATGCACAGGCCCAAATGTCAGTTGCAATGAGAATTATGTTCCAAGCCGCTCATGCTACACCCATGCAGACGGGACAAGCCAGTGCAGCACCAGTGGGTAATCACCCAGCACCTCAAACACCTCAACCACCAGCTGCACAGATTCCAGTACCAGGACCGGAAGCAGCTCAAGTTAACTATCAGTATCCACAACCCATGTTTGGGGCATACCCTCAAAATCAGCTGGATCACTCTCGACTGGTTGAGAGATTTCTGAAGATGAAGCCCAAGGAATTTAACGGTAAACCGTCGGATCCGTTATGGCCAGCACATTGGATCGACGAGATGGAGAGAAACTTCCTCATGATGACTATCACGGAAGAAGAAAAAGTACTATGTGCCACCTTCATGTTAAAGGGTGATGCACATCATTGGTGAAAATCTACTAGGGCTTACCTACGGACCAAGCACACCCTATTGACGTGGGCCATATATGAGGAAGCATTCTTCAAGAAGTACTTTCCCCGAAGCTTCAGAGATTCGAAGGAGAAAGAATTCCTGATTTTATACCAGGGACAAATGTCAGTGGATGCATATCAACAGCGTTACGAAGAGCTGTATTTCTTTGCACCACTCAGCATGCAGGAAGAAGACACTAAGACCCGTAGGTTTGTCATGGGACTTAGAGGAAGCATCAGAGAGCACGTTCTGGGCTTGGAAAAGAAGATATAATGAAGCTGTTCAAATTACTCAAGTTATTGAATCAAGCCAGAAGGAAAGCTATTTTATACAAAATAGAGGTGGGAAAAGGCCAGCTGTAAATTCTTACAACGGAGGTAATAACATGACATACAAGTCTTTCCATACTCAGAATTTCACCGCTGCACCCAAGACCATTCAAGCAGCTCAGCAGCAACCAAAGCCAAATACTGAAAGTCCAAGATGTTATAACTGCAATCAAGTGGGACATATAATGAGAGAGTGTCCTAAACCCCAGAAGGCACAACATCAAGGACGAGTGTATGTTGTTACATCCGAGGATGCTGCCGCATCACCTGATGTGGTCACAGGTATGACTGAAACCTTTTAAGTTGTAATTACATTGTATGAGCATGTAGACTATGTAAAATAAATCACAGGTATTGTACCTATAAATGGTGTATCTGCCAGAGTACTCTTTGATTCAGGAGCTACTCATTCCTTTGTATCTGTGTCGTTTGGAAAGAAGCTGAACTTACCCATCAAAACATTGGACTACAAACTACTTGTACGGTCACCAATGGGGTTAGAAGAGGAATTAGAGAAAGGTTATGGACCATGTCCAATTCTATTTGGCGAGAAAACCTTAGATGCAACCTTGATACAACTTGAGATGGCAGACTTTGACGTCATCTTGGGAATGGATTAGTTAGCTCGGCATTCTGCAAACCTATTATGCGCCGAAAAGAAGATGACATTCAAAGACAAAGAAGGAGCAAGAATTCAGTTTTTCGGGAACCAAACTTCCCCGTAGACGCAAGCTTATACTCTCAGCACTGAAGGCTAAGAAGTGCCTTGAGAAGGGGGCAGTCGGGTATCTAGTATCAGTGGTCGATCTAACCAAGGAAGCACCACGAATGGAAGATATTGATGTTGTGCGGGACTATCCTGACGTATTTCTGGAGGAACTACCACGGTTACCACCCGACAAAGCCACCGAGTTTCTGATAAACCTTATACCTGGAGCCGCACCAGTATCAAAAGCACCTTATAGAATGGCTCCTACTGAACTGAAGGAATTGAAAGTGCAACTACAGGAACTGCTGGACAAGGGTTATATTCGACCCAGTATATCACCATGGGGAGCACCGGTATTATTCGTAAAGAAGAAGGACGGAAGCGTTCGATTATGTATCGACTATCGGGAGTTGAATAAACTGACAAGCAAGAATCGATATCCACTACCTCGGATCGATGACTTGTTCTATCAGTTGCAAGGAGCAAAAGTATTTTCTAAGATCAATCTTCAATCGGGCTATCATCAGTTGAAGATTAAAGAAGGTGATATTCCTAAGGCAGCTTTCAGGACCAGATATGGACATTATGAGTTCTTGGTCATGTCTTTCGGATTAACAAACGCACCAGCAATTTTCATGGAGCTTATGAATCGATATTTCCACGATATGTTAGATACGTCGGTTATAGTATTTATTGATGATATATTGGTATATTCCAAGGACAAGGAAACCCATGTCAAGAACCTAAACGCCGCCTACAACGTTTAAGGAAAGAGAAGTTTTATGCCAAATTTTCCAAGTGTGAGTTTTGGCTAAGTGAAGTCGCCTTCCTAGGCCATGTAGTATCCGTAGAAGGTATTAAAGTGGACTACAGTAAGATCGAGGCTATTGTAAAGTGGGAAGCACCAAAGAGCGTTTCAGAAATTAGAAGTTTTTTGGGTCTCGCTGGTTATTATCAGAGATTCGTAGAAGACTATTCTTGGATTGTTGTACCTCTCACTAGTCTGACTAAGAAAGGGGAAAAGTGTATGTGGACGGATAAATGTGAGAAGAGCTTCCAGACATTGAAGACCAGATTGATATCCGCCCCGATTTTGGCTATTCCTGTTCCAGGACAGACATTTACCTTATACACTGATGCGTCAGGACTGGGATTAGGATGTGTGCTTATGCAAGGATAGCAAGTGATTGCTTATGCTTCAAGACAGTTAAAGGTACATGAGAAAAATTATCCCACTCATGATCTGGAGTTAGCGGTAGTAGTACATGCTGTCAAGATATGGAGACATTACCTATACGGAGAGAAATTTCAGATTAAGTCGGACCATAAAAGTGTTACTTATTTATTTAATCAGAAAGAACTGAATATGGGACAAAGAAGATGGTTGGAACTATTGAAGGACTACGATTGTGATATTCAGTATCATCCGGGGAAAGCTAACGTAGTAGCGGATGCGTTGAGCATAAAGGCAATGATAAAATCTCAAGGAGAGGTTAGTACAACCGCAACAATGTGTACTACCCGAATGGTATTCAGTCACGGCAATGAGCAGTATGTGATAGATACAACGGATGGATTAGCCAACCAATGGTTTATTCATCGATTTTTAAACATGTTCGCTGCACTGAAAATTATACCGGATATAATGGAAGAAGTGAAGACAGCTATTAAATCAGATCCTTATCTGAGAACAGTACAAGAAGATATCGAGAAAGGTAGGACTAATCCTGAGTTCACCTTGGACAAAGAGAAATACTGAAATATAAAGGAAGAATATGTGTACCTGAAACAGAAAGTGTGGACATTAGACACCGACTGATGAAAGAAACCCATACCACCATCTATTCGATACATCCTGGAAGTACAAAGATGTATCATGATCTAAAGAAACTATATTGGTGGAGAGGAATGAAAGCAGATGTAGCTAAGTTTGTGTCTCAATGCCTAAATTGTCAGAAAGTAAAGGCTGAACGACAAAGACCCACAGGACTATTACAGCCGTTACCGGAACCAGCATGGAAATGGGACTGCATCACAATGGACTTCGTCACGGGGTTACCACTGACACCTCGAGCAGTTGATGCAGTTTGGGTGATTGTAGATCGTCTGACTAAGATAGCTCGCTTCATACCGATACGACCTCAGTATACACTGGAAAGGTTAGCAAAGCTGTATGTGGATAATATTGTTCGATTACACGGTGTACCAGAGAGCATTGTATCCGATAGAGATCCACGATTTACTTTCAAGTTTTGGGAGGGATTGCAAAAGGCTATGGGTACAACATTGAAGTTCAGTACTGCATTCCACCCACAGACAGATGGACAGTCAGAGTGTACGATCTAGATTCTGGAAGATATGCTATGAGCATGTGTAATTGACTTCAAAGGATCATGGGATGAAAGATTACCACTGATCGAGTTCGCTTATAACAATAGCTATCAGGCTACTATACAGATGTCACCCTATGAAGCACTGTATGGCAGAAAGTGTCGAACTCCTTTATTTTGGAATGAAGTTGGAGAATGTAGTATTGTTGGACCTGAATTTGTTGAAGAGACTTGTCGAGTGGTCGATATTATCAAGGAAAGGGTAAGAACTGCTCAGAACCGTCAGAAGCAATATGCAGATACTCGACGCAGAGATCTTGAGTTCGTCGTAGGTGATAAATTATTTCTGAAGGTATCGCCTATGCGAGGATTGAAAAGGTTCGGACAGAAAGGGAAACTAAGTCCAAGATATGTCGGGCCGTATGAGATTTTACCTAAGCATGGGAAAATGGCTTACCAGTTTGCACTACCACCATCTATGTCAAGTGTGCATGACGTATTTCATATTTTCCAATTGAAGAAGTATGTCAAGGATCCAACGCACGTGTTGACAGTAGATTTACCGAAATTGACTGATGATTTGACATTCGAAGTAACACCAACTGAAATCACCAACCGAAAGGTTCAACGACTACGCAACCGAGATATTTATTATGTTAAGGTCACCTGGAAAAGTAGAGGCATGGAAGAAATTACATGGGAAGAAGAAAATGCTATGCGAAAGCAATACCCTCACTTATTTGATTCAGAAGGTACGTACAATTTCAGGGACGAAATTTTTATAAGTAGAGCGGAGTTGTAAGACCCATGTCAATCTAACCCGGTCTTATCACATTGAACCAGGTTTACTCGTCATGGTCGAGTCAAATGGACCAAGGGCGTGGCGGAGATCGAGATCCCAGGTATCAAATCGACCCTAAAACACTCAATTTAAGGGGAGGGTCGCATACCCAGCTAAGGAGGGTCGGACCCTCCAAAACAGAAAGTCAGACCCTCTGTTTTACTGGGAGGGTTGGACATCTTAAAAACCTAGGGACGACGGGATCATCGACCCTCTCATCGACCCTCAGTTTCCGCCAAAATTGAAATTAGGAAATTTTCTAATTTTTGAGTTGGATTCTTTCCTAATCTCAAAGGGACGTATTTTAGGATGTTTCTACTCTATTTAAAGGACGTCCCTAAGCCTCTTTCACTCCTTTTACAACCCTAATTGGATTGAGAGAAAGAGAAGAGAAGGAAGAGAAGAAGATAAGGAAAACTTGAAGGAAAGGCTAAGGAAGAAGAAGAGTTGCAGAGAAGGAGTAATCTTCTCAGGCATGGATATTAATTCCATGAGTTTCTATAGACCTTAGGTTAGATAATGATGAGAGTAAGATCTCAGAGAAACCCAAACCATCAACCCATGGTTAGATTTTCATGGAAAACCATGGGAGATTATATGAAAGCTATTCAGGTAGATGATTCATGGTTCTAGACCATAAAATGAATGTTGAATGGAATGTAGGAGCAAGCCATAGGACCCCAAATAAGAAGAATGGATTAAAAGAAAGGAAATTGACCAAAATACACCGAGGGTCGCACAGAGGGTCGATGACCATCCGACCCTATGTGATCCTGAGTATCGACCCTATGTGTTCGGGAAGTCCAGATTGGGGAGGGTCGCACCCAGGGTCGATCATGACTCCAACCCTACCTCCGACCCTCAGTTAACAGAATGGATTTTAAATTTTGAATAAATTCTAATTAAATTTTATCGGCTTTGTTAGGTCTTCTAGCAATATAATAACAATGTAAAGGTGATTCTAAAGCTTGGAAGATGATCTAATAACAAGCTAAGGCGAGGAAACAAGACCTAAACTAATTGGTTAATAATAAACTACTTTTATTTTCTTGAGTCCAATGCCATGCTTGATTTCTTTGCGAATATGCTTGTAATGTGCATTCAACATGTCATCCAATATTCCTGCTATTATTGTTCATGCATATTTAATTTTGTTTACCTATAACATGATGATGATGATTGATGCTAGGAATAGACATGTGAATGTTTGTGTGTGGTTAGTGTGCTTGATGCGAGTAGGGCATCAGGGGAGGTGTTATGCGGTGTTTGATCCGGACACTTTAGCTCTATCTCTGACTCAAGTCTTGTGCATTAGCATCGTCGTATCGCCGTTACCTTAGCAGAACTATTGCGACGTAGGGCATCAAGGAGGGTCTCAGTCCTTGAGTCCTATACTCTACCGGGGGGCCTTAGCTCTATCTCTACGGGTGCTCTGTGGGATGCTGGGGTGAGGCCTTGGATACATTGTTTGACATTGGATTGGTTAGTAGCGAGCCCCGTTTGTAGCCCTAGCCATCAGGGGTTTATTTGTTGGTACAGAGTTGTGCATCGATAAATGTGACCTTCATTGTACAATGTTCATTTGGGTGCTGTGGGCGACGGTGAGAGTCATCAGGCGTATCCACACTCTCGTGCACAGAGGTGCGGCGGCCACCTATCCTTTCTATATCACAATGCAAACATAAAACCAGACCAAAGATATGAATTGAATCGCATGCATATGTATTGTTGCATTGTTTTGTTTGCTCACTGAGCCGTGATGTGTGCTCACCCTTTTCGACGTTGAATATTTTAGTTGATGATGCAGGTACAACTGTTGAAGATTATTTAAATGCTCCAGCGTACGGGAATGTAGCAGCAATGGTAGCTGAAGATGATACACATGACATCTCTTGCAAGTGCAACTCATGTGTATTCGATTAGATTTTTAGTTTATTTATTTGGATTTATTAAAGACATGTATTTGATATTTATTTATGTCTTAGTTGATACAGAATAATTGGTTATTTAAATATTGATATCACAATAGATTCTCAGTTCATTTTATTATAAGACTTCCGCTATTGTGCATTTACTCTGGTTATGATTATGGATGTATGGGGTTTAGATCAAACGGATATAGCCTACTTGAGATCCTGGTTGAACCATTGGTTTGTTAGCAGTTCATCAGACCGTTCTGAATAGTGTGGAATTGGGGTGTGACAAAAACCCTCCATAATAAGCCCCAATGAGTTTAGGAAAGAACCCCCTTCGGATTAGGAAGGTTTCCTAATTTTCAGTTTCTTCTGTTTTTGTAGGGTCGCATGTAGGGTCTCAAAATCCGTGGCCCTATGTTTTTAAAACATGCAACCCCAGGGTGTAGGGTTGTAGTTAGAGTCGCAAAATCCATGACCCTATGTTTTTAAAATGTGTGACCCCACGACCAAAAAGTCATGGGTTGGACTCTTTGTAGGTGGGGTCGGTCACACCTGTTTAGGCATGCGACCACACACTCATATTTGACTGTTTTTGAGTTAAATTTCATACCTGGTCTTGTGGTTTCTTCACACACTTGGTCCACTTGGCTCGACCATGATAGGTAGACCTGATACAAGGTGGTAAGACTGGTTAGTTCGATACAAGTCTTATAACTTTACCACCCTTAAAAGAAATTTCATGCTCAAAATTTGAACGCACGGATCTTTCAACTCCCCCATCCTTAAAATAAATTTTGTCCTTAAAATTTGAATTTACTTCGAAGTCAATAGGTGGGAATTCTGTTTCTGCATTGCATCTTCTTCCTCCCATGTAATCTTCTCCACGTCTTGTCTTCTCCAGGTTACCTTCATATAATAATTACCCCAGCTTTGTAGATGTTGTACCTTCCAACTAGTAAACTAGGCTGGTACCACTTCAATAGTTAAATCTTTTATCTAATCCAGTGGATCAGTGGTCAGTACATTTAATATGGATCTCCAACCTACTTCTTCAATAGAGATATGCGAAATACATCATGCATACTAGACACGGACAGCGGTAATGTTAGTTGATATGCAACTTTTCTACATCTCTCCAAAATTTATAAGGTCCAACACATATATAGGATACAACTTTCCCTTCTTGTCTAATCGTTTCAAACTACGCATAAGTGATATCTTCAAACACTTTGTCACTTATGGCGAACTCGAGGTCTTGGTGTCTCTCCTGACAATCCTGAGCTGTCTTTGACCTTTTCTTTGATCTTGTTTGCCACTCGACAGGTTTCTTCAATAGACTCAGGTCTTAAAATTCGTCATTCACCAACTTTATTCCCAAATAAAGGAATTTGACATTTCTACCGTACCATGCTTCATAGGTGACATCTACATAGTAGCTTGGTACCATATTCAATCCACATATAGCTTAGTTAGCCGCTCCAAAGCATACCGAGGTCGTATAGCAATGGAATGAGCTATCTCCATAAGGCGATCAATAATCACCCAAACTGCAACAACCGATCTGGGAGTCAGTGGTAAATCAGTGACATAGTTCATTGTAATGCTTTTTTGCTTACAGACTGGCTTCGATAGTAGTTGTAGTAAGTCATGTTGGTCTTTGTCTTTCAGCCATTACTTGTTGATAATTCAGTTATTGAAACATGCATCTAGCCACAACTACTTCCATTCCCTTCCACCAAAATAATCTCTTCATGTTTTGATATATTTTGTACTTCTAGGATGTACCCAATACGTGGTGGTATGAGCTTCCTTCATTAATCTGTGTCTAATATCCAAGTTTTCAGTTTCAGGAACACATACTCTTCCTTTGTACTTCAGTACCTTTTCAACGTCCAAGGTGAACTCGGGGATAGTCCTACCTTTTTCGATGTCTTCTTGTACCGTTCTCAAATAAGGGTCTGATTTAATAGCGACTTTCACTTCATCTACTATATCAGGTACAATCTTCAATGTGGCAAACATATTTAAAAACCAATGAATAAACCCTTAGTTGGTTGATCCACCCGGTGCATCTATCACGAACTACTCATTACCATGATTGAATACTTTTTCTGTAACATACATTGTTGCAGTCATGATAACCTCTCCTTGGGATTTTATCATTGCTTTTCGGCTTAGTGCATTAGCAACTACATTAGCCTTTCTCGGGTGACACTGAATATCACAGTCTTAATCCTTGAACAATTCCAGCCATTTTCTTATCCTTATGTTCAACTCTTTCCGATGAAGGGATAAATAAAACTCTTGTGCTCCCACTTAATCTAAAATTCTTCTCTATATAGGTAATGTCTCTAAGTCTTGATTGCATGAATCATGATTGTTAACCCTAATCACGAGTTAGGTGATTCTTTTCATGCTCTTTCAGTTATCTTGAACATATGCAATCGCTTGTTTACCTTACATCAACCCGCATCCTAGATCCAATCCAAAAGCTTCGATGTATAGGGTAAAAGGTTTCCCTAGTATCGGAAAGATCAAGATGGGAGTTGATATCAACCTTACTTTAGAATCTAGAAACATTTTTCACACTTGTCAGTCCAAATAAACTTCTCTCCCTTCCTGATTAGCTTGGTAAGAGTTTTGCGATCTTAGAGTGGTCCTCCACAATCTTCTGTAATAACAGCTAAACCCAAGAAACTTGTGATCTTCACAATGTTCTTAGGCATTTCTCACCATACAATTACTTCTATCTTAATAGGGTCCACTTTAATCCCTTTTATGATGCTACGTGATCTAAGAAGATCACTTTGTTTAATCAGGTCTCATATTTCTTGGACTTGGCATAAAGTTTTTTTTCCCTTCTTAGTTGTTGTGAAGCTGTTCTAAAACCCGTTGTATGAGTTGCTTCATTCTTGGAATAAACCAAAATATCATCTATGAAAACTATGACCGACATGTCCAATATGTCATAAAACACCCAGTTCATCAACTCCATAAAAGATGTAAGGCATTGGTTAATCCATACGTCATAATCGAGAACTCATAATGTCCAATCCTGGTTCTAAAACTATCTTCGAAATATCGCTATCCAAATTCTTCAACTGATGATATCCTGATCGAAGATCAATCTTAGAAAATACCTTTGCTCCTTGCAACTATTTAAACAAGTCATTAATCTGAGGTAGTAGATATCGATTTTTGATCGTGAGCTTGTTTAGTTCCCGGTAGTCTATACATAATCTAAAACTACCGTCCTTCTTCTTCACGAATTGCATTGGTGCTCCCTGTGATGCAATACTCAGCCTATTAGAACCCTTGTCTAATAACTCCCATAGTTGAGTCTCCATCCCTTCAACTCCATAGGAGCTAGTCTATAGGTGCTTTTGACACAAGTATTGTCCCTGGTAACAAGTCAATGACGAACTCGATCGCACGATCAGATGGTAACCCAAGTAAGTCTCCTGGAAAGACATCAAAAAATTTATGCATCACATAAATATCTTCAATCAGTGGTGCTTCTTTGGTAACGTATATCACAGATACCATATATCCAGCTCCTTTTTCTTCAAAACATCTCTTCGCCTTTAGCATAGAGAGGATCAGTTTTTATTTCTTAGGCAACATACTTCCAATAATACTAAATTATGTACCATCTTTATTCTTGAATGATAACCCCTTTTATGCAGATAACAACTTTATAGAGTGTTGAGATAACCAGCCTATTCCCAAGATGACGTCAAAGTCTGCCATCTCAAGTTAACTTAGGTTGCATCCAAATTCTGTCCATCCATATGATTCAGACATTGCTCATAACACTCGTCCAATACAACATCTAGTCCAAAAGGGTTTAAACTAACAAATCTAGTAAAAAGGTATTAAGACCTTGTGTTGTAAGACCCGTATCAAACTAACCTGGTCTTACCACCTTGAACCAGGTTTACCCATCATGGATGAGATAAATGGACCAAGGGCGTGAAGGAGATCGTGATCCCAGGTATCAAATCGACCCAAAAACACTTAATTTAAAGGGAGGGTCGCATACCCAGCAAGGGAGGGTCGGACCCCCCAAGACAGAAAGTCAGACCCCCTATTTTACAGAGGGGGTCAGACACTTTAAGAAACCAGGGGTCGACGGGATCATCGACCCCCTCATCGACCCCCAGTTGCCGCCAGAAACTGAAATTAGGAAAGTTTCCAAATTTCGATTGGAGTCCTTCCAAATCTCAATGGGACTTAGTTTAAGAGTTTCCACCCAATAAATAGGACATTCCTAAGCCTCTTTCACTCCTTTTACAACCCTAATTGAATTGAGAGAAAGAGAAGAGAAGGAAGAGAAGAAGTAGAGAAGCAAGGGAGAGAAGAAAAAGCAAAAAGGAGAAGAGTTGTAGAGAAGGAGAATTCTTCTCAGGTATGGATACTAATTCCATGAATTTCTACAGACCTTAGGTTAGATAAGGATGAGAGTGTGATCTCGGAGAAACTCAAACCATCAACCCATTGTTAGGTTTCCATGGAAAACCATGGGAGAACACATAAAAGCTATATAGGTGGATGATTCATGGTTTTAGACCCTGGAATGTATGTTGAATGGACTGTAGGAGCAAGCCATAGGACCCCAAACACGAAGAATGGACTAAAAGGAGGAAAATTGACCAAAACCCACAGGGGGTCGCACAGGGGGTCGATGACCATCCGACCCTATGTGACCCTGAGTATCGACCCCCAGGGTTCTGGAAGTCCAGATTAGGGGGGGTCGCACCAGGGGTCGGTTATAACTCAGACCCTACCTCCGACCCCCAGTTAACAGAATGATTTTAAAAATTAAAATAAATTCTAATTAAATTTTATCGACTTTGTTAGGTCTTCTAGCAATATAATAGCAATATAAAGGTGATTCTAAAGCTTGGAAGAGTATCTATTAGCAAGCTAAGGTGAGGAACAAGACCTAAACTAATTGGTTAATAATAAACTACTTTTATTTACTTGAGTCCAATGCCATGCTTGATTCTATGCGAATATGCTTGTAATGTGCATTCAACATGTCATCCAATATTCCTGCTATTATTGCTCATGCATATTTAATTTTGTTTATTTATAACATTGTGATGGTGATTGATGCTAAGAATAGGCATGTGGGTGTTTGTGTGGGGTTAATGTGCTTGATGCGAGTAGGGCATCAGGGGAGGTGTTATGCGGTGTTTGATCCGGGCACTTTAACTCTATCTCTATCTTAAGTCTTGTGCATTAGCATCGTCGTATCGTCGTTACCTTAGCAGGACTATTGCGACGTAGGGCATCAAGGAGGGTCTCGGTCCTTGAGTCCTATACTCTACTGAGGGGCCTTAGCTCTATCTCTATGGGTGCTCTGAGGGATGCTGGGGTGAGGCCTTGGATACATTGGTTGACATTAGGATTGGTTAGTAGCGAGCCCCGTTTGCAGCCCTAGCCATCAGGCGTTAATTTATTGGTATGGAGTTATGTATCGATAAACGTGACCTTCGTTGTACAATGTTCGTTATGGGTGTTGTGGGCGATGGTGAGAGTCATCGGACGTATCCATACTCTCATGCATAGAGGTGCGGTGGCCACCTATCCTTTCTATAGCACAGTGCAAACGTAAAACCAGACCAAAGATATGAATTGATTGTATGCATATGTATTGTTGCATTGTTTTGTTTGCTCACTGTACCGTGATGTGTGCTCACCCTTCGACGTCGAATATATTTAGTTGATGATGTAGGTACAACCGTTGATGATTATATAAATACTCCAGAATACGGGAACGTTGCAGCGATGGTAGCTGAAGATGAAGTAGATACACATGACATCTATTGCGAGTGCAACTCATGTGTATTCGATTAGATATTTAGTTTTATCTATTTGGATTTATTAAAGACATGTATTTGATATTTATTTATTTATGTCTTAGTTGATACAGAATAATTTGTTATTTAAATATTGATATCATAATAGATTCTCAGTTCATTTTATTATAAGACTTTCGCTATTGTGTATTTACTCTGATTATGACTATGGATGTATGGGGTTTAGATAAAACGGATATAGCCTACTGGAGATCCTAGTTGAGCCGTTGGTTTATTAGCGGTTCATCACACCGTTCTGAATAGTGCAGAATTGGGGTGTGACAACTTGGTATCAGAGCATCTCAGGCCTTGTCCGTTGAACTAGCATACATTCAAGACAATTGTGAACTGAGATAGGATAGTAAAAACACTATAAGCACAAGTGATGTTTGAGACCAAATTTGAAAAGAAAATAATGCATCTATTAAAGAGGGAACATTTTTAATACAATGTGAAAGAAATAAACGTATATACATAACTAAAACAGAGTACAGTTCACAACCCGGACGGTTACACTGTAGTACAAGAAGAAGGAAAAGATACACTCATGAAGCCGGAGGTGAAGGAGGAGGCGGTGCCTCATAATCTCTGTCATAATCCTCAACGTAGACTTTAGTCAACCAGGCTACCTGAGTCTGGGTCGTCTGAAGACTAGCAGTAAGACCAGTCAACCGCTGATCAGTCACGCGCTGAGCACCCAAAATCTCCTCCATACGAATATCTGACCGGCGCTGAGCATCTATGAGCTCTCCCATCCGTGTGTCTGATATGCGTTGGGTGACTAGCAGCTCATCCACTCTCACACGGTGAGCGTCCAGCAACTCCTCCATCCTCAGATCAGATCTACGCTGAGCCTCTCTGATCTCATGCAACATCTCCATCATATCAGGAGGTGGGTGTGAAGGACCAGCCGCATGAGAAGGACCAGTCTCAGGTGCAGGACCCGCCGCAGATGAAGTACCAGCTCCAGCTGCATGCGTGGGTGAAGGCGGTGGTATCGAGTCTACATCCATGTACATGCGGTCATCGTCATCGGTAGGATCCGCATGAACTCTAGCGGCGGCAGCAACTGCCTCAGCGTCAGTGATCTCGATGCGAGTGTGAGGGCGCACCATCTCATTCCTCTCCTCGTCACTGACTTGGGCATCCCGCAAGCCCATCTTGCAGATAGCCTCCCAATCTAGAGGCGACGAGAAGGTTTTCTCCTGAATCTTCTCATCCACTAAATCAACTCCCAGGCGGGTCCGCAACATAGTGATCATACGTTCGTACGGGAGGTTGCCAGTATGCCTGCGCAATGTAGCAGTGATCATAGTCCGCAACGAACTTATGTAGACACTCCTCAGCCCGAGGACAATCTCTCAATACACATGTTGATGTTGACCCATTTTTCTTTTCTTTGTTGATTCCCGCATGATGATGTACGGCAGGCAGACGGGCTGTCTAGTGCAGATACTGTATAGCAGATATTGGGTCAGCTGGGAAACCCTCTCGTAGTGACCACTCTGCGGGAGCAGGTTATGCTGGATAATCTTGCAAAAGACCCGTAGAGCCGGACACATATAGCAAGCCCTCATCTGCCAGCGATCAGGTCATAGCAACTGACTATCAATCTCAGCCCTCATCTCTGTGGAGACGAACTGGGGCTCTCCAGGAGCACAGTAAACCATGGGGCCATCATAGGGAATGCCCAGTAGGTCGGCCAGTTGCCGATAATCAAAAGAGATGTTCACCCCTTTGACGTAACTAGTGATACGCAGCTCCTGACCCCTCTCGACGTCATTGTAATTCCCCACCACCTGGAGATTACAATAAAACTATCGCACTAAATCCGGCGTGTGCAAGCGTCGTAGGTAATGACAGGGAGCCACCCCATATCACCAAAGGCTCTCTCCACGTTGAACAAGGCTAACTCAGCCAAGTTTACCATATGACCTCCCTCCACTTTCTTACGAACAAAGTGGGCATATTGTGCCTCGGCTTCGTTAGAACGGAAGCGAAGAGGATCACGAACTCTGGGTACCTTGGTACGACCCATCGTATCTGCAAATAAGAAAGAAAAATAGATAATATGTTAATAAGATAGAAAATCCAAAATTTTGACATTATAACCACGTAAGTTGGCCAAAAGCCTCACTTGTCACCCAGACACGTGGGTAAGAGGACTTACGAAGGTTCCAACATGTCCTACAACACTCAGACAGCAGGAAATTCTAGCTAATGAAGTCCAATTTGAAGAAATTGCGAGAAATCAAAATTTTCGACAAATTAGGTCAAAAAGAGCAAAAATCCAAGTTTCTCGATAACCAACCGATGAAACTCAAAAATTTTTGAGGGCTTTCGTTCCTCAAGACACCAATAACAAAAGCCCCCAATAAAAATCGAATTTTTATGGTTGGAAAAAGTTTAATTTGAAAAATACAAGTTAAATGGACAAAAACCTAGAAATAGAAACCTAAAAACAGGTAAAAATGAGAAGGCATACCTGTAGGGATGATGTGGACGTCGAAACACGGATCCAAACTGACCAAAATAGCAGAGTGGCACTGTAGCAACTCAGAGGTGGGAGACGAGTCGAAACGGGAGAGAAATGATGGGGAATGAACCCAGAATCGGATCTTAAAGGACTGATTTTTGGTCTGGGGGTCGGACAATTCGACCAGGATCATCGACCCCTGGATCGACCCCCAGATCGACCCCCAGCTTTCGGGAATCTGACAGAAAACCAGGGGTCGGACTAGGGGGTCGGACATCCATCGACCCCCACATTGACCCCCAGTTCTCGGGTACTTGGCAGGGAACCAAGGGTCGGACAAGGGTTCGGATACCCATCGACCCCCACATTGACCCCCAGCTTTCAGGAAGAATAGGTCATTCCCAGGGTCGGATACTGAGGGTCAGACATACCATCGACCCTGCATAGAAAAGACAGTATTTTTCATAAAATGAACTGAAATTTTGGAATTTTACATCGGTTAGCGTGCCTACATGCAGTATAAATGATTGACTCACCTATTTTGATGATTTTCAGGCACCACCAATCTCAGAAGAAAACATGTCTGGACGTAGAGTAACCAGGCAGAGTCGAAATGTAGTTCCACCACCACCTATGGAGGAAACTAGCCAGGAGAATATATATGCACAGGGAAATCCACAGGTTGTACCCCCAGGAAATCCAGATCAGGCAAATCCTACCAACTTGCCACCTCCACCACCGGGGTTAGCAACCGTGGTAATGAATCTAGCACAGCAGCTACAACAGATGCAACATGCACAGGCTCAAATGCAAGTTGCAATGGAGATTATGTTCCAGGCTGCACATGCTACACCCATGCAGACTGGACAAGCCAGTGCAGCACCGGTGGGTAACCACCCAGCACCTCAAACACCTCAACCACCAGCTGCACAGATCCCAGTACCTGGTCCAGAAGCAGCTCAGGTTCAGTATCAGTATCCATAACCTATGTTTGGGGCATACCCCCAAAATCAGATGGATTACTCTCGACTGGTTGAGAGATTTCTGAAGATGAAGTCCAAGGAATTTAACGGTAAACCGTCGGATCCGTTATGGCCAGCACATTGGATCGACGAGATAGAGAGAAACTTTCTCATGCTATTACTGAAGAAGAAAAGGTGTTATGTGGCACCTTCATGCTGAAAGGCGATGCACATCATTGGTGGAAATCTACCAGGGCATATCTACTGACCAAGCACGCCCTATTGACTTGGGCTATTTATAAAGAAGCGTTCTTTGAGAAGTATTTTCCCCGAAGCTTCAGAGATGCTATGGATAAGGAGTTCCTGAGTTTATATCAGGGCCAGATGTCCGTGGATGCGTATCAACAACGCTATGAGGAGTTGTCTTTCTTTGCACCACTTAGTATGCAAGAGGAAGACACTAAGACCCGTAGGTTTGTCACGGGACTTAAAGAAAGCATCAAAGAGCACATCCTGGGTTTAGAGAAGAAGATATATAATGAAGCTGTCCAAATTGCTCGAGTTATCGAATCGAGCTAGAAGGAAAGTTACTTTACACAAAATAGAGGCATAAAAAGACCAACCGAAAATGCTTATAATGGAGGGAACAACAAAACATTTAAATCTTTCCGTGCCCAAGGCTTTACCGCTGCACCCAAGACCACTCAAGCAGCTCAGCAGCAACCAAAGCCAAATACTGAAAGTCCAAGATGTTATAACTACAATCAAGTGGGACATATGATGAGAGAGTGTCCTAAACCCAGGAAGCAACAACATCAAGGACGAGTTTATGCTGTTACGTCTGAAGAAGCTACCACATCACCTTATGTGGTCACAGGTATGACCTAAACCTTAAGTTGTATTACAATGTGTAAGCATGTAGACTAAGTTTAAACAAATCACAAGTATCGTACCTATAAATGGCATACCCGCCAGAGTACTCTTTGATTCAGGAGCTACTCATTCCTTCATATCTGTGTCGTTTGGAAAGAAGCTGAACTTACCCATCAAAATATTGGACTACAAACTACTTGTACGGTCACTAATGGGGTTAGAAGTGGAATTAGAGAAAGGTTATGGGCCATGTCCAGTTTTCATTGGCGAGAAAACCTTAGATGCAACCTTGATCCAACTTGGGATGGCAGACTTTGATGTCATCTTGGGAATGAACTGGTTACCTCGGCATTCTGCAAACCTATTATGTGTCGAAAAGAAACTGACATTTAAAGACAAAGAAGAAGCAGAATTCAGTTTTACGGGAACCAAACTGCCCCGTAAACGCAAGCTCATACTCTTAGCACTAAAAGCTAAGAAGTGCCTTGAGAAGGGGGCAGTCGGGTATCTAGTATCAGTGGTCGACCTAACCAAAGAAGCACCACAAATGGAAGATATTGATGTCGTGCGAGACTATCCCGACGTATTTTCGGAGGAACTACCAGGATTACCACCCGACAGAGCCATCGAGTTTGTGATAGACCTTATACCTGGAGCCACACTAGTATCAAAAGCACCTTATAGAATGGCTCCTACTGAACTGAAGGAATTGAAAGTGCAACTACAGGAACTGCTGGACAAGGGTTACATTCGACCCAGTATATCACCATGGGAGCCCCGGTATTATTCGTAAAGAAGAAGGACGGTAGCGTTCGATTATGTATCGACTATGGGGAGCTGAACAAACTGACAATCAAGAATCGATATCCACTACCTCGGATCGATGACTTGTTCGATCAGTTGCAAGGAGCGAAATTATTTTCAAAGATCGACCTTCGGTCAAGTTATCATCAACTGAAGATTAAAGAGGGTGATATTCCTAAGACAGCTTTCAGGACCAGATATGGACATTATGAATTCTTGGTCATGTCTTTTGGATTAACAAACGCACCAGCAACATTCATGGAACTTATGAATCGAGTTTTCCACGACATGTTGGATACGTCGGTTATAGTATTTATTGATGATATATTGGTATATTCCAAGGACAAGGAAACCCATGTTAAGAATCTAAACGCCGCCCTACAGCGTTTAAGGAAAGAGAAGCTGTATGCAAAATTTTTAAAGTGTGAGTTTTGGCTAAGTGAAGTCGCCTTCCTAGGCCATGTGGTATCCCCTGAAGGAATCAAAGTGGACCCCAGCAAGATCGAGGCTATTGTAAAGTGGGAAGCACCAAAAAGCGTTGCAGAAATAAGAAGTTTTCTGGGTCTCGCTGATTATTATCGGAGATTTGTAGAAGACTATTCTCAGATTGCCGTACCTCTCACCAGTTTGACTAAGAAAGGTGAAAAGTTCGTTTGGACGGATAAATGTGAGAAGAGTTTCCAGACATTGAAGACTAGGTTAATATCCGCTCCGATTTTGACTATTCCTGTTCCAGGACAGCCATTTACCCTATACACTGATGCGTCAGGACTGGGATTAGGATGCGTGCTTATGCAAGGGGAACAAGTAATTGCTTATGCCTCGAGACAGTTAAAGATACATTAGAAAAATTATCCCACTCATGATTTGGAGTTAGCGGCAGTAGTACATGCTGTCAAGATATAGAGACATTACCTATACGGAGAGAAGTTCCAGATTAAGTCGGACCATAAAAGTTTTACTTATTTATTTAATCAGAAGGAGTTGAATATGAGACAAAGAAGATGGTTGGAACTATTGAAAGACTATGATTGTGATATCCAGTATCATCCGGGGAAAGCTAATGTAGTAGCGGATGCGTTGAGCAGAAAGGTGATGATAAAATCTCAAGGGGAGGTTAGTACAACTGCAGCTATATGTACTACCGGAATGGTATTCAATCATGGAAATAAGCAATATGTGATAGATACAACGGATGGATCCCCCAACCAAGGGTTTATTCATCGGTTTCCAAATATGTTCGCGGCATTGAAGATTATACCGGATATAATAGATGAAGTGAAGACAGCTATCAAATCAGATCCTTATCTAAGAACAGTACAAGAAGATATCGAAAAAGGTAGGACTAACCCTGAGTTCACCTTGGACGAAGAGAAAGTACTGAAATATAAAGGAAGAATATGTGTACCCGAAACAGAAAATGTGGACATTAGACACCGACTGATGAAAGAAGCCCATACCACCATTTATTCGATACATCCTTGAAGCACAAAAATGTATCATGATCTAAAGAAACTATATTGGTGGAGATGAATGAAAGCAGATGTAGCTAAGTTCATGTCTCAATGCCTAAATTGTCAGAAAGTAAAGGCTGAACGACAAGGACCCACCGGACTGTTACAGCCTTAACCGGAACCAGCATGGAAATGGGACTGCATCACTATGGACTTCGTCACGGGATTACCATTGACTCCTCGAGTAGTTGATGAAGTTTGGGTGATTGTAGAATGTCTGACTAAGACAGCTCGCTTCATACCGATACGACTTTAGTATACACTGGAAAGGTTAGCAAAGATGTATGTGGATAATATTGTTCTGTTACATGCTGTACCAGAGAGCATTGTATCCGATAAAGATCCCCGATTTACTTCCAAGTTTTGGGAAGGATTGCAAAAGGCTATGGGTACAACATTGAAGTTCAATACTGCATTCCACCCATAGACAGATGGACAGTCAGAGCGTACAATTCAGATTCTAGAAGATATGCTACGCGCATGTGTAATTGATTTCAAAGGATCATGGGATGAAAAGTTACCACTGATCGAGTTCTCTTATAACAATAGCTATCAGGCTACTATACAGATGTCACCATATGAAGCACTGTATGGTAGAAAGTGTCGAACTTCGATGTTTTGGAATGAAGTTGGAGAACGTAGTATTGTTGGGTAAGAATTTGTTGAAGAGACTTGTCAAGTGGTAGACATTATCAAGGAAAGGGTAAAAATAGCTCAGAACCGTCAGAAGCAATATGCAGATACTCGACGCAGAGATATTGAGTTCGTTGTAGGTGAAAAAGTATTCTTGAAGGTATCGCCTATCCGAGGATTAAAACGGTTCGGACAGAAAGGGAAACTAAGTCCAAGATATGTCGGGCCATATGAGATTCTAACTAAGCATGGAAAAATGGCTTATCAGTTAGCACTACCACCATCTATGTCAAGTGTGCATGACGTATTTCATATTTCCCTATAGAAGAAGTATGTCAAGGATCTAACGCACATTTTGACAATAGATTTACCGGATTTGACTGATGATTTGACATTTGAAGTAACACCAACAGAAATCACCAGCCGAAAGTTTCAACGACTACGCAACCGAGATATCTATTATGTTAAGGTCACTTGGAAAAGTAGAGACATGGAAGAAATTACATGGGAGGAAGAGAATGATATGCGGAAGCAATACCCTTACTTATTTGATTCAGAAGGTACGTACAATTTCAGGGACAAAATTTTTATAAGTAGGGGGGAGTTGTAAAACCCGTATCAAACTAACCCGGTCTTACCACCTTGAACCAGGTTTACCCATCATGGACGAGACGAATGGACCAACGGCGTGAAGGAGATCGTGATCCCAGGTATCAAATCGACCCAAAAACACTTAATTTAAAGGGAGGGTCGCATACCCAGCAAGGGAGGGTCGGACCCCCCAAGACAGAAAGTCAGACCCCCTGTTTTACAGAGGGGGTCGGACACTTTAGGAAACCAGGGGTCGACGGGATCATCGACCCCCTCATCGACCCCCAGTTGCCGCCAAAAACTGAAATTAGGAAAGTTTCCAAATTTCGATTGGATTCCTTCCAAATCTCAATGGGACTTAGTTTAGGAGTTTCCACCCTATAAATAAGACATTCTTAAGGCTCTTTCACTCCTTTTACAACCCTAATTGAATTGAGAGAAAGAAAAGAGAAGGAAGAGAAGAAGAAGAGAAGCAAGGGAGAGAAAAAAAAGCAAAAAGGAGAAGAGTTGCAGAGAAGGAGTATTCTTCTCAGGTATGGATACTAATTCCATGAATTTCAACAGACCTTAGGTTAGATAAGGATGAGAGTGTGATCTCGGGGAAACCCAAACCATCAACCCATGGTTAGGTTTCCATGGAAAACCATGGGAGAATACATAAAAGATATATAGGTGGATGATTCATGGTTTTAGACACTTGAATGTATGTTGAATGGACTGTAGGAGCAAGCCATAGGACCCCAAACAAGAAGAATGGACTAAAAGGAGGAAAATTGACCAAAACCCACAGGGGGTCGCACAGGGGGTCGATGACCATCCACCCTATGTGACCCTGAGTATCGACCCCCAGGGTTCTGGAAGCCTAGATTAGGGGGGGTCGCACCAGGGGTCGGTCATAACTCAGACCCTACCTCCGACCCCCAGTTAACAGAATGGTTCTAAAAATTAGAATAAATTCTAATTAAATTTTATCAACTTTGTTAGGTCTTCTAGCAATATAATAGCAATATAAAAGTGATTCTAAAGCTTGGAAGAGTATCTATTAGCAAGCTAAGGTGAAGGAACAAGACCTAAACTAATTGGTTAATAATAAACTACTTTTATTTACTTGAGTCCAATGCCATGCTTGATTCTATGCGAATATGCTTGTAATGTGCATTCAACATGTCATCCAATATTCCTGCTATTATTGCTCATGCATATTTAATTTTGTTTATTTATAACATTGTGATGGTGATTGATGCTAAGAATAGGCATGTGGGTGTTTGTGTGGGGTTAATGTGCTTGATGCGAGTAGGGCATCAGGGGAGGTGTTATGCGGTGTTTGATCCGGGCACTTTAACTCTATCTCTATCTCAAGTCTTGTGCATTAGCATCGTCGTATCGTCGTTACCTTAGCAGGACTATTGCGATGTAGGGCATCAAGGAGGGTCTCGGTCCTTGAGTCCTATACTCTACTGAGGGGCCTTAGCTCTATCTCTATGGGTGCTCTGAGGGATGCTGGGGTGAGGCCTTGGATACATTGGTTGACATTAGGATTGGTTAGTAGCGAGCCCCGTTTGCAGCCCTAGCCATCAGGGGTTAATTTGTTGGTATGGAGTTGTGCATCGATAAACATGACCTTTGTTGTAGAATGTTCATTATGGGTGCTGTGGGCGATGGTGAGAGTCATCAGGCATATCCACACTCTCGTGCATGAGGTGTGGTGGCCACCTATCCTTTCTATAGCACTGTGCAAATGTAAAACCAGACCAAAGATATGAATTGATTGCATGCATATGTATTGTTGCATTGTTTTGTTTGCTCACTAAGCCGTGATGTGTGCTCACCCTTCGACGTCGAATATTTTTAGTTGATGATGCAGGTACAACCATTGAAGATTAAATAAATGCTCGAGAATACGGGAACGTTGCAGCGATGGTAGCTGAAGATGAAGTGGATACACATGACATCTCTTGCGAGTGCAACTCATGTGTATTCAATTAGATTTTTAGTTTTATCTATTTGGATTTAATAAAGACATGTATTTGATATTTATTTATTTATGTCTTAGTTGATACAGAATAATTTTTTATTTAAATATTGATATCACAATAGATTCTCAGTTCATTTTATTATAAGACTTCCGCTATTGTGTATTTACTCTGATTATGACTATGGATGTATGGGGTTTAGATAAAATGAATATAGCTTACTCAAGATCTTGGTTGAACCGTTGGTTTGTTAGCACTTCATCACACCGTTCTGAATAGTTCGAAATTGGGGTGTGACATGTGTAGTTCCTTCATCTCTTAGTTTTTCAAACACTATCGTCAAAATCTCATATCTTGAAAAACTCATTAGCTTATTATTTTCTTTTATCATTGTGGTTCTACCTGATCTCTCTTTCATATATCTCGAAAAATATCTTGTGATTGTTACTTCATATCCCAAGTCTATCTATAAGCATTGGGGTATATGCTTATAAATTCATTAATTTTGCCAAACTTTCTTGGTCTTTACTTAATCATTTCATTTAACATTGGGCATAACTCAGTATTACTTGTACTAATCTGAATACTTTTAATGCCACGATTTTTTACTTTATCCTTGTATCCACTCTTAGATTCGCCTTTAAGAATCTTCTGTCTTGTCAAAATTCATACCGATATAGCCATCTTTAACTCTACTTGAGTGCTATCTATTTCTTTACTGGCTACTCTTGATAGTTTTCACTCTTTTTTTTGCTCATGCACTCTTTTATAGACATCACTCATATCCATCCATTCAGCAATCTCAAAATAGATTCTAACAAGTTGAATCACTTTTAAATCACTTGAATAGCCTAACAAGTTGATAGATTTTAATTAGAATTAATTCCAATATGTTTAGACTAACAAAAACTGAGGGGTCGCAGGTGGGGTAACACCTGGGGTAGCAGTTTCTGTGACCACAGGGCGTAGGGTCGCAGGGTAGGGTAGCACCTGGGTTAGCAGTTTCTGCGACCCCAGGGTGTAGGGTCGCAGGTAGGGTCGGATATACTGTGACCCTACGTGTGACCACACCCTCCCTGGAACTTTTCGAGGGCATGTGGTCGATCATGTGGTCTCATAGGGTCGAATATCATGCGACCCTACGAGCGACCACACGTGTTCATGGTCGACCTTCCACTCTCAACTTCATTCTTTCATTTTTTGATCTTTTGGCTTATCATCATGGTCCATTCTATGATTATTCTATAGTTCAAAACTATAATTTTATACACCATCAATTGTCCACATTGATTTCCTCCATGGATTTTCTTGGAATTTGTCCATGGATGGATGATTTGGATTTCTCCTAATCCTATCTTCTTCATGAACTATTCTAGGCTCTTAATTCATGTAGGGAATTAGGTTCATACCTTAGGTATGCTGAGATTCATAGTTTCCTCTGAACTTTCCTCTTCCTTGGTCTTCTTCTTAAATTCTCCTTCTCTTCTCCTTCTCTTCCTTCTATTCTCTTTCTCTCTCTTTCAATTAGAGTTCTAAAGGAGTGAAAGAGGCTAAGGGACGTCCTATTTATATAGAGGAAAACCCTCCATAATAAGCCCCAATGAGTTTAGGAAAGAACCCCATTCGGATTATGAAGGTTTCCTAATTTTTGATTTCTGTTGTTTTCGTAGGGTCCCATGTAGGATCACAAAATCCGTGACCCTACGTTTTTACAACATGCAACCCTAGGGTGTAGGGTCGTAGGTAGGGTCGTAAAATCTGTGACCCTACATTTTTAAAATGTTCGACCCCACGACCAAAAAGTCATGGTTGGACTCTTTTGAGGTGGGGTCGGTCACACCTGTTTAGGCTTGTAACCACACACTCATATTTGACTGTTTTTGAGTAAAATTTCATACCTGGTCTTGTGGTTTCTTCACACACTTGATCCACTTGGCTCAACCATGATACGTAGACCTGATACAAGGTGGTAAGACCGGTTAGTTCGATACAGATCTTACATGGTGCCTCTGTTTCAATGGACCTGAAGCGAAGGGGATCGTGAACTCTGGGGACTTCAGTGTGAGCCATGTTGTCGACAAGGGCATAGACCAACAAGCAACATATCAAATATAGTGAAAATTCAAAATTTTGGCATTATGACGGCGTGATTGGTTAAAAACCTCACTTTTCACCCAAACATATGGATAGGAGGACTTACATAGGTCCCAAACCATCCTACAAGGCTCATACAATCGAAAATTTAAACTAAGTGGGTTGAATTTGAAGAAATTTTGACAATTGCGGAAAACCCCCAAAATTTAGGTCAAAATGGGAATTTTCAAATTTATATTAAACTAACCGATGAAACTCAAAATTTTCTTGAGGGCTTTCATCCATTGGGTGGCCAATAGCAATAACCCCCAATAAAAATCAAATTTTTACGGTCAAAAAAATATTAATTTGAAGAAAACCCTATAAATGGAACAAAACCTAGGTATGAAAGCTACAAAAGGAGAAAGAGTAGGGAACATACCTAGAGGAACCGAATGTATGTCGTAAATCGATGAAAAAATCTCAAAATTCGTACGGTTGACACTGTAGCAACTCAGTGGTGGCGAGTTGAGTTGTGAATAGTAGAAGACAAAAGTGAAAATAAGAAAATGGCTCGAAATCAGATTTTAAAAACCTGAATTGGTGTCGTGTGGTTGTAGAATTTGACCAAAAATGCGACCCCACCATTAACCACAGGCTCTCGTTGAGCTGACAGGGTTCGTGCGGTCGCAACCTTGTGGTCGCATATAGTGCGACCTCACGATCGACCCCATGATAAAAATGCTCTATTTTGACTTAATGACTTTAAAAATTGAAACTTTGCCTTGTTTACTGGAAATTAACATGAGATTAACGTATATTATGAATGCCTCATATGTTTCCTTGATTTCAGACACTACCACTGCCAAAAACAGGAAATGACTGGCCGTAGAGTAAGTAAAAAGAGACAGAATGTCAACCCATCTCCACCACCTATGGAGACCAATGACAATTATGGTCAGCAAGGGCAGGAAGGAAATATTGGAACTCAATCTATTGTGCCTCAGAATGTAAGACCCGCACTCCATGAACCCGATTTAAACCTTTAATTCATGTCATAACAGGTCTTTCAATCTTCACCGGGCCAGACGGGACGAGCGGATGACTACCAGGTACGAAAACTGACCTAAAAGTAAGATATTTTTCATACCGGTCTATGGTACTGGTCGACGGTACCGGTCGACCGGTATGTCTGCGTGGGCAAACTGGTTAGATCTGAAAATAGATCTCTATGGGTCCCACTTTCCAAATCTCGAGCCTAGGGACTTTCCTAACGTAAGGAAACTTCCTAAACTCTATCCTAGTCTATTTAAGGACCCTTAAACCTCCTTAAAACTCTTTGAATGATCCTCACAAACCCTATAGAGGAGAATGAGATCGAAGAAGGAGAAAGAGCTAAGAAAAGAGGGAGAGGAGCCACCGTTGGCTGTTGGACGAAAAACACCATAGTTGCGAACCAACGGTAAGTGCTTGAACTTTCTCTCAAAGTTAAGCATTATAGATGATTAAATCATGAATTGATCAATACCATGCAAGGCGAGGTATTGATCTAAAACCCTTAAATTTACCGTTAAACCCTAATACAATCGATGAATCCTAGATTTTCATTCTAGGCTGAGGATCATCGAAACTAGGACTTGAATGGAACATGAAACGACTCTAACTCGTTGATCAGGCCTAGAATGAATAGGAGAAACCCTAGAACCAATAGGGGGTGACCAACGGAAGGCGAACACCAAGTTGGTGGTCTTTCGGAGGCATACCGGTGGACCATACTAGTGGCACCTTTCCCCACAGTGCTGCTACCGGTACCTACGATCGGTATGCGCTGTGAGGGTGTATTCAATACCAGTTGGTTTTTTACCAACGTGAACCCTAAAAAAGTTATTCTAATTCAACCCTAACATCGTGTAGGACCCTATGTTAGCAAGTTTGGATTCGGTGACGCAGAGCAATCTAGCAATGAAGCGTCAGGTAAGGGAATTAGACCTAAACCCTAATCACTAAATAACAGTAAAACATTGTTAATAATTTTGATTCTGTGGAATGGTGTTTGTGCATACTCGCATGTCATCTTTACTTTTAGTTATTATATTGTTCATGCAAACTCGCTATGCTAGGATATGATTGTTAGGCATGTGATTCTTTTCATTGGTGTATGGAATGGGAAGGGCCTGGGGTCTGGGATCATTCCTCACACTAGCACCTTTTCGTATCGCTTTTGTCTTAGCATGCTTGGGGCAGGTAGGGTATCAGGGGGAGGAAGTGGCACTGTGGTCTCCGACCTGGCCACTAGACTCGAGCCCTATCTCTATGCCGTAGAAAGCTATGCTATGATAGGGCCTATTGTGATGACATATAGGATTGGTTAGTTGCGAGCCTATTTTGCAAGCCCTCGCCAATAGGAGCTTAAGTATTGGTATGGGTAGGGCATCAGGGAAAGTGTTGGAAGTGTTTGATCCGCACACTTTAGCTCTATCTTTATTCCATAGTGGGTGCATGTGGGATGACAGTGGTGTTTAATCCATTGGGTGGATTCACACACTCGTGTATAGAGGTGTGGTGGCCCCCAATCCTTTCTATAGCACATTACAAACTTAAAACCAGACCATAATGTGAATGTTACTCATGCATGATGTGTATTGCATTATCTGATTGTCTTACGGAGCTAAGTTGTGAGCTCACCCTTGTATATATACATGTTTTTAGATGTTGATGCAGGTTACACTGTCGAGGACTACGTAGATGCTCCAGTATATGGAAGAGCTGTTGCCCTGGAAGTGCAAGCAGGGGAGGACGAGCATGATGCTTCATGCGAGTGCCCTTTCTGCGTGTACCTCTAGGATATTTGATTTGTTTATTTTATTTATTTTCAGTTGGATTTATAAATGATGTAAGGATAATTATTTATGTTTTGGTGTTTGGAATAATTGGATAATTTATTTAAATTATCAATAGAGTACTCAGTTCATTAAATTTAAGACTTCCGCTGTATTTAATTATATTCTAATGATGGTTATGTGCAATGGTTTGTATTAGTGGACACGGTCTTATTGAGATCCTGGTGTGAACCGTTGGTTCAGTGACGGTTCACTCACACTTCTGGTTCAGCCGAAATTGGGGTGTGACAACTTGGTATCAGAGCACTTAGGCTTTGTCCAACAGACTATATTTGCACTTAACAGAGTCAATGAACTGAGATAGGTAAAATTTAAAAGCCTTAATAAAAACGCACCTTAAGCACTTGTTTGATGCCTGAGACTAAATACTAAAAAGCATAATGTACTGTATTAAAAGTGAGAACCTAATAAACAGACATGCCAGGAGATGGAGCCTGAACCCAGGAGATGGTACCCCAATGAGGGATGATGGGGACAGGATGAGATATGATGGAGAAGGGCAGAGTTACAGAGCACCAACAAATCTGCGAGGCCCTCCTCACACCAACTCTGAGACTATAGTGATGAATCTGGTCTACCAGATGGAAGCTCAACAGAAGCATTCTTGAACGAGATGTTGAAGATGTTCAGGCCATCGGGATATATCCCTACAGAAGGTACACTTGAGTCTGGGGGAAATAATACAACACTGCCAGTGGATGGTCGCACTAGGCTGATGGGCCAAGAACAGAACCCACAATTACCACACCAATTTCCATCATCGTCTGCCTATCAAGGGATCTATCCGTACCCAACACCATGGTATGGAACAAATGCACAAGGGCAGAATGACCTAAGCCGAGCAGTCGATAGGTTTTTGAAGTTGAAACCCCTACCTTTACAGGGAAACTAGGAAAACCACTGTGGCTTGCACAGTGGGTTGCTGAGATGGAGAAGAACTTCCATCTGATGACTTACACGGAGGATGAGAAGGTGCTATTTTCTATGCACATGCTCAAGGAAGATGCTAATGCCTGGTGGAATTCTAACTGGCCATACTTGGAGACGAAGCACACCCAAATCACTTGGGAAATATTCAAGGGAGCCTTCTTCGATAAGTACTTCCCTAAGAGTTTTCGAGATCAGATGGAGAAGGAATTCCTCAACCTGCAGCAAACCCAGTTGACTTTTGATGCGTACCAGCAGAGGTATAAAGAACTATTTTTCTTTGCTCCAGCAAGCATGCAAGAGGAGGAAACCAAAACCCGTAGGTTGGGATTGCGAGGAAGTATCTAGGAGCACGTCTTGGGTTTGGAAAAGAAGGTGTATAATGAGGCTGTGCAGATTGCTAGGGTGATTGAATCAAGCCAAAGAGATAACTTTTTTGCTCAAAACAGAGGACTGAAGAGGCCTGCTACTAAGACTTCGGGTGGAGGGAACACTAGACCATTCCACCCATACAGAGCTCAGTCTACTGTGGTGCCAACAAGGAATACTACTGCACCACCACCATCACAGGTAGCTAGTCAAAATCCTAATGTCAAATGTTTCAACTGCCAGCAATTGGGCCATTATGCAAAGACCTGTACTCTACCTAAGAAGCAACCGCCACAGCAAGGGAAGGTATTTATAGTCACCACTGAGGAGGCAGCCGCATCACCTGATGTGGTTACTGTTACGATTCCGTTCCTCACTATTTTACTTATTGATTTGTTATGTATGAGCATGTAGAACTAAGGGATAATTAAAATCTAGGAATGGTAGATATAGCTGATGTACCCGCCAGAGTACTCTTTGACTCTGGGGCTACACACTCCTTTGTTTCTATGGCTTTTGGGAAGCGATTGGGGTTACCTGTCAAGTCCTTACCCTAAGCTTGATAGTTTACTCTCTTTTGGGAGTAGAAGTGGCGTTGAATGAATGCTATGGGCCGTGTTCAGTTAGAATTGAGGGGCAAAACCTAGAAACAAATCTAGTTCAACTCGAAATGGCAGACTTTGATGTCATCTTGGGAATGGATTGGTTAGGCCATCATTCAGCTAGCTTATTATGTGGCAAAAGGAAACTTGTTTTTAAGGATGATAAGGGAAAGAAGTTTAGCTTTACTGGAACCAAATTACGAAGGAAGAAGAAGCTGACCCTCTCTAACCTAAAAGCCAAGAGATGCTTAGAGAAGGGAGGAGTGGGGTACTTAGTGTCTATTGGCGACATTGCTACAGATGTGCCAAAGATGAAAGATCTAGATGTGGTACGAGAGTTTTCAGATGTATTTTCAGAGAATCTACTAGGTCTACCTCCAGACAGGGCTACAGAGTTTGTGATAGACCTCATGCCAGGGTCGGTGTCGGTGTCTAAGGCACCGTACAGGATGGCCCCTACAGAATTAAAAGAATTGAAGACCCAGTTACAAGAACTACTAGATAAGGATTTCATACGACCAAGCATATCAGGAGCACCTATATTGTTATTAAAAAAGAAGGACGGTAGCGTACAACTATATATCGACTACCGAGAGTTGAACAAGTTAAACATCAAAAACTGATACCATTTGCCTAGGATCGATGATCTGTTCGATTAGTTGTAGGGTGCAAAGGTTTTCTCGAAGATTGATCTTAGATCAGGGTATCACCAATTGAAGATCAAGGTAGGAGATATTTCGAAGACTGCTTTCAGGACAAGGTATGGGCAATATGAGTTCCTGGTAATGTCATTCGGGTTGACTAACGCTCCAGCGTCGTTCATGGAACTGATGAACCGAGAGTTTCATGACATGTTGGACATTTCGGTCATCGTATTCATTGATGACATCTTATGTCACACCCCAATTCCGCACCATTTAGAACGGTGTGATGAACCTCTAATAAACCAACGGTTCAACAAGGATCTCTAATAGGCTGTGTCCTTGTAAACTAAACCATACACATCCACAACCATAATCAGAATAAATACACAATAGCGGAAGTCTTAATATTAAGTGAACAAAGGAATCCAACTATGATAATCATAAATAAAATATCAAATTATGTTGTATCAACCGATACATATATAAATAAAATATCAATTACATTTCCTTAATAGTTCAAATAAAAATTTAATCGAAAACGCAAGAGTTGCACTCGCATGAAGAGTCATGCGTCTCCACTATGTCTTCAGCCTCTATTGCAGCCACGTGTCCGTACACAGAAGCATTCATATAATCTTCCATAGTGGTACCTGCATCATCAACTAAAAATATTTGACGTCGAAAGGGTGAGCACACATCACGGCTCAATGAGTAAACAAAACAATGCAACAAACATATGCATGCATTCAATTCATATCTGTGGTCTGATATATAAGTTTGTAATGTGCTAAAGAAAGGTTCGATGGCTGCCTCACCTCTATACACGAGTGTGTGAAGTCGCCCAAAGGTTAACATTTATTATCATCCCACATGCACCCACTATGGAATACAGATAGAGCTAAAGTGCTTAGGATTACACCACATCATACTTCCCCTGATACTCTACCCATACCAACACGTAAGCCTCTGCTGGCGAGGGCTTGCAAACTGGGCTCACAACTAACCAATCCTAATGCCAAACAGTGTACCCAAGGCCTCACCCCAGCATCCCTCAATACGTCCATAGAGATAGAGCTAAGGCCCCCCGACAGAGTCGAAGACTATACGGTCCAAGACCACCTCCCCTGATACCCTACGACGTAATAATTCTGCTAAGGTAATGGCAATACGATGATGTCAGTGGACAAGACTTGAGTAGAGATAGAGCTAGTCTAGTGACCAGGCTGAACCACAATGTCACTTCCTCCCCCTGATGCTCCACTCGCATCAAACACACTAACCACACACATACATTTACATGCCTATTCCTAGCATCATCATCATCATCATGTTATAAATAAAATAAAATTAAATATGCATGAACATTAATAGCAGGAATATTGGATGACATGTTGAATGCACATTACAAGCATACACGCATAGAATCAGTCATGGCATTGGACTCAAGAAAATAAAAATAGTTTATTATTAGCCAATTAGTTTAGGTCTTATTACCTCACCTTTGCTTGAGTGTAGATCCTCTTTCAAGCTTTAAGAATCACTTTTATATCAATAGGAAAACCTAATAAGTCGATAGATTTTAATTAAAATTCATTCCGATAATTTTAGGCTTGCTGTTAAGCGAGGGTCGCAGGAAGGGTCGCAGGTAGGGTAGCAATTTTCTGCGACCCTAGGGTGTAGGGTTGATGCCAGGGTCTGATGTTCCATCGACCCTGGGTGCGACCACCACATCCCTGGACTTCCCGAATGCTAGGGGTCGATTCCCAATCAACCCCACGTGCGACCCCCCGTGGTTTGAGTCGACCTTTTCATCCTACAGTCCATTCTTTCATGTTTGGGTCCTATGGCTTACTTCCACAATCCATTCTATGCTTGTTCTATGGCTTAAAACTCTAGGTTTCTTCCTTACTTTTCCTACCATGATTTCCTCCATGGATTTCATTGAAATCCTCCCATGGATGGATGATTTGGGTTTCTCCTACACCATACCCTCTTCCTGAACTATTCTAAGGTCTTAAATCATTAATTGAAACATACCCATACCTTAGGTTTGCTGAGATTCAGAGGTTTCTCTGAATTCTTCTCTTTAGTCTTCTTCTCTAACTTTCCTTCTCTTCTCCTTCTCTTCTCTTTCTTTCACTTTCAATTAGGGTTTCAAAAGGAGTGAAAGAGGCCAAGGGATGTCCTATTTATAGAGGAGAACCTCCCAAAATAGGTCCCATTGAGATTAGGAAAGAATCCCCTTGAAATTTGGAAAGTTTCCTATTTACGGTTCTGTCGGCAATGAGGGGGTTGATGAGGGGGTCGGAGATCCCGTCGACCCTTAGGTCTATATTGTCTGACCCTCGGTCAAAATTTCAGGGGTCTGATTCCCTAATGAGGGCGGTCTGACCCTGCCTATTTGGGTATGCGACCCTGCCCCCTATTTTACTATTTTTGGGTTAGTTTGATACTTGGTTTCGCTATTTCCTTCATGCACTTGGTCCATTTGGCTCGACCATGATAGGTAGACCTGGTACAATGTGGTAAGACCAGTTAGTTCGATACGTCTTACAACTCCCCCTGCTTATAAAAATTTTGTCCTCGAAATTTATACATACCTTCCAAGTCGAATAGATGATGGTATTGCTTTTGCATAGCATTCTCTTCTTCCCATGTGATTTCTTCTATATCTTTGTTTCTCCAGGTGACCTTAACATAATAAATGTCATGGTTGCGTAGTCGTTGTACCTTTCGGCTGGTGATTTCAGTTGGTGCTACTTCAAATATCAAATCATCAGTCAAATCAGGTAGATCTACTGTCAAAACAAGCGTTGGGTCTCTGACATACTTCTTCAATAAGGAGATATGAAATACATCATGCACACTTGACATAGATGGTGGTAGTGCTAACTCGTAGTCACATTTCCACATTTAGCTAGAATCTCATATGGTCCGACATATCTTGGACTTAGTTTCCCTTTCTATCCGAACCGTTTCAAACCTCGCATAGGTGACACTTTGAGGAATACTTTATCACCTACGGAGAATTCAAGGTCTCGATGTCTAGTATCTGCATATTGCTTCTGACGATTCTGAGCCGTTCTTACTCTTTCCTTGATAATGTCGACTACTTGACAAGTCTCTTCAACAAATTCTGGTCCAACAATACTACGTTCTCTAACTTCATTCCAAAACAAAGGAGTTCGACACTTCCTACCACACAGTGCTTCATAGGATGACATCTGTATAGTAGCCTAATAGCTATTATTATAAGCGAACTCAATCAATGGTAATTTTTCATCCCATGATCCATTAAAATCAATTACACAGGCTCGGAGCATGTCTTCTAGAATCTGAATGGTGCGCTCTGATTATCCGTCTGTCTGAGGATGGAATGCAGTACTGAAATTCAATGTTGTACCCATAGCCTTCTGCAATCCTTCCCAAAATATTGAAGTAAATCGTGGATCCCTGTCGGACACAATGCTTTCAGGTACACCGTGTAATCTGACAATGTTATCCACATACAACTTAGCTAACCTCTCCACTGTATACTGAGGTCGTATAGCTATAAATCGAGCCATTTTAGTCAGTCGGTCTAAAATCACCCAAACTGCATCAACTACTCGGAGAGTCAATGGTAACCTTGTGACGAAGTCCATAGTGATGCAGTCCCATTTCCATGCTGGTTCTGGTAACGGCTATAATAGTCCTGCTGGTCTTTGTCGTTCAGCTTTCACTTTCTGACAATTTAGGCATTGAGACATGAACTTGGCTATATCTACTTTCATTCCTCTCCACCAATATAATTTCTTTAGGTCATGATACATTTTTGTACTTCTAGGGTGTATCGAATAGGCGGTGGTATGGGCTTCCTTCATTAGTCGGTGTCTAATGTCCAAATTTTCTGTTTCAGGTACACATATTCTTCCTTTGTACTTCAATACTTTTTCATCATTTAAGGTGAACTCAGGAATAGTCCTACTTTTTTCGATGTCTTCTTGTACCGTTCTTAGATAAGGGTCTAATTTAATCGTTGTTTTCACTTCATCAAGTATATCAGGTACAATCATCAATGTGGCGAACATATTTGCAAACCGATGGATAAACCCTTGGTTGGTTGATTCACCCGGTGCATCTTTAACAAACTGCTCATTACCGTAATTGAATTCTTTTTCGGTAGTACACAGTGCAGCAGTGGTGCTAACCTCCCCTTGAGATTTTATCATTGCCTTTCTACTCAGTGCGTCAGCAACCACATTAGTTTTTCCCGGATGATACTGGATATCACAATCATAGTCTTTCAATAGTTCTAGCCATCTTCGTTGTCTCATATTCAACTCCTTTTGATTAAAGAGGTAAGTAAGACTCTTATGATCTGATTTAATCTGAAATTTCTCTCCGTACAAGTAATGTCTCCATATTTTGACAGCATGTACTACTGCCGCTAATTCCAAATCATGAGTGGGATAGTTCTTCTCATGTGTCTTCAATTGTCTTGAGGCATAAGCAATTACTTGTTCTCCTTGCATAAGTACACATCCTAATCCCAATCCTGGCGCATCAGTGTACAAAATAAATGGCTGTCCTGGAATCGGAATGGTCAAGATTGGAGCAGATATCAATCTAGCCTTCAATGTTTGGAAACTCTTCTCGCATTTATCAGTCCAAACAAACTTTTCACCCTTCTTAGTCAAACTGGTGAGAGGTACAGCAATTCGGGAATAGTCTTCCACAAATCATCGATAATACCTAGCTAGACCTAAGAAATTTCTAATTTCTGCAACGCTCTTCGATGCTTCCCACTTCGCAATAGCTTCGATCTTGCTAGAATCCACTTTAATTCCCTCAGCGGATACAACACGGCCTAGAAAAGCGACTTCCTTTAGCCAAAACTCACACTTTGTAAATTTGGTGTAGAGCTTCTCCTTCCGTAATCACTGCAGAGCGACGTTTAGATTCTAAATATGAGTTTCCTTGTCCTTGGAGTAGACCAATATATCATCGATGAATACAATAACCGATGTATCCAACATATCGTGGAATACCCGATTCATAAGTTGCATAAAGGTTGCTGGTGCGTTCGTCAATCCAAAAGACATGACCAAAAATCCATAATGTCCATATCTGGTCCTGAATGCTGTCTTGGAAATATGCCCGTCCTCAATCTTCAACTGATGGTAGCCTGATCGAAGATCGATCTTGGAGAACACTTTGGCACCTTGCAACTGATCGAACAGGTCAACGATCCGAGGCAATGGGTACCGATTCTTGATTGTCAGTTTATTCAGTTCTCGGTAGTCTATACACAATCGAACACTACCGTCCTTCTTCTTTACGAATAATACTGGCGCTCCCCATGGTGATATGCTAGGTCGGATGTAGCCCTTGTCCAGCAATTCTTATAGTTGTACTTTTAATTCCTTCAGTTCAGTAGGAGCCATTCGATAAGGTGCTTTGGATACTGGTGTGGTTCCAGGTATCAGATCTATAACAAACTCTGTAGCGCGGTCGGGTGGTAGTCCTGGTAGTTCTTCATGAAATACATCTGGATAGTCTCGCACGACATCAATATCCTCCATTTGTGGTGCTTCTTTGGTAAGATCGACCACAAATACTAGATACCCAACTGCTCCTTTCTCAAGGCACTTCCTAGCCTTTAATGCAGAGAGTATGAGCTTTTGTTTATGGGGAATTTCGATTCTCGCAAAACTGAACTCTGCTCCTTCCTTGTCTTTAAATGTCAGCTTCTTTTCGGCACATAATAGGTTTGCAAAATTCCGAGCTAACCAGTCCATTCCCAAGATAACGTCAAAGTCTGCCATCTCAAGTTGGATCAAGGTTGCATCCAAAGTTTTCTCGTCAATAAGAACTGGACATGGTCCATAACCTTTCTCTAATTCCACTTCTAATCCCATAGGCGATCGTACAAGCAGTTTGTAGTCTAAGGATTTGAGGGGTAGATTTAACTTCTTTCCAAATGACACAGATATAAAAGAATGAGTAGCTCCTGAATCAAAGAGTACTCTGGCGGGAATGCCATTAATGGTACGATACTTGTGATTTGTTTTGATTTTGTCTACATGCTCACATAATGTAACACAAAATGATAAGATTCAAGTCATACCTGTGACCACATCAGGTGATGCGGCAGCATCCTCAGATGTAATCGGGTAAACTCTGCCTTGTTATTGTAAGACCCGCACGCCACGAACCCGGTCTAACCTTACATTTCATGTCGTGACCCATCTACATATCATGGTCGAGCCAAATGGACCAAGTGTGTGAAGAAAAACCAAGACCTAATATGAAAATTTACTCAAAAATAGTCAAAATGAGGGTAGGGTCGCAGGTTTTAATAGGCAGGTCCGACCCCCCCATCGACCCCCACCATCGAACCATGACCAGGGGTCACAAGGGTCTGTGAATTGTCCGACCCCCCCATCGACCCCCGGTAATCGAGAAAAAACAGCACGAACCGAAAATTAGGAAACTTTCCTAATTTCAATTGGAACCTTTCATAAACTCAATGGGACTTATTTTGGGAGGTTTTACTCTATAAATAGGATGTCCTAAGCCTATTTCACTCCTTTTACAACCCTAATTGGATTGAGAGAAAGAGAAGAGAAAGAAGAGAAGGAGAAGAAAAAGAGAATTGAAGAAGAAGACCAAGGAGGAGGAAATTCAGAGGAAACTCTGAATCTCAGTAAACCTAAGGTATGAATATATTTCCCCATGATTTATTAAGACCATAGAATGGTTTATGAAGAGGGTATGACTTATAAGAAACCAAATCACCCATCCATGGTTAGGTTTCAATGGAAACCATGGAGGAGATCATTGAAACCATGTAGGTGAATAAAGAATAGTTCTAAACCATAGTACATGTATGGAATGGACTATAGAAGGAAGCCATAGGACCCAAACATTGAAGAATGGACGAAATTTGATATTTTCGACTCAAACCATGGGGGGTCGCACCTAGGGTCGATGGAACATCCGACCCTAGCATCGACCCCCAGCATTCGAGAAGTTCAGGAAAAGAGGGATAGCACCTAGGGTCGATGGATCCTCCGACCCTAGGCATCGACCCCCAGTTAACAGCAAGCTATAAAAATTAGAATAAATTTTAATTAAATTCTATCAACTTTGTTAGGTCTTCTAGCAATATAATATTGATATAAAAGTGATTCTTAAGGCATAAAAGATGATCTACAAACAAGCAAAGGTGAGGAAACAGGACTCTAAACTAATTGATTAATAACAAACTATTTTTATTTCTTGAGTCCAATACCATATTGATTCTATGCGTGTATGCTTGTATGTGCATTCAACATGTCATCCAATATTTCTATTATTTATTCATGCATATTTACTTTATTGTTTATAACATGATGGTGATGATGATGATAGGAATAGGCATGTGAATGTATGTGTGTGGTTGGTGTACTTGATGCGAGCGAGTATCAGGGGAGGTGTGATGGGGACGTCAATAAACGTTAATCTTTGGCAGGTCTCAGCACTTTAGCTCTATCTCTAACTCATGTCTTGTGCATTAGCATCGTCGTATCGCCATTACCTTAGCAGAACTATTACGTCGTAGAGTATCAGGGGAGGTGGTCTCGGTCCTTGTAGTCTCTGACTCTACCGGGGGCCTTAGCTCTATCTCTATGGACGTTCTAAGGGATGCTGGGGTGAGGCCTTGGATACACTATTTGGCATTAGGATTGGTTAGTTGTGAGCCCAGTTTGCAAGCCCTCGCCAATAGGGGCTTACGTGTTGGTATGGCACTGTACAGCAATAAACATTAACCTTTGTTGTACAATTTTATGGTAGGGTGGATGGGGACGACAATAAACGTTAACCTTTGGGCAGACTTCCACACCCTGTGTATAGAGGGGCGGTCAATAAACGTTAACCTTTGACCACCTAAACCTTTCTATTGCGCATTGCAAACTTTAAACCAGACCAAAGATATAAATTGATTGCATGCATATGTATTGTTGCATTGTTTTGTTTACTCACTGAGCTCAAGTTGGAGAGCTGACCCTCGCGTGCGCAATTCTTTTTAGTTTCTGATGTTGCAGGTACTATGATTGAAGCTTATGTCGACACGCCAACATATAAACATGTGGCAGCTATAATGAGCAAGCTGTGGATGACGAACATGGTTCGTTAAGCGAGCGTTTCAGCGATGGATACGTTTAGTGTTTAGTTTTCATTTTTGGATATTGTAATATGTATTAAATTATGTTTTGGTTACTTGGAAATAAATAGAATATTGATTATTTATCATGATTAGACCTTAGTTCATTATCTGCAAGACTTTCGCTATTTATTTTATTACCTCTGATTAATGTGGAATGTGTTTTGGTTTATCATATGTGGGATAGCCTATTGTGAGATCCTGGTTGAACCGTTTGTTTATTGACGGTTCATCACACCGTTCCGAATGGTGCGGAATTGGGGTGTGACAACTTGGTATCAGAGCTCTTGTAGGCCTTACCCATTAAACCTAAATACTTCCACTGGACTCCATGAACTGAGTTAGGATAAATTAAAAGCTTTAATACAAACAAATCATAAGCACCTGTATTGGTTGAGACAAAAATTAAACAAGATGATAATGTACATATAAAGGGTGGAACCATATATATACACTCAAATAGAAAGAGAAGACCAAAAAAAATTATCTTAATAAATAAATAATATAGGGTATTATCTATATGTTGGGTAGTTATCCAAGTATACAAGGATATAGTACAGTAGCAAGAAGGGAGCCTCTGTAAAGCAGAAAATTGAATACCGAGTTGGTACTCACAAGATGTGAAACTCGATGTATGACAAAGGAAGGAGAAAATGGCTAGTAATGCCTAATTCCCTGCAAAGGTAAAGGGAAAGCTCTCGGGCCGAATCCAACAGAGATAGGAGAATAACGGCCCTACATTAAGAATAAGAGTAACTACAAGAAGATAAAGCTATACCCCTGGGTGACATGGAGACTCAGAGTGAAATCCACTACATTCTGATCCATTACCCGCTGAGCATTAAGATGAGGTTGCAACTTGACCCCACCACTATTAGGGTCGAGAATAGGTAATGAAAACTCATCTGAGCAGATGCTAGATAATGATAATCAGATTAGAGCGAATCAAAAGAGGTGAACAATCAGACCACTCCAGCCAACCACCTGGACTACCAAGTACCTTGGTTATGGTTGTCATAAACTTGGCCCAATAAAATACAAGAGCAACCATAAATGAGACCGACTATGCGAGTTGCTATCCAAATTGCCAATGCTACATCAACACTTCCGGGTTAAACCAAGTACGATACCAATTGGTAGCACCACTGTACCCCAATACCGGTTAGCTATAACACAATGCCTAGCATACAGCAAGTCCCAGTAATGCACACCCCAGTGTAGAAGTTTGGTGCACAACAAGCAGTGTATCAAGGTGGTTAACCTTATCAGCCACCGATGTATGGGATAGTTGCATCATGACAGAATGATCCGACAAGGATTGAAGAATGTCTTCTGAAGATGATGCCTCGGACATTTTCAGCAAAGGATCAAATCTATTGTGGCCATGTAACTAGACATGTTTATATAGGATGCGGTGCATTATTGACTTACTCTTATGATTATAGAGGATGCACATACCAGATTTTAATTTCTCATGCCTTGACAGGATACCTTCTTGATTTAACTTGTCAATTGGAGTTATAGATATTGTTTCTTTAGTATTAGTCCTGATTATAACAAACTGAGCCACTCTCATGATCGACAACATGAACAGAGATATGAACTGAATGAACAGTTAAATGTTTAATCATGTTGAGCGTACATCTACTAATTTATACCTGATTTATTAATGTACGAAATCTTTCTCCAGATTTATAACTGATTTACTGATGTAGGAAATCTTTCTCCAGATTTATTCCTATAGTGTCTTGACCAATGGTATTATATATACTCAATAGAACCTGTAGCCATGAGGTTAAGAGTTGTAAAACCTCTATTTTCATATATTTGGACCACCGTGCAACTTGACGATCTTTTAATGCCGGTTGGATTACCACAGATTTACTCCTGATCTTTTGAACTTAAGTTCATTAGATAAAGAAAGTGTTTGTCGTCATACTAAATTGAAAGAAGAAAATGAATTGTGTTGGATAAACATTCTGATTCTTACATTTCTCGACATCCATTGATAAGATGTTTAGTGATAATAGAATTATTGGAAGAAAGATGATTGGATTCATATTAAATACTATGGCCAATGAACCTCAGATGAAGTAATAGAGAATCTATTTTGAGATTGCTAAATGGATGGATATGAGTCATGTCTATAAAAAGAGTGCATGAGCAAAAATGAGAACTATCAAGAGTAGCCAGTAAAGAAATAAATAGCACTCAAGTAGAGTTAAAGATGGTTATATCGGTATGAATTTTGACAAGGTAGAAGATTCCTAAAGGCAAATTTAAGAGTGGATACCAGGATAAAGTCATGGCATAAGTAGTACTCGATTTAATACAATGATAATTGTGTTATGCCCAATGTTGAGGGATATGATTAAGTAAAGACCAAAATAATTTGGCTAAATTAATGAATTTATAAGCATATACCCTAATGCTTATAGATAGACTTGAGATATGAAGTAACAATCACAAGATATTTTTGGAGGTATATGGAAGAGAGAGCAAAGTAGAACAACAAGGATAAAAGAAATACAAGCTAATGAGTGCAATATGAGATTTTGATGATAGTCTTTGAAAAATCAAAAGAGATGATGGAACTAGACAAGCTCTTAAGACCTTTACATCAGATTTTACTAGTTCAAGCACTTTTGGACTAAATGTTGTATTAGATGAGTGTTATGAATAATGTCCAAATCGCATGGATGGATGAAATTTGGACACAACCTAATTAGACTTGAGATGGCAGACTTTGACGTTAGCTTGGGGATAAACTGGTTGTCTCAACACTCTACAAGTGATTATGTGCATAAAAGAGGTTATCATTCAAGAATAAAAAAGGGATATGATTTAGTATCATTGGGAGTATGTTGCCTAGGAAGTGAAAGCTGATCCTCTCTATGCTAAAGGTGAAGAGATGCTTTGAAGAGAAAGAAGTTGGATATATGGTATCTGCAGTATACGTTACCAAAGAAGTACCACAGATGGAAGATATTGAGGTGATGCATAAATTCTCAGATGTGTTTCCAAGAGACTTACCTGGAGTTACCATCTGATCGTGCGACCGAGTTCATCATTGACTTGTTACCAAGGACGATACTTGTGTCAAAGGCACCTATAGAGTAGTTTCTATGGAGTTTAAGGGATTGAGACTCAACTATGGGAGTTATTAGACAAGGGTTCTAATCAGCTAAGTATTGCATCACGGAGAGCACCAACGCCACTCGTGAAGAATAAGGACGGTAGTGTCAGATTATGTATAGACTACCGGGAAATAAACAAGCGCACAATCAAGAATCGATGTCTACTACCTTAGATCGATGACTTGTTTAAACAATTGCAAGGAGCAAAGGTATTTTCTAAGATTGATCTTCAGTCAACATATCATCAGCTGAAGAATTTTGGACAGAAATATCTCGAAGATAGCTTTTAGAATCGGGATTGGCCAATTATGACTTCTCAATTATGACGTTTGGATTAACCAATGCCCTTACGTCTTTTTTGGAGCTGATGAACTGGGTGTTTCATGACATGTTGGATACATTGGTCATAGTTTTCATAGATGATATTTTGATTTATTCCAAGAATGAAGTAACTCATACAATGGATCTTGGAGTAGCTCCACAACAGTTGAAAAAGGAAAAGCTTTATGTCAAGTCCAAGAAATATGAGACATGATTAAACAAAATGATCTTCTTAGATCACGTAACATCATAAAAAGGGATTAAAGTGGACCCTATTAAGATAGAGGTAATCATATGGTGAAAAACACCTAAAGAGTATTGCGAAGATTAGAAGTTTCTTGGGTTTAGTTGGTTATTATTGACGATTTTAGAGGACCACTCTAAGATCGCAAAACCTCTTACCAAGCTAACCAGGAAGGGAGAGGAGTTTAATTTAACTGACAAGGGTGAAGAATATTTCCAGATTCTAAAGTAAGATTGATATCAGCTCCCATCTTGATCGTTCCGGCACCAGGGAAACCTTTTACCCTATCCATCGGAGCTTTCGGATTGGATCTAGGATGCGGGTTGATGTAAGGTAAATAAGCGATTTCATATGCTTTAAGAAAACTGAAAGAGCATGAGAAGTGTTACCCAACTCATGATTGGAGTACACAATTGTGATTCATGCAATCAAGACTTGGAGACATTATTCAAACGGAGAAGAATTTTAGATTAGATCGGATTACAAGTGTTTTATATATCTCTTCATTAGAAAGGGTTGAACATGAGGATAAGGAGATGGTTAGGAATACTTGAAGGATTAAGACTATGAGATTCAATGTCACCCGAGCAAGGCTAATGTAGTAGCTAAGGCCTTAAGCAAAAAGGGAATTATGAAGTCCGAAGAAGGACCCAGTATAAATGCTACTTATGTTCCGTAGCAACAGATTCAGATTTGGAACAAGCGTAACATATAATAGAAACTCGTAATGATCCAATTGAGCGAAAACTTAGGAATGAAGAAAAAAAATAGTAATTTTGTTATATCTATATATAAGAACGGTACAAGAAGATTTAGAGAAAGAAAAACCTAACCCTGACTTACTTTGGATGCGGAGACGGTACTCAAATACAGAGGTAGACTCTGAATACATGAAGGTAAAGACTCGGATATCATGAAGAGGATAAGGATAAGAGCCCATTGTACTCCATATTCAGGACATCCTGGAGTACCAATATGTATCATGACCTGAAGAGATAACAAATGTGGCTTAGTGCATGTTCCAGTGTCTGAATTATCAGCAAGTAAAAGCTGAAAGACAAAGACCACCATGGCTTACAATAAAAACTATCGGAGCCAGTCTGAAAGTGGAATTGCATTACAATGAATTATGACACTGATTTGCCACTGACTATCAGATCGATTGATGAAGTTAGGGTGATCGTTGATCGCCTTATGAAAATAGCTCATTCCATTGCTATACGACCTCGGTATGCTTTGGAGCGGCTAAATAAGCTATATGTGGATAATATTGTCAGATTGAATGGTATGCATGAGATCTTAGTATCGCTCAAAGGCTTATGCCTTATCTCGAAGTTTTGGGAGGATCTATAGAAAATAATGGGGACAAAGTTGAAATTTAGTACCACACTTTACCTCAAACCGACGGACAGTCGGAGCGGACTATACAGATCCTAAGAGATATGCTCCGAGCTTATAAAATTGATTTCAAGGAACTTGAGTTGAGAAGGTACCGTGAATTGAAGTTGTTATTAAGCTACCATGTAAATGTTACCTATAAAGCATGGTTAGCTAGGCCTGACAAGGAGGTTGCGTTAGCAAGGTTGGTAGAAATGTCAAATTCCTTTATTTTGGAATAAAGTCGGTAAATGAAGAATTTTGTGACCTAAGTCTAATGAAGAAAACTATCGAGTAGTAGACAAGATCAAAGAAAAGGGGCAGGATAGCTCAAGATGTCAGAAGAGACACCAAGACCTTGAGTTCGCCATATGGGACAAAGTGTTCTTGAAGAAATCACTTATGCGTAGTTTGAAACGATTAGACAAGAAGGGAATGTTGTATTCTATATATGTGTTGGATCTTATAAACTTTGGAGAGACGTAGAAAAGTTGCATATCAATTAGCGTTACCACTATCCATGTCTAGTGTGCATGATGTATTTGTTGTGTCTCTATTGAAGAAGTACATTAAATATCCGTATCAATGGTATTGACCACGGAATCACTGGATTAGATAGAATGTTTGACTATTGAAATGGTACCAGCCTAGTTCACTAGTGGGAAGGTACAATGTTTCCAAAGCCTGGATAATTATTATATGAAGGTAACCTGGCAAAGACAAGACGTGGAGAAGAGTGCATAGGAGGAAGAAGATGCAATGTGGAAATAGAATTCCCACCTATTGACTCCGAAGTAAATTTAAATTTTGAGGACAAAATTTATTTTAAGGAGGGGGGAGTTGTGATATCCGTACGTTCAAATTTCGAGGATGAAATTTCTTTTAAGGGTGGTGGAGTTGTAAGACCCGCACGCCACAAACCCAGTCTAACCTTACATTTCGTGTCGTGACCCGTCTACATATCATGGTCGAGCCAAGTGGACCAAGTGTGTGAAGAAAAACCAAGACCCAATATGAAAATTTACTCAAAAACAGTCAAAATGATGGCAAGGTCGCAGGATTTAACAGGCAGGTCCAACCCCCCCATCGACCCGTGACCAGGGGTCGCAGGGGTCTATGAATTGTTCGACCCCCCCATCGACCCCCGGTAATCGGGAAAAAACAGCAGGAACCGAAAATTAGGAAACCTTCCTAATTTCAATTGGAACCTTTCCTAAACTCAATGGGACTTATTTTAGGAGGTTTTACTCTATAAATATGATGTCCCTTAGCCTCTTTCACTCCTTTTACAACCCTAATTGGATTGAGAGAAAGAGAAGAGAAGGAAGAGAAGGAGAAGAAAAAGAAAATTGAAGAAGAAGACCAAGGAGGAGGAAATTCAGAGGAAACTCTGAATCTCAGTAAACCTAAGGTATGAATACATTTGCCCATGATTTATTAAGACCTTAGAATGGTTTATGAAGAGGGTATGTGTCACAGCCCAATTCCGCACTATTCAGAATGGTGTGATGAACCGCTAGCAAACCAACGGTTCAACCAGGATCTCGACTAGGCTATCCCCGTTTTATCTAAATCTCATGCATTCACATTCATAATTAGAGTAAAATACACAATAGCAGAAGTCTTATAGTAAAACGAACTGAGAATCTAAATGTGGTAATCATATTAAGGTATCAAATTATTTTGTTTCAACCGAGACATAAGTAAGTAAAATATCAATTACATCTCCTTAATAAATCCAAAAAAGTAAAAGAAACTCTAATCAAATACGCATGAGTTGCACTCGCAAGAGGAGTCATGCATATCCACTACATCTTCAGCTTCTATCGCCGCCACATGTCCATACATAGGAGCATTGATACAATCTTCAACTGTGGTACCTGCATTATCAACTAAAAATATTCGACGTCGAGAGGGTGAGCACACATCATGGCTCAGTGAGCAAACAAAACAATGCAACAATACATATGAATGCGATTCAATTCATATCTTTGGTCTGGTTTTACGTTTGCATTGTGCTATAGAAAGGATAGGTGGCCACCGTACCTCTATGCACGAGAGTGTGGATACGTCCGATGAACCTCTCACCGTCGCCCACAGCACCCACAATGAATATTGTACAACGAAGGTCACATTTATTGATGTACAACTCCATACCAACAAATAAACCCTTGATGGCTAAGGTTGTAAACGGGGCTCGCTACTAACCAATCCTAATGTCAAACAGTGTATCCAAGGCCTCACCCCAGCATCCCTCAGAGCACCCGTAGAGATAAAGCTAAGGACCCTCGGTAGAGTATAGGACTCAAGGACCGAGACCCTCCTTTATGCCCTACGTTGCAATAGTTCTGCTAAGGTAATGGTGATACGATGATGCTAATGCACAAGACATGAGTTAGAGATAGAGCTAAAGTGCCCAGATCAAACACCGCCTAACACTTCCCCTGATGCCCTACTCGCATCAAACACACTAACCACACACAAACATTCACATGTTTATTCCTAGCATCAATCATCATCATCATGTTATAAGTAAACAAAATTAAATATGCATGAACAATAATAGCAGGAATATTGGATGACATGTTGAATGCACATTACAAGCATATTCGCATAGAATCAAGCATGGCATTGGACTCAAGAAAATAAAAGTAGTTTATTATTAACCAATTAATGTAGGTCTTGTTTCCTCACCTTAGCTTGCTAGTAGATCCTCTTTCAAGCTTTAAGAATCACCTTTATATTGATATTATATTGCTAGAAGACCTAACAAAGTCGATAGAATTTAATTAGATTTAATTCCAATTTTTTAACTTGTTGTTATCTATAGGGTCGCAGGATGGCTCGCAGGTAGGGTAGCACTATACTGCGACCCCCTGTAACAGGTTCGATATCAGGGTCGATGGGTCTATCGAACCTATGTGCGACCACCTCTGGTTTTGGTCGATATTCTCATGTTTTGATCCATTCTTCCTTATTTAACTCCTATGGCTTCTTCCATAGTCCATTCCACATACTTTCTATGGATTAGAACTTCTCTTCACCCAATATATAGTCTAATTGATATCCTTCATGGTTTCCATTGAAACCTAACCATGGATGGATGGATTGGGTTTCTCCTACATCTTCCTTCAACTATTCTAAGTCTCACAAAATCCATAGGATTAGTATTCTTACCTGAGAAGAACACTCCTTCTCTGCAACTCTTCTCCTTTTTCTTCTTCTCTTCGTTCCTTCTCTTCTTCCTCTCTTCCTTCTCTTCTCTTTCTCTCAATTCAATTAGGGTTCTAAAAGGAGTGAAAGAGGCCTAGGGACGTCCTTAAAATAGAGTAGAAACATTCTAAAATAAGTCCCTTTGGGATTAGGAAAGAGCCCCAACTGAAATTATGGAAATTTCTTAATTCTGTTTTCGGCGGCAACTGAGGGTCAATAAGGGGGTCGATGATCCCGTCGACCCCTAGTTCCTAAAGTGTTCGACCTCCTCTGTAAAACAGGGGGTCTGACTTTCTGTCTTGGGGGGTTCGACCCTCCCTTGCTGGTTATGCGACCCTCCCCTTTATTTAAGTGTTTTTGGGTCGATTTAATACCTGGGATCACGATCTCCTTCACGTACTTGGTCCATTTGGCTCGACTACGATAGGTAGACCTGGTTCAAAGTGGTAAGACCGGGTTAATTTGATACGAGTCTTATAACTCCCCCCTACTTATAAAAATTTCTTCCTCAAAATTGTACGTACCTTCTGAATCAAATAAGTGAGGGTATTGCTTTCGCATAGCATTCTCTTCTTCCCATGTAATTTCTTCCATGTCTCTACTTCTCCAGGTGACCTTAACATAATAGATATCTCGGTTGCGTAACCGTTGCACCTTTCGACTGGTGATCCCAATTGGTGCTACTTCAAAGGTCAAATCTTCAGTTAACTCTGGTAGGTTCATTGTCAAAACCTGCGTTGGATCCTTGACATACTTCTTCAATAATGAAATATGAAATACATCATGCACACTTGACATAGAGGGTGGTAGTGCTAACTGATAATCCACTTTTCCCCGTTTGGCTAGATTCTCATATGGCCTGACATATCTTGGGCTCAATTTTCCTTTTTGTCCGAACCGTTTCAATCCTCGCATAGGCGATACCTTCAAGAATACTTTATCACCCACGGCGAACTCAAGATCTCTGCGTCGAGTATCTGCATATTGCTTCTGACGGTTGTGACCTGTTCTTACCCTTTCCTTGATAATGTCGACCACGCGACAAGTCTCTTCGACAAATTCTGGCCTAACAATACTACATTCTCCAATTTCATTCCAAAATAAAGGAGTTCGACACTTTCTGCCATACAGTGTTTCATAGAGTGACATCTGTATAGTAGCCTGGTAGCTATTGTTGTAAGTGAACTCGATCAGTGGTAACTTTTCATCCCATGATCCTTTAAAATCAATTACACATGCTCGTAGCATATCTTCTAGAATCTGGATTGTATGCTCTGACTGTCCATCTGTCTGTGGATGGAATGCAGTACTAAATTTCAATGTTGTACCCATAGCCTTTTGTAATCCTTCCAAAAACTTGGAAGTAAATCGTGGATCTCTATCGGACACAATGCTCTCTAGTACACCGTGTAATCTAACAATATTATCCACATACAGCTTTGCTAACCTTTCCAGTGTATACTGAGGTCGTATCGATATAAAGCGAGCTGTTTTAGTCAGACGGTCTACAATCACCCAAACTGTGTCAACTACTCGAGGAGTCAGTGGTAATCCCGTGACGAAGTCCATAGTGATGCAGTCCCATTTCCACGCTGGTTTCGGTAACGGCTGTAACAGTCCTCTGGGTCTTTGTCGTTCAGCCTTTACTTTCTGATAATTTAGGCATTGAGACACAAACTTAGCTACATCTGCTTTCATCCCTCTCCATCAATATAGTTTCTTTAGACCATGATACATTTTTGTACTTCGAGGATGTATCGAATAGATGGTGGTATGGGCTTCTTTCATCAGTCGGTGTCTAATGTCCACACTTTCTGTTTTGGGTACACATATCCTTCCTTTGTACTTCAGTACCTTCTCTTCGTCCAAAGTGAACTCAGGGTTAGTTCTACCTTTTTTGATGTCTTCTTGTACCATTCTCAAATAAGGGTCTGATTTGATAGCTGTCTTCACTTCATCAATTATGTCCGGTATAATCTTCAATGCAGCGAACATGTTTGAAAACCGATGAATAAACCCTTGGTTGGCTGATCCATCCGTTGTATCTATCGCATACTACTCATTGTCCGTGATTGAATACCATTCCTATAGTACACATTGCCGCAGTTGTGCTAACCTCCCCTTGAGATTTTATCATTGCCTTTCTGCTCAACGCATCTGCTACTACATTAGCTTTCCCCAGATGATACTGGATATCATAGTCATAGTCTTTCAGTAGTTCCAGCCATCTTCTTTGTCTCATATTCAACTCCTTCTGATTAAATAAATAAGTAAGACTTTTATGGTCCGACTTAATCTGGAACTTCTCTCCGTATAGGTAATGTCTCCATATCTTGACAGCATGTACAACTGCTGCTAACTCCAAATCATGAGTGGGATAGTTTTTCTCATGTGTCTTCAACTGTCTTCAGGCATAAGCAATTACTTGTTCTCCTTGCATAAGCACACATCCTAATCCCAGTCCTGACGCATCAGTGTATAGGGAAAATGGATGTCCTGGGATAGGAATAGTCAAAATCGGAGCGGATATCAATCTGGTCTTCAATGTCTGGAAGCTCTTCTCATATTTATCCATCTACACAAACTTTTCACCTTTCTTAGTCAAATTGGTGAGAGGTACGAAAATCCGAGAATAGTCTTCCACAAATCTCCGATAATAACCAGCGAGACCCAGAAAACTTCTAATTTCTGCAACGCTCTTTGGTGCTTCCCACTTTACAATAGCCTCGATCTTGCTGGGGTCCACTTTGATTCCTTCAGCGGATATGGCCTAGGAAGGCGACTTCACTTAGCCAAAACTCACACTTTGAAAATTTTGCATACTGCTTCTCTTTCCTTAAACGCTGTAGGGCAGCGTTTAGATTCTTAACGTGGGTTTCCTTGTCTTAGGAATATACCAATATATCATCAATAAATACTATAACTGACGTATCCAACATGTTGTGGAAAACCCGATTCATAAGTTCCATGAAAGTTGCTGGTGCGTTTATTAATCCAAAAGACATGACCAAGAATTCATAATGTCCATATCTGGTCCTGAAAGCTGTCTTAGGAATATCACCCTCTTTAATCTTCAGCTGATGGTAGCCTGACCGAAGATCGATCTTAGAAAATACTTTTGCCCCATGCAACTGATCGAACAAGTCATCGATCCTAGGTAGTGGATATCGATTTTTGATTGTCAGCTTGTTCAACTCCCGATAGTCGATACATAATTGAATGCTACCGTCCTTCTTCTTTACGAACAATACTAGCGCTCCCCGTGGTGATATACTGGGTCGAATATAACCCTTGTCCAGTAGTTCTTGTAGTTGTACTTTCAATTCCTTCTATTCCGTAGGAGCCATCCGGTAAGATGCTTTCGATACTGGTGGGGCTCCAGGTAAAAGATCTATAACAAACTCTGTAGCTCGGTCAGGTGGTAGTCCTGGTAGTTCCTCAGGAAACACATCTGGGTAGTCCCGCACAACATCAATATCTTTCATCCGTGGCGCTTCCTTGGTAAGGTCGACCACTGATACTAGAAATCTGACTGCTCCTTTCTCAAGGCATTTCTTAGCCTTTAGTGCTGAGAGTATGAGCTTGCGTTTACGGGGAAGTTTGGTTCCCGTAAAATAGAACTTTGTTCCTTCTTTGTCTTTAAATGTTAGCTTCTTTTCGGCGCATAATAGGTTTGCAGAATGCCGAGCAAACCAATCCATTCCCAAGATGACATCAAAGTCTGCCATCCCAAGTTGGATCAAGGTTGCATCTAAGGTTTTCTCACCAATAAGAACTGAACATGGCCCATAACCTTTCTCTAATTCCACTTCTAACCCCATCGGTAACCATACAAGTAGTTTGTAGTCCAATGTTTTGATAGGTAAGTTCAGCTTCTTTCCGAACGATACAGATATAAAGGAATGAGTAGTTCCTGAATCAAAGAGTACTCTGGCGGGTATGCCATTTATAGTTACGATACCTGTGATTTGTTTAAACTTAGTCTACATGCTTACACAATGTAATACAACTTAAAGGTTTAGGTCATACCTGTGACCACATCAGGTAATACGGCAGCATCCTCAGATGTAACAGCATAAACTCGTCCTTGATGTTGTGGCTTCTTGAGTTTAGGACACTCTCTCATCATATGTCCCACTTGATTGTAGTTATAACATCTTGGACTTTCAGTATTTGGCTTTGGTTGCTGCTGAGCTGCTTGAGTGGTCTTGGGTGCAGTAGTGAAATTCTAAGTACGAAAAGGCTTGTATGTCTTGTTATTACCTCCGTTGTAAGAATTACCAGCTGGCCTTTTCACACCTCTGTTATGCATAAAATAGCTTTCCTTCTGGCTCGATTCTATAACTCGAGCAATTTTCACGGCTTCATTATAAATCTTCTTGTCTAAGCCCAGCACGTGCTCTCTAATGCTTCCTCTGAGTCCCGTGACAAACCTACGGGTTTTGGTGTCCTCTTCTTGCATACTTAGTAGTGCAAGAAAAACAGCTCCTCATAACGCTGTTGATATGCATCCACGGACATCTGGCCCTGATAAAAACTCAGGAACTCCTTCTCCATAGAATCCTTGAAGCTTCAGGGAAAATACTTCTCAAAGAAAGCTTCCTTATATATAGCCCAACTCAGTAGGGCGTGTTTGGTTATCAGATAGTCCCTTGTAGATTTCCACCAATGATGTGCGTCACCTTTTAGCATGAAGGTGGCACATAATACCTTCTCCTCCTCTGTAATTGTCAACATCAGAAAATTTCTCTCCATCTCGTCGATCTAGTGTGCTGGCCATAATGGATCGGACGGTTTACCATTGAACTCCCTGGGTTTCATCTTCAAGAATATCTCAATCAGTCGAGAATGATCCATCTGTACCGGAGCGTATGCCCCATACATAGGTGGTGGATACTGGAAATTTCCTTGCACTGGTTCCAGATGATGGGCTGGAATCTGTGCAGCTGGTGGTTGTGGTGCTGGGTGGTTACCCACCGATGTTGCATTGGCTTGCCCAGCCGGCATAGGTGTAGTTTGTGCCACCTGGAACATCATTCCCATCATAGCCTGCATATGGGCTTGTGCATGTTGCATCTGCTACAGTTGTTGTGCCAGTTTTATCACCACGGTAGTCAGTTCCGGTGGTGGGGGTGGCAAGTTATTAGGATTTGCCTGACCCTGGTTTACTGGTGGTGCAACCTACGGATTACCCTGTGCATTCATATTGTCTAGACTGGTTTCCTCCACTGGTGGTGGTGGTGGAACCATGTTACGACTTTCCCTGGTTACTCTTCGTCCAGCCATATCTTCACTGGTAGTGGTGATGCCTGAAAATCATAAGATACGTGAGGCAATCATTTATACTTCATGTAGAAACACTAACCAATGTAAATTTCAAATTTTTTTTTTCAGATCATTATGGGTAAACTATTGTCCTTCCTATATAGGGTCGATAGTGAGGGTCGATGGTATATGCGAACCTGGGATCGACCCTGGAAATTTCTGATTTTTTTCCCGAGAGTCGAGGGTCGATGTGAGGGTCGATGGGTGTGCGACCCTCGATGCGACCCTTGGTTCCCTGTCAGGTTACCGAGAGTAGTGGGTCAATATAGGGGTCGATGTATGTTCGACCCTATGTTCGACCCTTGGTTTTCTGTCAGATCACCGAAAGCCGTGGGTCGATATGGGGGTCGAAATGAGGGTCGACTCTTTGGGTCGAATTCTGCGACCCTCAATCTAAAAATTAGATTTTTAAGGTCCGATTTGAGTTCATTTCTCATTCTTTCCCCTCCATTTCAACTCGGCTTCTTTCCTCTGGGTTGCTACAGTGCCAGTGCCGATTCCCCTACATTGGCCTTTTGGATTACGTTTCTCGTCACCTACATCCTTCCTACAGGTATTTCTTCTTCCCTTACCTGTTTTTAGGTTTTCTTTTCTAGGTTTTCACTTGCATATTTCTTTTTCTTCAAATTAAACTTTTTCCAACCGTAAAAATTTGATTTTTATTGGGGGCTTTTGTTGTTGGTGGGTCAATGGACGAAAGCCCTCAAAAATATTTCAGTTTCATAGGTTGGTTATCGAGAAACTCAAAATTTTTTCTTTTTGCCATAATTTGTCAAAATTTTTGATTTCTCGCAATTTCTTCAAATTGGATTTCGTTAATTGAAATTTCCGACTATATGAGTATTGCAGGATAGTTTAGAACCTACGTAAGTCCTCCTGCCCATGTGTATGGGTGACAAGTGAGGCTTTTGTTCAACTTACGTCGTTATAATGTCGAAATTTTTTTGTGATTTTTCTATCTTACTAATCCATTATCTGTTTTTCATTGTGGTCTACAGATATCATGGCTTGCACCAAGGTTCCTAGTGTTCGCGACCGTCTCCGCTTCCGTACCAATGAAGCTGAGACTCAGTATGCCCACTTTGCCCATTAAAAGGTAGAGGGTGGTCGATTGGTGGACTTGGCTAGCCTAGCCTTGTTCAATGTAGAGGGAGCATTTGGTGACATGGGTTGGCTTCCTGTCATCACCTATGACGCCTGCACTTGCCCGGATTTGGTGTGCCAGTTTTATTGTAATCTCCAGGTGGTGGGGGATTACAATGATGTGGATAGGGGTCACGAGCTCAGGATTACTAGCTATGTCAAGGGAGTTGAGGTTTCCTTTGACTACCGGCAGCTAGCGGATTTGTTGGGCATTTCCTATGATGGCCCTATGGTTTACTGTGCTCCTGGAGAGCACCAGTTCTCCTCCACAGAGATGAGGGCTGAGATTGATAATCAGCTTCTACAATTTGATCGCTGGCAGATGAGGGCATGCTATATCCGTCCAGCTCCACGGGTATTTTGCAAGATTATCCAGCATAATCTGATTCCGTAGAGTGGCCATTATGAGAGGATTTCCCTAGCTGACCCAGTATCTTTTGTACAGCATTTGCACTAGACAGCCCGTCTGCCTTCCTTACATCATCATGCGGACTATGATCAGTGCCACATTGCCCAGTCATAGGGGTAATCTACCCTATGGACGTATGATCACTAAACTGCTGACCCGCCTGGGTGTGGATTTGTTGGATGAGAAGATTCAGGAAAAATCCTTCTCTGCTCCTCTGGATTGGGATGCCATCTGCAGGATGGGTATGCGGGATGCCCAGGTCAGTGATGAGGAGAGGAACACGATGGTGCGCCCTCGCACTCGCGTGGAGATGGGGTCCCTAGTGGTGCTGTCGGGGATGATGATCGTCTTTACATGGATGTGGATTCCATACCACCTCCTTCTTCTACACATGCTGCTGGAGCGAGTACATCTTTTACGGCTGGTCCTTCGCATCCACCTTCTGATGACGTGCTGAGTATGTTTTACGAGATTAGAGAGGCTCAGCGACCATCGGATCTGAGGATAGTGGAGCTTCTAGACGCTCAGCGCCGGACTGATCAGCGGGTGGCTGATCTCACAGCTAGTGTTCAGGCGACTCAGACTCAGGTGGCCAGGTTGACTAGAGTCTATGCCGAGGACTATGACAGAGATCGCGAGGCACCGCCTCCTCCTTCACATCCAGCTTCATGATTATATTTCTTTACTTTTTCTTTGTAATACAGAGTAACTGACCGGGTTGTGGACTGTACTCTGCTTTAAGTATTAATATATATATTTGTTTCTCTCGCATTGTATTAAAAATTTGTTTCCCCTTTAATAGATGCATTATTCTCTTTTTAAATTGGTCTCAAACATCACTTGTGCTTATAGTGTGTTAATATTGCATTTTTTACTTTTTATCCTATCTCAGTTCATAATTGGTTGTGAAAGTATGCTGGTCTAGCAGACAAGGCCTGAAGGCTCTGATACTAAGTTGTCACACCCCAATTCCGTACTATTCAGAATGGTGTGATGAACCACTAACAAACCAACGGTTCAACCAGGATCTCGAGTAGTCTATCCCCGTTTTATCTAAACCTCATACATTCACATTCATAATTAGAGTAAAATACACAATAGCGGATGTCTTATAGTAAAACGAACTGAGAATCTAAATGTGGTAATCATATTAAGGTATCAAATTATTTTGTTTCAACCGAGACATAAGTAAGTAAAATATCAATTACATCTCCTTAATAAATCCAAAAAAATAAAAGAAACTCTAATCGAATACGCATGAGTTGCACTCGCAAGAGGAGTCATGCACATCTACCACGTCTTCAGCTTCCATCGCCGCCACATGTCCGTACATAGGAGCATTGGTACAATGTTCAACTGTGATACCTGCATTATCAACTAAAATTATTCCACGTCGAGAGGGTGAGCACACATCATGGCTCAAGGAGCAAACAAAACAATGCAACAATACATATGCATGCGATTCAATTCATATCTTTGGTCTAGTTTTACATTTGCACTGTGCTATAGAAAGGATAGGTGGCCGCCGTACCTCTATGCACGAGAGTGTGGATACGCCCGATGAACCTCTCACCGTCGCCCACAGCACCCACAATGAACATTGTACAATGTAGGTCACGTTTATCGATGCACAACTACATACCAACAAATAAACCCCTGATGGCTAGGGTTGCCAACGGGGCTCGCTACTAACCAATCCTAATGTCAAACAGTGTATCCAAGGCCTCACCCCAGCATCCCTCAGAGCACCCATAGAGATAGAGCTAAGGCCCCTCGGTAGAGTATAGGACTCAAGGACCGAGACCCTCCTTGATGCCCTACGTCGCAATAGTTCTGCTAAGGTAATGGCAATACGACGATGCTAATGCACAAGACTTAAGTTAGAGATAGAGCTAAAGTGCCCGGATCAAACACCGCCTAACACTTCCCCTGATGCCCTACTCGCATCAAGCACACTAACCACACACAAACATTCACATGCCTATTCTTAGCATCAATCATCATCATCATGTTATAAGTAAATAAAATTAAATATGCATGAACAATAATAGTAGGAATATTGGATGACATGTTGAATGCACCTTACAAGCATATTCGCATAGAATCAAGCATGGCATTGGACTCAAAAAAATAAAAACAGTTTATTATTAACCAATTAATATAGGTCTTGTTCCTCACCTTAGCTTGCTAGTAGATCCTCTTTCAAGCTTTAAGAATCACCTTTATATTAATATTATATTGCTAGAAGACCTAACAAAGTCGATAGAATTTAATTAGATTTAATTCCAATTATCTAACATGTTGTTATCTATAGGGTCGCAGGATGGGTCGTAGGTAGGGTAGCATTATACTGCGACCCCCTGTAACAGGGTCGATATCAGGGTCGATAGGTCTATCGACCCTATGTGCGACCACCTCTGGTTTTGATCGATATTCTCATGTTTTGATCCATTCTTCCTTGTTTAACTCCTATGGCTTCTTCCGTAGTCCATTCCACATACTTTCTATGGATTAGAACTTCTCTTCACCCAATATATAGTCTAATTGATATCCTCTATGGTTTCCGTTGAAACCTAACCATGGATGGATGGATTGGGTTTCTCCTACATCTTCCTTCAACTATTCTAAGTCGCACAAAATTTATAGGATTAGTATTCTTACCTTAGAAGAACACTCCTTCTCTGCAACTCTTCTCCTTTTTCTTCTTCTCTCCGTTCCTTCTCTTCTTCCTCTCTTCCTTCTCTTCTCCTTCTCTCAATTCAATTAGGGTTCTAAAAGGAGTGAAAAAAGCCTAGGGATGTCCTTAAAATAGAGTAGAAACATCCTAAAATAAGTCCCTTTGAGATTAGGAAAGAGCCCCAACCAAAATTATGGAAATTTCTTAATTCTGTTTTCGGCGGCAACTGAGGGTCAATGACGGGGTCGATGATCCCGTCGACCCCTAGTTCCTAAAGTGTTTGACCCCCTCTGTAAAACAGGGGGTTTGACTTTCTGTCTTGGGGGGTCCAACCCTCCCTTGCTGGGTATACGACCCTCCCCTTTATTTAAGTGTTTTTGGGTCGATTTAATACCTGGGATCACGATCTCCTTCACGTACTTGGTCCATTTGGCTGGACTACGATAGGTAGACCTGGTTCAAAGTGGCAAGACCGGGTTAGTTTGATACGGGTCTTACAGTATGACTTAGAAGAAACCAAATCACCCATCCATGGTTAGGTTTCAATGGAAACCATGGAGGAGATCATTAAAACCATGTAGGTGAATAAAGAATAGTTCTAAACCATAGAACATGTATGGAATGGACTATAGAAAGAAGCCATAGGACCCAAACATGAAAGAATGGACAAAATTTGATATTTTCCACTCAAACCATTGGGGGTCGCACCTAGGGTCGATGGAACATCCGACCCTAGCATCGACCCCCAGCATTCGGGAACTTCAGGAAAGGAGGAGTAGCACCTAGGGTCGATGGAACCTCCGACCCTAGGCATCGACCCCCAGTTAACAGCAAGTTGTAAAAATTAGAATAAATTTTAATTAAATTCTATCAACTTTATTAGGTCTTCTAGCAATATAATATTGATATAAAAGTGATTCTTAAGGCTTGAAAGAGGATCTACAAACAAGCAAAGGTGAGGAAACAGGATTCTAAACTAATTAATTAATAACAAACTATTTTTATTTCTTGAGTCCAATGCCATATTTATTTTATGCATATATGCTTGTATGTGCATTCAACATGTCATCTAATATTTCTATTATTTGTTCATGCATATTTACTTTATTGTTTATAACATGATGGTGATGATGATGATAGGAATAGGCATGTAAATGTATGTGTATGGTTGGTGTACTTGATGCGAGCAAGCATCAGGGGAGGTGTGATGGGGACGTCAATAAATGTTAACCTTTGGCGGGTCTCAGCACTTTAGCTCTATTTCTAACTCAAGTCTTGTGCATTACCATTGTCGTATCGCCATTACCTTAGCAGAACTATAACGTCGTAGAGTATCAGGGGAGGTGGTCTCGGTCCTTCTAGTCTCTGACTCTACCAGGGGGCCTTAGCTCTATCTATATGGACGTTCTAAGGGATACTGGGGTGAGGCCTTGGATACACTGTTTGGCATTAGGATTGGTTAGTTGCGAGCCTAGTTTGCAAGCCCTTACCAACAGGGGCTTACGTGTTGGTATGGCACTGTACAGCAATAAACGTTAACCATTGTTGTACAATGTTATGGTAGGGTGGATGGGGACGACAATAAACGTTAACCTTTGGGCGAACTTCCACACCCTGTGTGTAGAGGTGGGGTCAATAAACGTTAACCTTTGACCACCTAAACCTTTCTATTGTGCATTGCAAACTTTAAACCAGACCAAAGAGATGATTTAATTGCATGCATATGTATTGTTGCATTGTTTTGTTTACTCACTGAGCTCAGGTTGGAGAGCTGACCCTCGCGCGTGCAATTCTTTGTAGTTTTTGATGTTACAGGTACTATGATTGAATATTATGTCGACACGCCAACATATGACGCCAACATATGAACATGTGGCGGCTATGGTGAGCAAGCTGTGGATGACGAACATGGTTCGTTAAGCGAGCGTTTCAGCGATGAATACGTTTAGTGTTTAGTTTTCGTATTTGGGTATTGTAATATGTATTAAATTATGTTTTGGTTACTTGGAAATAAATGGAATATTGATTATTTATCATGATTAGACCTCAATTCATTATCTGTAAGACTTCCGCTATTTATATTATTACCTCTGATTAATGTGGAATGTGTCTTGGTTTATCATATGTGGGATAGCCTATTCTGAGATCCTGGTTGAACCGTTGGTTTATTGACGGTTCATCACACCGTTCCGAATGATGCAGAATTGGGGTGTGACAGCTGTAGTTGCTTCTTGGGCTTAGGACAATCCCTTGCCATATGTCCCAATTGATTGCAGTTATAGCATTTTAACCCTTCATTATTTGGCTTTTGTTGCTGTTGAGCTTCTGAAGTAGTCTTGGCTGCAGCATTGAAACCTTGAGTATGGAAGGGTTTGAATACCTTGGTGTTTCCTCCGTTGTAAGAATTTCCATTTGGCCTTTTGATTCCTCTATTTTGAGCAAGGTAGCTCTCTTTCTGGCTCGACTCTATCACTCAAGCAATTTGTACAGCTTCATTGTAGATTTTCTTCTCAAGGCCCAGAACATGTTCACGTATGCTTCCCCTAAGTCCCATGATGAACCTTCGGGTATTTTTATCTTCCACTTGCATACTGACTAGTGCAAAGAAGAACAGCTCCTCATAATGATGTTGATATGCATCGACAGTCATCTGTCCCTGATATAAACTCAGGAACTCTTTTTCCATAGAATCTCTGAAACTCCTAGGAAAATACTTCTCAAAGAATGCCTCCCTATATATATCCCAAGTCAATTGGGTGTGCTTTGTCATCAGATACATCCGTGTGGACTTCCACCAGTGGTGTGCATCGCCTTTTAGCATGAATGTTGCACACAATACATTCACTTCTTCATTCACTGTCATCATCGTAAAGTTTCTCTCCATCTCATCGATCCAGTATGCTGGCCACAATGGATCAGCTGGCTTACCATTATACTCCTTGGGCTTTATCTTCAAAAAACGCTCCACCTAGAGTGGTCTAGTTGATGAGGGACATAAGCCCCATACATAGGTGGTTGAAATTGATATCCACCTCGAGCTACTTTAGGGTTTTGTACTTGAGCCTGCATGATGGGAGTCTGAGGTGCATGGGGTACTGTGTTACTTCCCCCTGGTACTGTGCTTGCCTATCCTACTGGCATCAGTGTCGTCTATCAGCTGGAAAAGCCATGCCTATGGCAGCTTGCATAGTTGGTTGTACCTGTTGTATTTGCTGCAGCTGTTGTGCCAAATTCATTACGGCTGTAGCCAGGTCTGTAGGTAGAGCTGGCAGATTTGTAGGATTTGTCTGCCCATTAACTATGGACGGTGCCGTGTTCGGATTCTCCTGTGTTTCAGGGTGTATATGGTTTTCTTCCTCCACAGGTGGTGGTCGTGGAATAGAGTTACGGCTTTGTCTGGTCACACTGCGTCCAGCCATTATCTGTTCTGATAGTGGTGATGCCTGAAAATCATAGAATACGTGAGGCAATCATTATATACTTCATTCTCATATTTAAATCCACTAATCAATGATATTTTCAAAATTTTCAAATCATTTTATCAAAATTACTGTATTTTCCATGGCAGGGTCGATGGTGGGGGTCGATGGATGTCAGACCCTAGGGTATGCGACCCGGAGAATCACTGATACTTACCGAGAGCCGAGGGTCGATGGATGTCCGACCCTGGGATCGACCCCGAGTTCTCTGTCAGATCACCGAGAGGCTAGGGTCAATGAGGGGGTCGAGGGGGAGGGTCGGATGTTTTGGTCGAATTCTCCGACCCTAGGACTAAAAATCAGGTTTTTAATCCTGATTTTGAATCCATTTCTCATTCTTTCTCCTCCTTTGCGACTCGGCTCGTTCCTCTGAGTTTCTACAGTGACAACTCCAACCCATTGGTGATTTTTGCTTCTCTTTTCGACGTCTACTCCTCTTCTACAGGTATGTTCTCTACGGTTTCATGTTTTTAGGGTTTCTTAACTAGGTTTTTACTCGTTTATATTTTTCTTCATATTAAACTTTTTCTAACCGTAAAAATTTGACTTTTATTGGGGGCTTTTGTTGTTGGTGACTCAATGGATGAATGCCCTCAAAAATATTTGAGTTTCATCTGTTGGTTATCGAGAAACTTGAAATTTCCCATTTTTTCCCTAATTTATCGAGATTTTTAAATTTCTTGAAATTTCTTCAAATTCAATCTCCTTAGATAAAATTTCCAACTGCATGAGTCTTACAGGATCATTTAGAATCTTTATAAGTCCTCCTGCCCACTTGTATGGGTGAAAAGTGAGGCTTTTGACCAATTTATGTCGTTATAATGTCAAAATTTTTGGGTTTTTCATATTTACTAAGCCAGTATCTGTTTTTCTTTGTTTTTGCAGATAGTATGGCTCGTACCAAAGTACCCAGCGTTCATGACCCAATCCGCTTCCGTTCTAACGAGGTTGAGGCACAGTATGCCTGCTACGCTCGTAAGAAGGTAGAGGGAGGTTGTCGGGTGGACTTGGTTAGCCAGGCCATGTTTGATGTGGAGAGAGATTTTGGTGATATGGGCTGGCTTCCTGTGATCACCTACGATGCCTGTACTTGTCCAGATTTGGTGCAACAATTTTATTGTAATCTCCAAGTGGTGGGGGATTACAATGATACTGAGAGGGGTAGAGAGCTCAGGATCACTAGCTACGTCAAGGGAGTCGAGGTTTTCTTTGATTATCGACAGCTAGCGGATCTCTTGGGCATTTCATACGATGGCCCCTTAGTGTTCTGTGCTCCCGGAGAGCCCCAGTTCTTTTCCTTGGAGATGAGGGCTGAGATAGACCGTCAGCTCATCAGAGAGGATCGCTGGGAGATGAAAGCAATTTACCTACGTCCAGAGCCTAGGGTGTACTGTAAGATCATTCAGCACAACCTGATACCTCAGAGTGGGCACTACGAGAGGATCTCCCAGTTGACCCAGTTCTTGCTGTACTATATCTGTACTAGGTAGCATGTCTGCCTTCCTTATATTATTATGCGGACGATGATCAGTGCCACACTGCCCGGCATGATGGCAACCTGTCTTATGGACGCATGATCACTACAGTACTTACCTGTAAGCACCCCATTTTTGCCACCCTCGGCATAAGTGAACCAATATGGCAGGTTTCTGACCTTCAACCCAAAGTTTTGCAGATTCTCCACTGATCCCCACAGCAGGGTCATGGGCTATCTGCATAGATGCATAGGTCATGGAATTATCTTCGAAACGAGACCAGAATTGCTCAATTCTGATATCAAATGAGGAAGATATGACCATTTTAGTCGGATGATACATATAGGGGAGGTTTCTGAAATTATTATAAATAATCCCAGGGGCCTTCATGCAAATTATCCTAAGTCGGATCGTTTGAATTTCAAATCATCATATCTTGATCATCCGACATCGGATTCAGATGATTCCAAGTCCATTATTCTTCATTCATGATGTTCTACAAAGTGGACATAAAAAATCCCGGGTAGAAGTCACCAGTGGGTCCCATGCAAGCTTGCATGAAAAATGATCGTCAGAACTTCGAAGCTTCATATCTTTCCCGTTCTACATCGGATTCAGATAATTCCAGTCTCATTATGTTCCATTTTTAGTGCTCTACAAAGTGGACGTAAAATATTTTCGGTAGAAGCCTCCGAAGGATCTCATGCAGAATGGTCACCCAAATTATCGATAATTGGTCTGCTTAAACTTCAAAAATTCATAAGTTGACCATTTTACTTCCAAATGAGGTGATTCAAGTTCCTATATTCTTCATTTTTAATGTTCTACAAAATGAACACAAAAAATTTGGAATAGAGTCCATCGAAAAATTCCATGCGGGATAATAGCGGAAATGACCCGTGAAATGACAAGGAGAGAAAACCCAGTCAATTCCAATCAGTCCAGTCAACTCAGTTCAAACCAGTTTTGGTCTAACCTAGCTCAACCCATATCAGTTGTCAACCTAAGTCAGTCTCAACCCATTTCAAATCAATTCATCTATGTGCATAATATTTATATATTATATATATATTGTATACTATATACACACACACACACACACACACACACACACATATATATATATATATATATATATATATATATATATATATATATGTATGTATGTATGTATGTATGTATGTATGTATGTATGTTATTAAATATATTTGTATATATGTATATAATATATATTATTATATGTAAATGATAATCCAAAAGATTTTGAGAAGAAAAAGGAAAGAGGGGAGAGAGAAAACGTAAAAGAGAAGGGGATTTAGGGTTTTGAGATAATCCAAAAGATCTTGAGAAGAAAAAGGAAAGAGAGAGAAATAAAAGAAAAAAAAAAGAAAAAAAAGGGGGAAAAGATTCCCCTTCACGTTTTCTAGAAAGAAAACGTGAAAGAGAGAGAGGAGAAAGAATGAAAAGAAAAAAGGAAGGAAAAGAAGGAAGAAGAAAAGGAAAGAAGAAAGAAAGGAAAGAGAGAAGGATTTTTCTAGAAGAAGGAAGGAGAGAAAGGAAAGAGAGAAGGGGTTTTCTAGAAGAAGAATGAGAAAAAAGAAAGAAAGGAGGAAGAAAAAACGTGGGAAGGAAGAAAAGAAAGGAAAAAGGGAAAAAAAAGATTCTCTAGAAAAAGAAGAAAAGGAAGGAAGAGAGAAGAAGAAAGAGGAGGAGAGGATTTTCTAGAAGAGGGAGAGATAGAAAACGTGTGCAATGGAGAAGGAGAAGAGAAAAAGGAAGGAAAAGAAGAAAGGAAAGAAGAAAAAAGAAGAAAAAAAGATTTTCTAGAAAAAAAGAAGAAAGGAAAGAAGGATCTTCTAGAAAGGGAGAGAAAAATTATAAATAGGCAAGAGAAGAAAGAGGAGGGGAGGCTTTTTCCAGAGTAGAGAGAGAGGGAAACGTGGGTGAGAGAGCAAAAAAGAGAGGAAAACGTGGGGAGAGAGAGCAGAGAGAGAGGAAAACGTGAAAGAGAGAGAGAAAGAGAAGAGAGAAAGAAGCATTCACATTCAAAGGGGAGTGATACAATCCCCAATCACCCTTCATCAACGGTTTCGCTCGATTTGAGCCCAAGGTTAGTACTCTAAACAAATTTAGAGGTCGTTATAATACCTGAATGCCAATTTTGCTTGAAAAAGGCTAATTTTCATGAAATCTCAATCATGAATGCTCTATTACATGCTTGTTAATGTTAGGATGCCTATGTCTAACATTTTTCATGAATGATAATTTGTCTAAGCTATTCAATGATGAATTTTTGATTGATATACAATGATGTTTGATGTTTTTTGTAAATTTCATAAATTGATTTTCTGATCTGAAAATTCCAGATTTAGGGTTCAAACTTAGGACGTACATCATATGTATTTTTTCTAAGCTTTTGAAGCCCAAAATTTTATGGGAGTCTCTCTGATATGATAGAAGACTACCCTAAAAATTTTGTTCCATTTGAAATTGGGGAAATATATCAAACAATTTGTCTTTGACATTGCTATTTTTCTCGGATGTAATGCAATCCTCCATCGGAAAGTCTCTAGACAAAGACTTTATGGCCATAATCAGAAAATCCACTTAACATGAACTTTTTAGACATGAAAGTCTTCTAAAAAATGGCACTAGTTTCATATTTTTTCCATTTTTCGTTGAATTTATATCAATTTTTAAGTGCATAAAGCTTTGATTTCAGATCTGCCATGATGTGCTGATTTGCATGATTGAAAAGAGTCATTTTTTACAAAGAAAATATACTGTTTTAACTTGTTTTTCTTATTGAAATTTTAGATCAGATAGTTATCTACATAGACATATGTCTGTATTTAATTTTCATTAAGAATAGAATTTTATTTGGAATTTATGGTGCAACTGGTCAAAAATCTGGAACAGACCTGACCAGTGTATTTACCTGTACTTGGGGAATGTTTTCGACCTGCCTATGGTCTCTTTTAGGAATATCTCCCTTGAGACAAAATGTTGGCCTCTGAGTTTTCTTTCCAGGGATATATTTTAAGAATTTTTTGAGTAAGTACAGTGCCCTATGTGCCCATTTTGGTCCAGCCTGACAAAGCTGTTATCTTGCTGCATGTTCCATCATGTTTTGATTGATTCTCATATGCTTTGGTTGTTTCTCACATGCCATATTTGATGTTATGCTATGTTCAGATGCTCGTATGCATACACTGCCATAATTGGAATGATCACATTGCCATAATTGAAATAATCACATTGCCATGATTGGAATGATACACATGTTTATTGCCATATTTGTCTGCTACACTTGCTCACATGCTATATTAAATGCTTATTGTCACAATTAGGGTAGAAAACCCTAAAAATGGAAAGAAAATAATTAGGGTAGAAAACCCTAAAAATGGAAAGAAAATAATTAGGGTAGAAAACCCTAAAATGGAAAGAAAATAGCAATTAGGATAGGAAACCCTAGAAAATGGAAATAAAATTACAATTAGGGTAGAAAACCCTAAAATGGAAAGAAAGTAACAATTAGGGTAGAAAATCCTAAAAAAAAATAGAAATAAAATAATAATTAGGGTAGAAAACCCTAAATATGGAAAGAAATAGCAATTAGGATCTTGCCATGCTTAGAAGATAGCATACTAGATCATGCCATATAGGCTCTTGCCTTATTTGCAATACATGCTATATTTGAAAGATTTTTAAACAATCTTACTGTATGTGATTTTCTTGCCATAAATGTTTTATGTGCCATGTCTAGATAGAATATTCTATTTTTTGGCAATAACTTATTTTATGCAACACCCTAGTCAAACTGCCATATATGCACACCTCTAGAAGACAACATAGGTGTGGGGACGTGCATTTAGGCACCCACATTCTTGGGAAGGGCATAATGGGAATAATAAAACCTTAATAAAGAAAGAGAATTCTTTGCCAAACCTTCCAAAATTAGAATTCAGAATGAAAAGGGTAATTTAGGACGATTTGCCCCTCGGCAAACCCTAAACCTAGAATAGGTTCTCAATCCCAAACCTAGAATAGATTCTCAATCATTAACCTAGAAAAGGTTATCCAGCCCGAACTACGCGGATTCTGATTCCTAGGGCAAACCCTAGGATACGTAGGCTATTTGGGAGAATCCCAAATTCGGATCCATACCTTAGTCCACTTGGACTATCCATAGATCCACTAGGATATTATCCACATTCCAACCCAAATAGGGTTATTCTTTAGATCCACTAGGACTATCTATCAGTCCACATGGACTATCCAGATCCTAACCCATAGGATTTCACAGCCTTTCAAGCATAAATTTCAACTTGAACAAAGAACTTAATCATGCCCAAGCATAAATCACATCCATAAACTTTAATCACACCTGAACTACGATGGTGAACCTGATTTTCGGAATAAATCCGTAATACGTAGGCAATCTGATGGATACAGATTCGGTTCAATGATATCAAACCCCTTGGTTTGGTTTGGCTTAGCAAATAGAGTCTAGCATAGGAAAGGTATAGGAGACCGATTTTGATCGGGCGGTTTGGGTGCCTAACCCCTTCCCATAACCGTAACCTGACGCTTACCCAATCTCTGATGGACCAGAATTCTAATCTAAGGGTCATGAGTCAATCGAAGTCTTACCTTAGGGTGAGATTTCACATTTCTAAGGTCCTAGACCTAAATCTAGGTGGCGACTTCTAAAGATTTCTATCTTTGTCCTCACAGTGGCGACTTCACTGGGGATATAAATGTCAAACTCTTAAATGAAAACTTTCCTTGTGTGAATTGGATGCTAGATTTTAGGATATTATATTTATGCTTGTATATTATTGCTTTGGGGGGAATGGGTTCAGTCACACATTCGTGCGAGTAGCCGAACCGGGTCCCATGCATGTGGGGCAGCCCGCTAGGAGAAACACACAGCCTTGGCCTGTACTTTGTGAGACCACGACCGGTGAGCAGCCTCTAACGAGCGTTTCTTGGGTCCGCCTGGGAATGCGTTATGCTACTCCACGTCGCTTGGATCCTTGCAACATAGTATATAAAGGGATTGGGGGCCCATTATTCATCGAGCATTCGGTGATAGGTTACCCCATCCTCGTCAAGGTGGCCTTTTCCGTCCCTAACCCGGATTGTAGCCCAATGTTTGTTATTTTTTGGTTCATCCCCTGAACCGACCCAAGAAAATCGGCTTAACCATGACATCCATGTTCGAGACGTCGAAGTTCTGCCCGTTTTTGTCCTCGATTGGTCAACATGTTAGATTCTACACGATGAGCATCTTGAACTCTCACCCATTGGGAGTACGGGGTATGTATACACCTGTTCTACATCATAATAGACGGTCACTATACACCCTCCATTAAGTAAGCTCGATGTGTTGAATCTCTCATTGTTAACACGTCGATTTCAAAAAACGAGTAGAAAATCCCTGTCAAGACTTAGATACCATGGTCAAGAAGAAATTTACTAGTTTGTTCATCTATGAACCGCTTTTGCTAATCATCCCTAATAAGGACGACGGATTAATATATCCATTTCAATTTCATCGAATTCGGTAATCTAATTGGCCGACCTTGGTACCACCGATTATCCATTTTTGAATCACGAGGTCCCAAGACTGAACACATGGCTTAATCAAATTCGATTAAATTGACTCGGACAATGTTTACCCGATCGTTCTTATGAGGGAGCTAACTCTTGTTTGGTTGAGTCATCTTTGATTGTGTACTTAACTTCTTTCCACTTCCGTAATCTTAGTGTCCTAATATTTATCACTTTTGGGTTCCTTTCCGGTGCCCAAGCCAAGGAGTCAGCCCAAACTACAACCATTTCTACCTCTTGGATAAGGGATCCCGTTCTTGGGAGATTATCTAGGGTGTACACACCAAAGCCGGTTAGTCCCATCTCAACCACATCAACCGAATCAATGGCCAAGGATCAAACCAAGTCCCGAACACTATGGATGCTAGAATGGAAAAGATAGAGGATACCATGGGAATGATAGCTACCGCAGTAAGGGATATCCAATTACAACTACAGGCTCAAGGGTTGACCTCTGAAAGGGTAAATATGGCATCACCACAAGGACCGAATACCCCTAATGCAGCTGCATCAAAAATTTTCATAAACCCGGCATTCGAAGATATGGAAGGTGTCGTACCCCATAAACAGTCCATCATTCGAGGCTACCCCGTGACTAAGAAATCGAAGGAAGAAGATGGCCCATACAAAGGATGATTGAGTCAAGTGGAAAAAATACTAAGGGGCATGAAGGGAGTAGAAAGTCAAATTATTGATGCCGAAGGATTATGCTTCTTTCCAGAAACTAAACTACCTCCCAAGTTTAAATGGACCACCGAGAAATTTGATGGGACAGGAGATCTCAGGGCCCACTTAAGATCATTCACAGGTCTATTGAAGCAAGGCGAAGGATTCACCGATGAGCGATTAGGACAGGCATTCCAATTCTCCCTCACGGGTGGGGCTCATCGATGGTTGATGAATCTGAAACCATCACGATACATTCTTGGTCAGATATCACTAAAGCATTTATCAATTTCTATTCCTACAATACGGAGTTGGAGACCCACCGTAGGCGGTTGGAGACCATGGTCCAAGCACAAGGAGAGACGTTCACGGCCTATCCGACCCGGTTCGAAGTGTCGCAGCGAAGCTTTGGGATCGACCCTCCGAAAGAGATCAAGTGCGGATAATGATGAGAGGTTTAAGTGGGCCATATAAGACATACATCTTCGGCCAGGCCATCCTATCATTTGAAGGGCTCGTGGTTGCGGGACAACAAGTGGAGGACGCCATAACCCGAGGAGATATATTACCGGGAAAGTCGAAAGGTCGGAAGGAGTGTCAAATAGAAGGGCGTACCCACCAAGAAACCCGGGAAATCAATCCGTAAAGCGAGATAGCTAATACCAATTCTGAACCATTGATCTTGGGAAGTTCAAATTACACCCCACCACAGCAAGCAAGACCAAGGAGGCGGTTTACCGATTTGGGGATGACCCGGTCCAAGGCTCGGATAAATTAATACAAGCCAAGAAGTTGATCGTGCTCGACCCTCGTCCACCTCCAAGCCCTCTTCCAAGTAATTTTCGTATGGATCTTTTTTGTAAGTACCACAATCAGCATGGGCATGATACGGACAATTGCTATACATTAAGGCATGCCATACAAGATCTATTGGATTCGCAAATTTAAGGTCCAGCCCCGACAAGTGTCGGTGGCGAATAATCCCCTCCCTCACCACAGCATCAACTTCATAGAGTGGGGAGATAACACCTCAGACCTTACTACAGTCATAGTAGGAGTAAGCAATATGGTTGTCACATCTGGTGACGAAATAAACATGTTGGGAAGTCATCAACAAGAAGAAGAAGAATATGATTTCTATTTCCAGAAGATTCATCACACCTTATAGCACAAGCACAAGAAGAAGAAGAAGAAGAACCATTCATCATCTACCTCTCGGATGAGGAGAGAGAAGTAGATCAAGTTGACAACCGTTTCCTTGAGATGGAGTTCATATTCCCGGAGGATGAGCAAGAAATAGCGAAAACCGGAACAGGGAAGAACTACAAACCATCTCACCTGATGGTAAGTGATCCGGCCCAAGCCGTAAGAGAGAAAGGTAAAGGACCCGCCAATCAACCAGAACCTCCAAACCCAGTCTTGAAACAACTACAAAAGACCCAAGCCAATGTGTCCATTTGGGAACTTCTGATGGCTTCCAAGGTCCACAGGGACGCGTGTACCGAAATCTCGGCAAGCATTGAGGTCCCGGGTTTCAATGGAGGGAGAAGAACTAGCCATGCTAGTAGGGGGTAGATATGCCGTTAATGCAATTGTTTTTGGAGATGCGAGATCTTCCTCAAGGAGGTAAGGATCACATACAAGCTCTGCATATTACCATCGGATGTCGGGGCAATAGCATTTTTCAGGTTTTGGTCGATAATGGGTCAGCCTTAAATGTATTCCCTTTCCGTACGTTCAAGCATCTAGGCTTCAGCGAGACAGAGTTGAAACCTTCGGATATGACCATCAAGGCATACGACAATACCAGAAGGGCTATATTGGGTGTCTTCACAGTACCAATTCAAGTAGGACCGGCTGAGTTTGAAACAGAGTTCCAAGTCATTGATATCTCTGCCTCATTCAGGAGTATAGATTTGGGCTGGGATATACCTCCACCGAAGGGGATCCGAAAGTAATCAAGCAAAAGCAGAGCGAGGCGACAAAGGATTTCGGAAGTTCGAGAGGATGAAATACAAGTATAGTGTTAAGTATGGTAGCAGCAAAATAAGAGCATCGGATAGAGTTAGTGGGGACTCGCGACCTCAAAGGACGGACGGCGATCGGTCATGCAATATCCGAGGGGGTTATACAATGTACAAGATATCCAGTTTTCAAGGACCCTAAATGGGTATTTTGTCAAAGAAGGAGAAAACAACATTTATTGTGGATTTTCGAACCTTGGTTCAGCACTCACCTTCAAAAGCAAGTACCCGGGTTCGAAATATTCCATGATTGTACTCTTGATTGGGAAGAGCTCAAGCAAGTCAAGATCCAAGAGCGAGCAAGAAGCAAAAATCCGAGACAGATGATCAACATCGGCAAACTGTTCGACGATGATCAAGTGATGACGCTCACCGGTGAAGACCAAGATAGGAGTCCCGATGTACAACAATTCACCCTACCCATCAAAGGAATAATCCCCAATTGGAGTTGTCATGATAATTTTGTCTACCCAAAGGGGTTGCCATGTAATCCACATATAATGACTATGTCTGAGCCTAGGGTCCCGAGGTCTTTAGATAAGATTGAGTCCGTTTCAAAGTTTGAGTCCGTTCCACTTGGAACCATTTCCTCTGTACCTCTGCTTTTGAATATGAATAAAGATGACATTTTGAATTACTCTGCGTCTACTTCTTCCTTTCCTTCTCCTTCTAACTCTAACTTTGAAAATGATGAGAATGATGAACCATTTCCTGAAATATTACAATCCATCCAAGCCTCGGAGGAAAAGAAAGCTCAACTTTGTTGGTGAAGACTTCAAGATAATCAGCCTTGGTTCGAGAGAGCAACCTCGAGAAATAAAGATCGGTGCTACCTTGACGGAAGAGGAAACCAAACAAATGACGGAATTACTGATGGAATTTCAAGAAATATTTGCCTGGTCCTATGAAGATATGCCTGGCATAGACCCCGAAGTGGTACAGCATAAGATACCTTTGGTCTCGGGCGTAAGGCCATGTAAGCGAAGCTAAGGCGCGTTAAGGCCTGAATGGACCCTCAAGGTTAAGGAGGATATCATGAAGCGGTTTGATGCAGGGATTCCTTGAGGTTACGAAGTATCCGCAGTGGTTAGCAAATGTGGTCATTGTACCTAAAAAAGATGGAAGACCGAGGGTGTGCATTGATTACGAAAACCCGAATAAGGCCAGCCCTAAAGATGACTTTCCATTACCAAAGATAGACATCCTAGTGGATAACACTGCAAATCATGCTCTGTTGTCCTTCATGGATGGATTCTCGTGGTACAATCGGATAAAGATGGCACCCGAAGACAAGGAGAAGACCGCCTTCATAACGCAGCGGGGCACCTCATGTTACACTCGTAATGCCATTTGGGCTGAAAAATGCTTGGGGCAACTTATCAAAGGATGGCTACTACAATCTTGCACGACCTAATCCATAAGGAGGTAGAGGTGTATGTAGATGATATGATTGTAAAATCGTTCACCGTAGAAGGTCACATCCTCGCGTTAAGGAAATTCTTTGAAAGGATCAAGCACTACAAACTAAGGCTTAACCCCCAAAAATGTGCATTCGGGGTTATAGCCGGCAAAATGCTAGGTTTTATGGTCAGCCAAAGAGGAATTGAAATTGACCCAACCAAGATAAAAGCCATCTCCGAAATGCCAGCTCCTCAAACGAAAGGGAAGTAAGAGGTTTCTTGGGAAGACTTCAATACATCAACCGGTTTATTGCACATCTCACCGCAACGTGTGAACCAATTTTCAAACTACTCGGGAAGGACCAGCCAAAGGATTGGAACCCTCAATGTCGGATGGCTTTTGACAAGATTAAGGCATATCCGTTGAACCCACCGGTCTTAGCCCCACCGGGCACGGAAGACCGCTACTCCTTTACTTGTCGGTACTAGAAGTTTCTATGGGGTCAATGATAGCCCAACGATGATACGAATGGAAAGACGAGAAAAGGCAAGTATACTATCCGAGTAAGAAATTCACAGGATACGAAGCCAATTATACACAACTGGAGAAGACATGCACAGCCCCGGTCCGGATAACAAAGAGATTGAGACATTACATGTTATCCTACAAGGTCATACTCATTTCCGAATGGACCCCCGAAGTATCTATTCGAGAAACCGGCTTTAACGGGAAGATTGGCTAGGTGGCTATTGTTGTTGTCCGAATTTGACATCACATACACTACTCAAAAGTCTATCAAAGGGAGCGTAATCGCATAAACATCCGTCGGCTCTACCAATTGAAGATAACCTCGGACATTTGGAAGATGTATTCCCCGATGAAGAAGTCTACACCACTCAAGAAGAGGGGAAGAATGACACATGGATAATGTTCTTCGATGGAGCCGCAAATCATATGGGATACGGGGCCGGCGTCTTATTCATAGATCCGGAAGGGGCATTTGTACCATTTTCATTCGGATTAGACTTCGACCGCACAAACAACATTGCGAGTATGAAGCATGTATCATGGGACTAAAAGCAGCTTTGGCCATAGGGGTCCGCGCAGATTAAAAGTCTATGGTGACTCATCAATTGTTATCTACCAAGTCGAGGGGATTGGAAAACCAAAGATGAGAAGCTGATACCTTATCGGCAATGTGCAATAACCCCGGCTCGGAAGTTCGAGCAAATTGAATTTGACTACTCCCCAAGAGATACCAATAAGTATGCTGATGCATTGGCCACCTTGGCTTCAATGATTGGAAATGATCCGTTGGGACGTATCAAACCACTAATCATAGAGAAGAGAGTACGGCCAGTCCACTTGGAAGAAGTGAATGCATTGACAGTCGATGGTCGACCATGGTTTGCTCCTATCATAGATTTCATCAAAGAAGGAAAGTATCCAATGGAAGCTACAACAGGTGAGAGGAAGTCTCTTAGGAGATATGCCTCCCAATTCATACTATGCGAAGATATCCCGTACAAAAGATCCCATGAAGGAGTGCGGTTAGTCTCGACGACGAGGAACAAGCGCAAAATGTTATCGAAAGCAGGTCCATCAAGGAATATGCGGACCTCACATGAACGCTAGAATGCTTGCAAAGAAGATTCTCGAATGGGATATTATTGGAACACAATGGAAGCGCAATTGTTCGAGTTCGTAAGGAAATGTCACAAGTGCCAAATCCATGCTAATTTGATACACGTGCCTCCAGCAGAGTTGCATACTCTTAGCTCTCCATGGCCTTTCTCAACTCGGGGCATAGATGTGATTGGAAAGGTTCACCCTAAAGCTTCGAATGGGCATGAATTCATCTTGGTTGCCATCGATTACTTTACAAAGTGGGTAGAGGCACAATCATACGCCAAGCTCACAACAAACAAAGTGGCTAAATTTCTACAAGAGTATATCATATGCCAGCATGGAATGCCTCGTTCTATAATCTCGGATCAAGGACAACACTTCGGAGGAAGAGTCCAAGAATTATGTGACAAGTTCCACATCAAAAGACATCGGTCCTCTCCTTACCGTCCACGACAAATGGGGCAGTAGAGGCGGCCAATAAAAATGTTAAGGTTATCCTCCGGAAGATGGCGGAATCTAATGTTGATCTGGCGGACAAACTACCTTATGCACTCGGGCATACGGAACATCCATAAGAACATCTACCGGGGCAACGCCGTATTCACTAGTATATGGTATGGAAGCAGTCCTCCCAAGTAGAAATAGAGGTGCCCTCACTAAGGGTTTTAATGGAATGCAAGATTCCGGAAGGCTGAGTGGTTGCAATCCGGATATGACGAGCTGAACTTCGTTGATGAAAGAAGAATGAAGGCAATGGATAATGTAAGAAAATACCAACAAAGAATGGCGGCAACCTTTAACAAAAGGTGCGTGTTCGTCACCCGACAGAGGGGACTTGGTATTGAAAGAACAAAGAGCACCTGTCCATGACCCTAGGGGCAAGTTTCGTCCTAAGTGGAGCGGACCGTTCATGATAAAAGAAATCTTACCAGGGAAAGCTGTTCGACTAGTCAACATGGAAGGCATCGAGTTACAATACTTGACCAACTTGGATCAAGTGAAGAAGTATTATGTGTAGCCTCTACGCTCCTTCAAAAAAAAAAAAAAAAAAAAAAAAGGGGGCTGTAGAAGGCTTGTCTCTCACCCCGATATCAACGACGGGCATCAATCATTTGAGGAACTTACCGACATGGTTGACTGGATTCTCCAATGGGGCACAACACCTTTCACCCAGGAATGGTTCCTCTTATCATCATGATCAAAGAAAGAATTTCCTGTTTGTTGGCTAAACTCTTTCATCCGTCCATCTATCCAACGGATTTCCCAAAAGTTACATATCAAAGCCCGTTTTTCATATCATTTGATGTAAACTCTCATGAGTATATCAATCTGAAAAAAAAAAAAAAAAAAAAAAAATCTGGCTGGAACTCTTATCTGTCGTTCATTACATCCAACGGCGTCCCAAGATTCCAATAAGCCCATCCATTCCCAAGCCAATAAAATGGGATCTTCTCGGGAAGATATGCCCATTCTACATAAACAACCACAAACTCCTTCAGGCGGCAAACCCACTCGGACAGTTTCTTGTCGGTCCCTTTTGGACCTCCATTTTAGCTCGTCATGTCTATAGATTTAAGTACTTTAAACTCAGACAGAGTCAATCATATGTATACATTTCATGTGCAACCTTCTAAGGGCATTTTCAATATATCTAAACAACAATAATTGAAGGTAATTCCAATGATTCATTTTTTAACCTCTATTTGTGTGTCGGGATTCCTACAGGTCACAGCCGGGAAGCTGATAATACATTGATCCGTCAGACGGAATTACAGAGATGGACAGGGCACTGAAAAATTGGAGCTGGCGTATTGAGTTCACAGAAGATAGCTCTTTCTTACGAAAGCATCAATTAGAGGCACTTCCTCAATTAACAACCATAAAATTATGCCCAGACCTTTTAAAAGCGGCCGCTCAATGCTGGGATCCGACAGTTCATGTTTTCAGGATGGGAGAAGTCGAGTTATGCCCAACTGTGGAAGAATTTGGAGCTTGCCTTTTGCTCACACCTAAGCGGAAGATCTTCAAGCCATATCCGGGGAAAAGATTACGGGGCAAGAGATACAAGACTTTTTTCAATCGGGACAAGAAAGAAATGTGCCATTTTGTACAAGATCAACGGCTACGAGATAAAGCGCATGATCAAGTCATATGCTCATACAAGTCCAACAAGGAAAGAAGCACAAGTTCGGAGAAGACATGTTTACCTATATTGTAGCATAGCCCGACTATTGCTACGAAGTTGCACGGATACGAGAATCTCCCGTCATAATAGATCTCATCAAGCATGCAAGACAAGGTTTTGATATCATCCCTACAGTGTTGGCCGAGACATTAAAGGGCCTTGACTTCATGGCAACTCATCAAGACCAGTTTGAGTTGAACAATTTCAGCGGATCACCATATCTTCTTCAAATCTGGTTAACAGAAAGGTTAGGATTAGTTGAGGAATCTGAAGTGACGACCCTCAACCCTTTTCAATTGGCAAAGAGAGCAGATCCTATGGCTTATCAGATGGACACAGACTGGTTTAGCCGCCTCAAAGAAATAACCACAGCAGACATCGGATGGAAATGCACTTGGTGGAAGCAAGAGCGGGTTGTCACAAATACGAAAATAGTTTGCATGTCCGGATCATGGGGTTGACTCATACCTCGTTCTACTCTCCAATAAGATTACCTCAAGCAATTCAATATCCCGACCAAGCACCAACAGAGAAGTAACTGATTATGAACTTCCCATAAAGTTGACATCAGATCCGGTTGATACCATTGCTCGTGAATGGAACAATAGAAATGTTCAAACACTCCCTAGAGTCGCACCAATCAAGAAGCCAATAGCATTTTAGGTTATTTTTTTGAATTCTAGTGTGTTTCATGAACTATGTCTCTTAGATTCGATAAAGAAGCACTTGATTCAACATAATCATTCATATGCTCTATGAAATTCTCAATGTTCTGGCAAATGCAGGTACTCAAGCCAAAATCTTAATCAAGGAAAGACATCAAGTCTTCCATCCAGACAAATCAAATCCGAGCCCAAGCTCATGCAATCAGCCTTGTATCCACAGCCTAGCTCCATACAAGAAGAGGTTTATCAGCCTACAAATGGATCAAGCCGGGTCCAAGCCCGCACATACCTTGCATTGAGTTCCACCTCAGCAAGAAGAGGTTCCCGACCTACAAATGAGCCTTGTATTCACAGCCTAGCTCCATACAAGAAGAGGTTTATCAGCCTACAAATGGATCAAGCCGGGTCCAAGCCCGCACATACCTTGCATTGAGTTCCATCTCAGCAAGAAGAGGTTCCCAGCCTACAAATGAGCCTTGTATTCACAGCCTAGCTTCATACAAGAAGAGGTTTATCAGCCTACAAATGGATCAAGCCGGGTCCAAGCCCGCACATACCTTGCATTGAGTTCCACCTCAACAAGAAGAGGTTCCCAGCCTACAAATGAGTCTTGTATTCACAGCCTAGCTTCATACAAGAAGAGCACTCACCAATCTCCCGAGACAAGCAAACCTTCTTGCCAGTCGAACTACGTTCTGGGCTTGATTTCTAGGACATCCTTAGAATACGTAGGCAGTTTAGGAAGAATTACCCTAAGTGCAGCCCAATAAACAATATCACTCATACCCCAAAAAATGTGGTTCTTTTATCTTTAGCCTTCAACTGATAACAATCTCGGCTAAAGAGGGGCATCTGTAAGCACCCCATTTTTGCCACCCTCGGCATAAGTGAACCAATATGGCAGGTTTCTGACCTTCAACCCAAAGTTTTGCAGATTCTCCACTGATCCCCACAGCAGGGTCATGGGCTATCTGCATAGATGCATAGGTCATGGAATTATCTTCGAAACGAGACCAGAATTGCTCAATTCTGATATCAAATGAGGAAGATATGACCATTTTAGTCGGATGATACATATAGGGGAGGTTTCTGAAATTATTATAAATAATCCCAGGGGCCTTCATGCAAATTATCCTAAGTCGGATCGTTTGAATTTCAAATCATCATATCTTGATCATCCGACATCGGATTCAGATGATTCCAAGTCCATTATTCTTCATTCATGATGTTCTACAAAGTGGACATAAAAAATCCCGGGTAGAAGTCACCAGTGGGTCCCATGCAAGCTTGCATGAAAAATGATCGTCAGAACTTCGAAGCTTCATATCTTTCCCGTTCTACATCGGATTCAGATAATTCCAGTCTCATTATGTTCCATTTTTAGTGGTCTACAAAGTGGACGTAAAATATTTTCGGTAGAAGCCTCCGAAGGATCTCATGCAGAATGGTCACCCAAATTATCGATAATTGGTCTGCTTAAACTTCAAAAATTCATAAGTTGACCATTTAACTTCCAAATGAGGTGATTCAAGTTCCTATATTCTTCATTTTTAATGTTCTACAAAATGAACACAAAAAATTTGGAATAGAGTCCATCGAAAAATTCCATGCGGGATAATAGCGGAAATGACCCGTGAAATGACAAGGAGAGAAAACCCAGTCAATTCCAATCGGTCCGATCAACTCGGTTCAAACCAGTTTTGGTCTAACCTAGCTCAACCCATATCAGTTGTCAACCTAAGTCAGTCTCAACCCATTTCAAATCAATTCATCTATGTGCATAATATTTATATATTATATATATATTGTATACTATATACACACACACACACACACACACACACATATATATATATATATATATATATATATATATATATATATATATATATATATATATATATATATATATATATATATATATATATATATATGTATGTATGTATGTATGTATGTATGTATGTATGTATGTATGTATGTTATTAAATATATTTGTATATATGTATATAATATATATTATTATATGTAAATGATAATCCAAAAGATTTTGAGAAGAAAAAGGAAAGAGGGGAGAGAGAAAACGTAAAAGAGAAGGGGATTTAGGGTTTTGAGATAATCCAAAAGATCTTGAGAAGAAAAAGGAAAGAGAGAGAAATAAAAGAAAAAAAAAAGAAAAAAAAGGGGGAAAAGATTCCCCTTCACGTTTTCTAGAAAGAAAACATGAAAGAGAGAGAGGAGAAAGAATGAAAAGAAAAAAGGAAGGAAAAGAAGGAAGAAGAAAAGGAAAGAAGAAAGAAAGGAAAGAGAGAAGGATTTTTCTAGAAGAAGGAAGGAGAGAAAGGAAAGAGAGAAGGGGTTTTCTAGAAGAAGAATGAGAAAAAAGAAAGAAAGGAGGAAGAAAAAACGTGGGAAGGAAGAAAAGAAAGGAAAAAAGGAAAAAAAAAAAGATTCTCTAGAAAAAAGAAGAAAAGGAAGGAAGAGAGAAGAAGAAAGAGGAGGAGAGGATTTTCTAGAAGAGGGAGAGATAGAAAACGTGTGCAATGGAGAAGGAGAAGAGAAAAAGGAAGGAAAAGAAGAAAGGAAAGAAGAAAAAAGAAGAAAAAAAGATTTTCTAGAAAAAAGAAGAAAGGAAAGAAGGATCTTCTAGAAAGGGAGAGAAAAATTATAAATAGGCAAGAGAAGAAAGAGGAGGGGAGGCTTTTTCCAGAGTAGAGAGAGAGGGAAACGTGGGTGAGAGAGCAAAAAAGAGAGGAAAACGTGGGGAGAGAGAGCAGAGAGAGAGGAAAATGTGAAAGAGAGAGAGAAAGAGAAGAGAGAAAGAAGCAGAAAAGAGGGGAAGGAGGATTCACATTCAAAGGGGATTGATACAATCCCCAATCACCCTTCATCAACGGTTTCGCTCGATTTGAGCCCAAGGTTAGTACTCTAAACAAATTTAGAGGTCGTTATAATACCCGAATGCCAATTTTGCTTGAAAAAGGCTAATTTTCATGAAATCTCAATCATGAATGCTCTATTACATGCTTGTTAATGTTAGGATGCCTATGTCTAACATTTTTCATGAATGATAATTTGTCTAAGCTATTCAATGATGAATTTTTGATTGATATACAATGATGTTTGATGTTTTTTGTAAATTTCATAAATTGATTTTCTGATCTGAAAATTCCAGATTTAGGGTTCAAACTTAGGACGTACATCATATGTATTTTTTCTAAGCTTTTGAAGCCCAAAATTTTATGGGAATCTCTCTGATATGATAGAAGACTACCCTAAAAATTTCGTTCCATTTGAAATTGGGGAAATATATCAAACAATTTGTCTTTGACATTGCTATTTTTCTCGGATGTAATGCAATCCTCCATCGGAAAGTCTCTAGACAAAGACTTTATGGCCATAATCAGAAAATCCACTTAACATGAACTTTTTAGACATGAAAGTCTTCTAAAAAATGGCACTGGTTTCATATTTGTTCCATTTTTCGTTGAATTGATATCAATTTTTAAGTGCATAAAGCTTTGATTTCAGATCTGCCATGATGTGCTGATTTGCATGATTGAAAAGAGTCATTTTTCACAAAGAAAATATACTGTTTTAACTTGTTTTTCTTATTGAAATTTTAGATCAGATAGTTATCTACATAGACATATGTCTGTATTTAATTTTCATTAAGAATAGAATTTTATTTGGAATTTATGGTGCAACTGGTCAAAAATCTGGAACAGACCTGACCAGTGTATTTACCTGTACTTGGGGAATGTTTTCGACCTGCCTATGGTCTCTTTTAGGAATATCTCCCTTGAGACAAAATGTTGGCCTCTGAGTTTTCTTTCCAGGGATATATTTTAAGAATTTTTTGAGTAAGTACAGTGCCCTATGTGCCCATTTTGGTCCAGCCTGACAAAGCTGTTATCTTGCTGCATGTTCCATCATGTTTTGATTGATTCTCATATGCTTTGGTTGTTTCTCACATGCCATATTTGATGTTATGCTATGTTCAGATGCTCGTATGCATACACTGCCATAATTGGAATGATCACATTGCCATAATTGAAATAATCACATTGCCATGATTGGAATGATACACATGTTTATTGCCATATTTGTCTGCTACACTTGCTCACATGCTATATTAAATGCTTATTGTCACAATTAGGGTAGAAAACCCTAAAAATGGAAAGAAAATAATTAGGGTAGAAAACCCTAAAAATGGAAAGAAAATAATTAGGGTAGAAAACCCTAAAATGGAAAGAAAATAGCAATTAGGATAGGAAACCCTAGAAAATGGAAATAAAATTACAATTAGGGTAGAAAACCCTAAAATGGAAAGAAAGTAACAATTAGGGTAGAAAATCCTAAAAAAAAATAGAAATAAAATAATAATTAGGGTAGAAAACCCTAAATATGGAAAGAAATAGCAATTAGGATCTTGCCATGCTTAGAAGATAGCATACTAGATCATGCCATATAGGCTCTTGCCTTATTTGCAATACATGCTATATTTGAAAAATTTTTAAACAATCCTCTCGTATGTGATTTTCTTGCCATAAATGTTTTATGTGCCATGTCTAGATAGAATATTCTATTTTTTGGCAATAACTTATTTTATGCAACACCCTAGTCAAACTGCCATATATGCACACCTCTAGAAGACAACATAGGTGTGGGGACGTGCATTTAGGCACCCACATTCTTGGGAAGGGCATAATGGGAATAATAAAACCTTAATAAAGAAAGAGAATTCTTTGCCAAACCTTCCAAAATTAGAATTCAGAATGAAAAGGGTAATTTAGGACGATTTGCCCCTCGGCAAACCCTAAACCTAGAATAGGTTCTCAATCCCAAACCTAGAATAGATTCTCAATCATTAACCTAGAAAAGGTTATCCAGCCCGAACTACGCGGATTCTGATTCCTAGGGCAAACCCTAGGATACGTAGGCTATTTGGGAGAATCCCAAATTCGGATCCATACCTTAGTCCACTTGGACTATCCATAGATCCACTAGGATATTATCCACATTCCAACCCAAATAGGGTTATTCTTTAGATCCACTAGGACTATCTATCAGTCCACATGGACTATCCAGATCCTAACCCATAGGATTTCACAGCCTTTCAAGCATAAATTTCAACTTGAACAAAGAACTTAATCATGCCCAAGCATAAATCACATCCATAAACTTTAATCACACCTGAACTACGATGGTGAACCTGATTTTCGGAATAAATCCGTAATACGTAGGCAATCTGATGGATACAGATTCGGTTCAATGATATCAAACCCCTTGGTTTGGTTTGGCTTAGCAAATAGAGTCTAGCATAGGAAAGGTATAGGAGACCGATTTTGATCGGGCGGTTTGGGTGCCTAACCCCTTCCCATAACCGTAACCTGACGCTTACCCAATCTCTGATGGACCAGAATTCTAATCTAAGGGTCATGAGTCAATCGAAGTCTTACCTTAGGGTGAGATTTCACATTTCTAAGGTCCTAGACCTAAATCTAGGTGGCGACTTCTAAAGATTTCTATCTTTGTCCTCACATTACCCGCCTGGGTGTTGACTTGGTGGATGAGAGGATTCAGGAAAAATCCTTCTCATCACCTCTGGATTGGGAGGCCATCTATAAGATGGGCATGCGGGATGCTCAGGTCAGCGATGATGAGAGGAACGCTCTAGTGCGTCCGCGTACTCGAGTGAAGATGGCTGACGCTGAGGCAGTAGCAGCAGCCACTGGAGCAGGGATTCATGGGGTTGATGCTGGGGATGACGATCGTTTATACATGGATGTGGATTCCATACCTCCTCCATCACCTACACATGCTATAGGAGCTGGTCCTTCTTATGCAACTGGTCCTTCCCATGCAGCTGGTCCTTCACACCCACCTTCTGATGACATGATGGGGATACTGGATGAGATTAGAGAGGCTTAGTGCATGTCTGATCTGAGGATGGGAGAGCTTCTAGATGCTCAGAGCATATCGGATCTGAGGGTGGGAGAGCTTCTAAATGCTCAACACGTGACTGATCAGCAGGTTACTGATCTCACAGCTAGTCTTTAGACGACCCAGACTCAGATAGCTTGGTTGACTAGAGTCTATGCTGAGGATTATGACAGAGACCGTGAGGCACCGCCTCCCCCATCACCTCCAGCTTCCTGATGTATCTTCTTTTTATTTTTCTTTTTGTACTTCAGAGTAACTGTCCGGGTTGTGGACTGTACTCTGCTTTAGACTTGTGTATATACATTTGTTCTTCCTTCGAGTGTATATAAATTTGTTTCTCATTTAATAGATGCATTATTCTCTTTCAATTTTTGTCTCAAACAACACAGATGCTTATGGTGTGTTATTATTACAGCTTTAAAAATTTTATCCTATCTTAGTTCACAAACTTGTGTGGTAGTATACTGGTTTAAAAGACAGAGCCTGAGAGCTCTAATACCAAGTTGTCACACCCCAATTCTGCACCATTCAGAACGGTGTGATGAACCGCTAATAAATCAATGGTTCAACCAGGATCTCTAATAGACTGTGTCCTTATAAACTAAACCATACACATCCACAACCATAATCAGAATAAATACACAATAGCGGAAGTCTTAATATTAAGTGAACTAAGGAATCTAACTGTGATAATCATAAATAAAATATCAAATTATGTTGTATCAACTGAGACATAAGTAAATAAAATATCAATTACATTTTCTTAATAGTTCAAATAAAAATCTAATCGAAAACGCATGAGTTGCACTCACATGAGGAGTCATGCGTCTCTACTATGTCTTTAGCCTCCATTGCAGCCATGTGTCCGTACACAGAAGCATTCATATAATCTTCTATAGTGGTACCTACGTCATCAACTAAAAATATTCGACGTCGAAAGGGTGAGCACACATCACGGCTCAGTGAGCAAACAAAAAAATGAACAAACATATGCATGCATTTAATTCATATCTGTGGTCTCGTATATAAGTTTACAATGTGCTATAGAAAGGTTCGGTGGCCGCCTCACCTCTATACACGAGTGTGTGAAGCCGCCCAATGGTTAACGTTTATTGTCGTCCCACATGCACCCACTTTGGAATAGAGATAGAACTAAAGTGCTTAGGACCACACCGCATCACACTTCCCTTGATACTCTACCCATACCAACACGTAAGCCCCTACTGGCGAGGGCTTGTAAACTGGGCTCACAACTAACCAATCCTAATGTCAAACAGTGTATCCAAGGCCTCACCCCAGCATCCTTCAATACGTCCATAGAGATAGAGCTAAGGCCCCCCCGCAGAGTCGAAGACTACACGGTCCGAGGCCACCTCTCCTAATACCCTACGACGTAATAGTTCTGCTAAGGTAATGGCGATACGACGATGTCAGTGGACAAGACTTGAGTAGAGATACAGCTAGAGTCTAGTGACCAGGCTGAACTACAATGTCACGTCCTGCCCCTGATGCTCCACTCGCATCAAACACACTAACTACACACATACATTCACATGCCTATTCCTAGCATCATCATCATCATCATGTTATAAATAAAATAGAATTAAATATGCATGAACATTAATAGCAGGAATATTGGATGACATGTTGAATGCACATTACAAGCATACACGCATAGAATCAGTCATGGCATTGGACTCAAGAAAATAAAAATAGTTTATTATTAGCCAATTAGTTTAGGTCTTGTTCCCTCATCTTTAAGCTTTAATAAAAACGCATGACCCCTCATGCGAGTGTAACTCATGCGTGTTCTATTAGGATTTTATTTGGATTTATAAAAGATGTAATTGATATTTTATTTATTTATGTCTTAGTTGATACAACAATAATTTGATATTTTAATTATGATTATTACATTTAGAATGCTCAGTTCATTTACTATAAGACTTTCGCTATTGTGTATTTATTTTGATTATGGTTGTGGATGTGCGTGGTTTTATTTTTAATGGATACCGCCTATTAGAGATCCTGGTTGAACCGTTGGTTTATAGTGGTTCATCACACCATTCTGAATGGTGCAGAATTGGGGTGTGGCAACTTGGTATCAGAGCATCTCAGGCTTTATCTGTGAAACCATATACTTCCACAAAAGGGTGTAAACTGAGGGTGTGAACTGAGATAGGATAAAAATATAAAAGACATAATGATAACACACCATAAGCATCTGTGTTGTTTGAGACTAAACTGAAAGATAATAATGCATCTATTTAATGAGAAACAAATTTATATACAACCAAAAGGAAGAACAAACATTTATATATATATATGATTAAAGCAGAATACAGTCCACAGTCCGGACAGTTACTCTAAAGTACAAAAAGAAAAATAAAAGAAGTACATCAAGAAGCTGGAGGTGATGGGGGAGGTGGTGCCTCACGGTCTCTATCATAGTCCTCAGCGTAGACCCTGGTCAATCAAGCTATCTGAGTCTCGCTCATCTGGAGACTAGCTGTGAGATCAGCCACCCGCTGGTCAGTCACACACTGAGCCTCTAGAAGCTCTCTCATCCTCAGGTCAGATGTACGCTGAGCCTCTCGTATCTCGTGCAATATCCTCATCCTGTCATCAAAAGGAGTATACGAAGGACCAGCTGCATGCGAAGGACCAGCTGCATATGAAGGACCAGCTGAAGAAGACGACCAGCTCCAGTAGCATGATCAGGTGATGGAGGGGGTATGGCATCTACATCCATCTACAGTCGATCGTCGTCATCCCCATGAACCCCTGCTCCAGCGGCTGCTGCTGTAGCGTCAGCATCAGCTATCTCCACTCGAGTGCGAGGGCGCACCATCGCGTTCCTCTCCTCATCACTGACCTGGGCATCCCACATGCCCATCTTGCAGATAGCCTCCCAATCCAGAGGCGATGAGAAGGATTTCTCCTAATTCTTCTCATCCACTAAGTCAACCCCTAGGCGGGTAAGCAAGGTAGTGATCATGCGTCCGTAAGGAAGGTTTCCAGTGTGACTGGGCAACATGGCACTGATCATAGTACGCATGATAATGTAGGGAAGGCAGACGGGCTGCCTAATGCATATGCAGTATAAAAGATACTGGGTCAATTGGGAGACCCTCTCGTAATGACCACTATGCGGTATCAGATTATGCTGGATGATCTTGCAGTATACCCGAGGATCTGACCGTAGATAACTTGCTTTCATCTGCCAGCGATCAGGTCTGATGAGCTGAGAAAAGAACTGGGACTCTCCAGGAGCACAGAAAACCATGGGGCCAGCATAGGAAATGCCCAACAAGTCGGCTAGCTGTCGATAATCAAATGAAACGTCAACCCCCTTGACGTAGCTCGTGATGCGAAGCTTACCACCCCTCTCCATATCATTGTAATCTCCCACCACCTGGAGATTACAGTAGAACTGGCATACCAAGTTAGGACGGGTACACGCGTCATAGGTGATGACAGGGAGCCATCCCATATCACCAAAGGCTCTCTCCACATTGAACAAGGCTAAGTCAGCCAAGTCCACTTTGAGGCCTCCCTCTACCTTCTTGCGAACATAGTGGGCATAATGTGTCTCAGCTTCGTTGGAATGGAAGTGAAGACAGTCACAAACTCTGGGTACCTTGGTATGAGCCATAATATCTGCAAATAGAAAGAAAAATAGATATGGGGTTAGTAAAGATGAAAAATCCAAAATTTTTGACAATATAACGACATAAATTGATCAAAAGCCTCACTTTTCACCCATACACGTGGGCAGGAGGACGTATAAAGGTTTTAAACAATCCTGCAAGACTCATATAGTCAGAAATTTCAACTAATTAGATTGAATTGCAAGAAATTTCAAGAAATTCAGAATTTTGACAAAATTAGGGCAAAAAGTAAAAATTTTGAGTTTCTCGATAAGCAACTGATGAAACTCAAATATTTTTGAGGGCTTTCATTCCTTGAGTCACCAACAACAAAAGCCCCCAATAAAAACAAATTTTACGGTTGGAAAAAGTTTAATTTGAAAAATACGAGATAAACGAGCAAAAACCTAGGTTAAGAACCCTAAAAACATAAAAAGGTAGAAGAAATACCTATAGCGGAGGTGTATACGACGAAACGAGGAGTGTAAACCACCAACAGATCGGAATGGGCACTATAGCAACTCAGAGGGACAAGCTGAGTCGAAGCGGAGAAGAAAGAATGAGAAATGGACTTTGAATCGAACTTAAAAATCAGATTTTTTGTCCGGGGATCGGAAAATTCGATTAAAACAATCGTCCCCCCGCATCGACCCCCCGCATCGACCCTCGACTCTCGGGAACCTGACAGAGAACTAGGGGTCGCACCCTGGGTCGGACATACTCCGACCCCCCCATCGACCCCCGGCTCTCAGGAATAATGGGTGATTTCCCAGGGTCGAATACTGAGGGTCGGACACCCATCGACCCCCACCATCGACCCTGTTGTGAAAACACAGCATTTTCGACAGAATGATCTAAAAATTTTGAAATTTGAAATGTTTAGTGGTTTTAAAATATGAGAATGAAGTATTTAATGATTGTCTCTCGTGTTCAATGATTTCAGGCAATCCCACTATCAGATTAATTAATGGCGGGAGGCAGAGCAACCAGACAGAGCTGTAACTCTATTCCACCACCACCACCTGTGGGAGACGATAACCAGACACAATCGGGAACACAGGGAACATGAACACAGCACCGTCCGTCATAAATGGGCAAACAAATCCTACCAATCTGGCAGCTCCACCTACAGACTTGGCCACAGTAGTAATGAACTTGGCCCAACAGCTGCAACAGATGCAACAGGCACAAGCTACTATCCAAGCTGCCATAGGCATAACTCTTCCAGCTGCACAAACACCTCCAATGCTAGCTGGACAGGCAAGCACAGCACCCGGGGGAAGTAACACAGTACCCCGCGCACCTCAGACTCCTATATGCAGGCTCAAGCACCAAATCCAGAAATAGCTCAAGGTGGATATCAATACCAACCACCTAAGTATGGAGCGTATATCCCACAGCCACTAGATCACTCCAGACTGGTGGAGCGTTTTCTAAAATTGAAGCCCAGAGAATTTAATGGCAAGCCAACAGATCCTTTATGGCTGGCACACTAGGTTGACGAAATGGAAAGAAATTTTATGATGATGACATTAAATGAAGAAGAGAAAGTGTTGTGTGCCACCTTTATGCTAAAAGGAGATGCACACCATTGGTTGAGGTCTACCAGGACGTATTTACTTACAAAGCACGCCCAACTGACTTGGGATATTTATAAAGAGGCATTCTTTGAGAAGTACTTTCCAAGAAGTTTCAGAGATTCTATGGAAAGAGAGTTCCTGAGTTTATATCACGGACAGATGACCGTGGATGCATATCAACAGCGTTATGAAGAGCTGTTCTTCTTTGCACCCACTAGTATGCAAGAGGAAAACACAAAAACCTGAAGGTTCGTCATGGGACTTAGGGGAAGCATCCGCGAGCATGTTCTGGGACATCAGCACAAATTGCTCGAGTTATAGAATCGAGCCAGAAGGAGAGTTATTTCATGCAAAACAAAGATATAAAAAGGCTAGCTGGAAATTCTTATAATGGAGGGAATAACAAGACATTCAAACCCTTCCGTGCTCAAGGCTTTACCGCTGCGACCAAGACTATCCCCGTAGTTCAACAGCAACAGAAGCCAATTACTGAAGGGATAAAATGTTTTAACTGCAACTAAGTGGGACATATAGCAAGGGAATGTCCTAAGCCCAAGAAGCAGCTACATCAATGATGAGTTTACGCGGTTACATCCAAGGATGCTGCCACATCGCCTGATGTGGTTATAGGTATGACTTACATTTTTTGTTAGTTGTATTACATTGTATGAGCATGTAGACTAAACCAAAACAAATCACAGGTATCGTACCTATTAATGGCATTCCCGCCAGAGTACACTTTGATTCAGGAGCTACTCATTCCTTTATATCTGTGACGTTTGGAAAGAATTTAAATCTACCCCTTAAATCCTTAGACTACAAACTACTTGTACGATCACCTATGGGATTAGAAGTGGAGTTAGAAAAAGGTTATGGACCATGTCCAGTTCTTATTGATGAAAAGACCTTGGATGCAACCTTGATACAACTTGAGATGGTAGACTTTGATGTCATCTTGGGAATGGACTGGTTAGTTTGGCATTCTGCAAACCTATTGTGTGCCGAAAAGAAGCTAACATTTAAAGACAAGGAAGGAGCCGAGTTCAGTTTTATAGGAACGAAACTTCCCCAAAAACGAAAGCTCATACTCTCGACGCTAAAGGCTAAGAAGTGCCTAGAGAAAGGAGCAGTCGGTTATTTAGTATTTGTGGTTGACATTACCAAGGAAGTACCATGAATGGAAGATATTGATGTCGTGCATGACTATCCAGACGTATTTCCTGAAGAATTACCAGGATTACCACCCGACTGAGCTACAGAATTCGTTATAGATCTTATACCTGGAGCCGCACCAGTATCGAAAGCACCTTATCGAATGGCTCCTACTGAACTAAAGGAATTGAAAGTACAACTACAGGAACTGCTGGACAAGGGTTACATTCGGCCTAGCATATCACCATGGGGAGCGCCAGTTTTATTCTTGAAGAAAAAGGACGGTAGCGTTCGCTTGTGTATAGACTATCGAGAACTGAATAAACTGACAATCAAGAATCGGTATCCAATGCCTCGGATCGATGACCTGTTCGATCAGTTGCAAGGTGCCAAAGTGTTCTCAAAGATTGATCTTCGGTCAGGCTACCATCAGCTGAAGATTAAGGATGGTGATATCCCCAAGACAGCATTCAGGACCAGATATGGACATTATGAATTTTTGGTCATGTCTTTTGGATTGACAAATGCACCCACAACCTTTATGGAACTTATGAACCGGGTTTTCCACGACATGTTGGATACGTCAGTTATAGTATTCATTGATGATATACTAGTCTACTCCAAAGACGAGGAAACTCATGTTAAGAATCTAAGCGCCGCTATGCAGCGACTACGGAAGGAAAAGCTCTACGCCAGATTTACAAAGTGTGAGTTTTGGCTAAGGAAGTCACATTTCTAGGCCATGTAGTATCTGCGAAAGGAATTAAAGTGGATCCCAGCAAGATCGAGGCTATTGTAAAGTGGGAAGCACCGAAGAGCATTGCGGAAATTAGAAGTTTTATGGGTCTAGCTAGGTATTATCGATGATTTGTGGAAGACTATTCCCGAATTGCCGTACCTCTTACCAGTTTGACTAAGAAGGGTGAGAAGTTTGTCTGGACGGACAAATGCGAGAAGAGTTTCCAAACCTTGAAAGCTAGATTGATATCAGCTCCAATCTTGACCATCCCGATTCCAGGACAACCATTTATCTTGTACACCGATGCGTCAAGACTGGGATTAGGATGTGTACTCATGCAAGGAGAACAAGTAATTGCTTATGCCTCAAGAAAACTGAGGACACATGAAAAGAACTACCTCACTCATGATTTGGAACTAGCGGCAGTAGTACATGCTGTCAAAATATGGAGACATTATCTGTTCGGGGAGAAGTTTCAGATTAAATCAGACCATAAAAGTCTTACTTATATATTTAATCAGAAGGAGTTGAATACGAGACAAAGAAGATGGCTCAAACTATTGAAAGACTATGATTGTGATATCCAGTATCATCTAGGAAAAGCTAATGTAGTAGCCGACGCGTTGAGTAGAAAGGCAATGATAAAATCTCAGGGAGAGGTTAGCACAACTACCACAATGTGTACTACCAGAAAGGTGTTCAAGCATGGTAACGAGCAGTTTGTGATAGATGCACCAGATGAATCATCCAACCAAGGGTTTATTCATCGATTTTCAATATGTTTGCAGCATTGAAAATTATACCAGATATAGTTGATGAAGTGAATACAGCTATCAAATCAGACCCTTACCTGAGAACGGTACAAGAAGACATCGAAAAAGGTAGAACTAACCCTGAGTTCACCTTGGACGAAGAAAAGGTATTGAAGTACAAAAGAAGAATGTGTACCCGAAACAGAAAGTGTGGACATTAGACACCGATTGATGAAAGAAGCCCATACCACCATCTATTCGATACATCCTGGAAGCACTAAGATGTATCATGATCTAAAGAAATTATATTGGTGGAGAGGAATGAAAGAAGATGTAGCTAAGTTCGTGTCTCAATGCCTAAATTGTCAGAAAATAAAGGCTGAACGACAAAGACCGGCAGGACTGTTACAGCCGTTACCAGAACCAACATGGAAATGGGACTGCATCACTATGGACTTCATCACGGGATTACCATTGACTCCTAGAGTAGTTGACGCAGTTTGGGTGATTGTAGACCGTCTGACTAAAATAGCTCACTTTATACCTATACGACCCCAGTATACACTGGAGAGGTTAGCTAAGCTGTATGTGGATAACATTGTGTGATTACACGGTGTGCCTGAAAGTACTGTGTCCGATAGAGATCCACGATTTACTTCAAAATTTTGGGAAGGATTGCAAAAGGCTATGGGTACAACATTGAAGTTTAATACTGCATTCCACCCACAAACAGATGGACAGTCGGAGCGTACAATTCAGATTCTAGAAGATATGCTTCGAGCATGTGTAATTGACTTCAAAGGATCATGGGATGAAAAGTTACCACTGATTGAGTTCGCTTATAATAATAGATTTCAGGCTACTATACAGATGTCACCCTATGAAGCACTGTATGGCAGAAAGTGTCGAACTCTTTTGTTTTGGAATAAAGTCGGGGAACGTAGTATTGTTGGACCGGAATTTGTTGAAGAGACTTGTCGAGTGTTCGACATTATCAAAGAAAGAGTGAGAACATCTCAGAATCGTCAGAAGCAGTATGCCGATACCCGACGCCGAGACCTTGAGTTCGTCGTGGGTGATAAAGTATTCATAAAAGTATCGCCTATGCGAGGATTGAAACGGTTCGGACAGAAAGGGAAATTAAGTCCAAGATATGTCGGGCCATATGAGATTCTAGCTAAGCATGGGAAAGTGGCTTACTAGTTAGCACTACCACCATCTATGTCAAGTATGCATGACGTATTTCACATTTCCTTATTGAAGAATTATGTCAAGGATCCAACACAAGTTTTGACAATAGACTTACCTGATTTGACTGATGATTTGACATTTGAAGTAACACCATCTAAAATCACCAGTCGAAAGGTTCAACGACTACGCAACCGAGATATCTATTATGTTAAGGTCACCTGGAGAAGTAGAGACATGGAAGAAATTACATGGGAAGAAGAAAATGCTATGCGAAAGCAATACCCACATTTATTCGACTCAGAAGGTATGTACAATTTCGAGGATAAAATTTTTATAAGTAAGGGGGAGTCGTAAGACCCGTATCGAACTAACCCGGTCTTACCACCTTGAACCAGGTCTACCCATCATGGTCAAGCCAAATGGATCAAGTGCGTGAGGGAGATCACGATCCCAGGTATTAAACTGACCCAAAAACACTAAAAATAGGGGGAGGGTCGCATACCCAGCAAGGTAGGGTCGGACCCCCTCAGTATAAAAGTTAGACCCCCAGTTTTATATCGGGGGTCGGACATTTTAAGAACCAGGGGTCGATGGGATCTCCGACCCCCTCATCGACCCCCAGTCTGCCAACAGAAACCGTAATTTGCAAACTTTCCAAATTTCAATGGGATTCCTTCATAATCTCAATGGGACTTATTTTGAGAGTTTCTACTCTATAAATAGGACATCCCTAAGCCTCTTTCACTCCTTTTAGAACCCTAATTGGATTGAGAGAAAGAGAAGAGAAGGAGAAGAGAAAGAGAAGAGAAGGAAAGTGGAGAAGATGATCAAAGAGAAGGCTTCAGAGAAACAAGCTTAATTCTTAGGTATGGATACTATCTCCATGAAATTCTACAAACCTTAGAATAGATAGAGAAGAGGGAATGATCTAGGAGAAACCTAAATCATCCACCCCTGGTTAGGTTTTCATGGAAAACCATGGGAGAAATCATGAAAGCCATCTAGGTGAATGAACTACGGTTCTAGGCCATAGAACATGTGTGAAATGGATTGTAGAAGCAAGTCATAGGACCCCAAACACGAAGAATGGACTGTAGGATAAAAATTGACTAAACCTACATGGGGTCGCACGGGGGTCGATGGCCAATCGACCCTACCAGACCCTGATCATCGTCCCCCAGTATTCGGGAAGTCCAGAATAGGGGTGGTCGCACCCAGGGTCGATGAAACCTCCGACCCTAGCATCGACCCCCAGTTAACAGCATGCTTTTTAAAATCAAAATTAATTCTAATTAAATTCTATCAACTTGGTTAGGTCTTCTAGTGATATAATATCGATATATAGTTGATTCTTAAAGCTTGAAAGTGGACCTACAATCAAGTAAAGGTGAGGGAACAAGACCTAAACTAATTGGTTAATAATAAACTATTTTATTCTTGAGTCCAATGCCATAAATGATTTTATGCGTGTATGATTGTTATGTGCATTAAACATGTCATCCAATATTTCTATTATTACTGTTCATGCATATTTATTTATTGTTTATGACATGATGATGATGATGATGATGATAGGAATAGTCATGTGGATGTATGTGTGTGGTTGGTGTGCTTGATGCGAGCGAGTATCAGGGGGAGTTGACATAGGCGGGGCCTCAGCACTCTAGCTCTATCTCTAACTCAAGTCTTGTCCACTAACATCATCGTATCGCCATTACCTTAGCAGAACTATTACGTCATAGGGTATAAGGGGAGGTGGTCTCAGACCGTGTAGTCTCTGACTCTGCCGGGGGGCCTTAGCCCTATCTCTATGGACGTATTGAGGGATGCTGGGGTGAGGCCTTGGATACACTGATTGGCATTAGGATTGGTTAATTGTGAGCCCAGTTTGCGAGCCCTCTCCAGCAGGGGCTTACGTGTTGGTATGGGCTATGGGTACAGCAATAAACGTAACCTTTGTGTGTACATTGTCCATGATTGGGTGCATGTGAGTCGGCAATAAACGTTACCTTTGGACGGCTTCACACACTCGTGTATAGAGGTGCGGCGTCAATAAACATGATCTTTGGCCACCTATCTTTTCTATAGCACATTGCAAACTTATTTACCAGACCAAAGATATGAATTGAATGCATGCATTTGTTTGTTGCATTGTTTTGTTTGCTCACTGAGCCATGATGTGTGCTCACACTCTCGACGTCGAATATTTTTAATTGATGATGCAGGTACCACAGTTGCAAATTATATAAATGATTCGGTGTATGCGCGTGTTGCTGCAATGGAGGCTGAAGACTTAGAGGATACGCATGACCCCTCATGCGAGTGCAACTCATGCGTGTTCTATTAGGATTTTATTTGGATTTATAAAAGATGTAATTGATATTTTATTTATTTGTCTCAGTTGTTACAATAATAATTTGATGTTTTAATTATGATTATTACATTTAGAATGCTCAGTTGATTTACTATAAGACTTCTGCTATTGTGTATTTATTTTGATTATGGTTGTGGATGTGCATGGTTTTATTTTTAATGGATACCGCCTATTAGAGATCCTGGTTGAACCGTTGGTCTATTGCGATTCATCACACCGTTCTGAATGGTGCAGAATTGGGGTGTGACACAAGGCCTCACCCCAACATCCCTCAATACGTCTATAGAGATAGAACTAAGGCCTCTCGGCAGAGTTGAAGACTACAGGGTCCGATACCACCTCCCCTGATACCCTACAACGTAATAGTTCTGCTAACGTAATGGCGATACGATGATGTCAGTGGACAAGACTTGAGTAGAGATAGAGCTAGAGTCTAGTGACCAGGCTGAACCACAATGTCACGTCCTTCCCCTGATGCTCCACTCACATCAAACACACTAACCACACACATACATTCACATGCCTATTCCTTGCATCATCATCATCATCATGTTATAAATAAAATAGAATTAAATATGCATGAACATTAATAGCAGGAATATTGAATGACATGTTGAATGCATATTTCAAGCATACAATTGGACTCAAGAAAATAAAAAGAGTTTATTATTAGCCAATTAGTTTAGGTCTTGTTCCCTCACCTTTGCTTGAGTGTAGATCATCTTTCATGCTTTAAGAATCATTTTTATATCAATAGGAAAACCTAACAAGTCGATAGATTTTAATTAGAATTCATTCCGACAATTTTAGGCTTGCTGTTAAGCAATGGTTGCAGGACGGGTCGCAGGTAGGGTAGCAGTTTTCTGCGGCCCCAAGGTGTAGGGTCGATGCCAGGGTCGGATGTTCCATCGACCCTGGGTGCGACCACCGCATCCCTGGACTTCCCGAATACTGGGGGTCGATCCTGTGGTCTGGTAGGGTCGATTCCCAATCAACCCCACGTGCGACCCCCCGTGGTTTGAGTCGACCTTTTCATCCTACAGTGCATTCTTTCATGTTTGGGTCCTATGGCTTACTTCCACAATCCATTCTATGCTTGTTCTATGGCTTAAAACTCTAGGTTTCTTCCTTACTTTGCCTACCATGATTTCCTCCATGGATTTCATTGAAATCCTCCCATGGAAGGATGATTTGGGTTTCTCCTAGACCATACCCTCTTCTTGAACTATTCTAAGGTCATAAATCATTAATGGAAACATACCCATACCTTAGGTTTGCTGAGATTCAGAGGTTTCTTTGAATTCTTCTCTTTAGTATTCTTCTCCAACTTTCCTTCTCTTCTCCTTCTCTTCTCTTCTCTTTCTCTCACTTTCAATTAGGGTTTCAAAAGGAGTGAAAGAGGCTAAGGGACATCCTATTTATAGAGGAGAACCTCCCAAAATAAGTCCCATTGAGATTAGGAAAGAATCCCCTTGAAATTTGGAAAGTTTCCTATTTACGATTTCTGTCGGCAATGAAGGGGTCGATGAGGGGGTCGGAGATCTGGTCGACCCTCAGGTCTAAATTGTTAGACCCTCGGTCAAAATTTTAGGGGTTTGACTCCCTAATGAGGGGGGTCCGACCCTGCCTATTTGGGTATGCGACCCTGCCCCCTATTTTACTATTTTTGGGTCAATTTGATACCTGGTCTCGCTATTTCCTTCACGCACTTGGTCCATTTGGCTCGACCATGATAGGTAGACCTCGTACAAGGTGGTAAGACCGGTCAGTTTGATACGGGTCTTACATCTTGGTCTACTCAAAGGACAAGGAGACTCATGAAACACACTTGTGAGCAGCCCTACAAAGGCTGAAAAGGGAGAAGCTTTACACCAAGTTCAAGAAATGCAAATTTTGGCTGAAGGAAGTGGACTTCTTGGGTCACGTAGTATCTGCAGATGGTATCAAGGTAGATCTAAGCAAGATCGCAGCTATAGTAGGATAGGATGCACTGAAATCAGTTGTAGAGATTCGTAGTTTCCTTGGATTGGCTAGTTACTATAGAAGATTCGTGGAAGACTACTCAAGAATCGTCGTTCCACTCACCAGACTAACCAAGAAAGGAGAAATGTTCATATGGACAGATGAGTGTGAGAAGTGCTTTCAGACTCTGAAGTCAAGACTAGTCTCTGTACCTTCCTTGACCATCCCAGCACCAGGCTTACCGTTTACCCTATATACAGATGCCTTAGGGTTGGGTCTTGGGTGTGTGTTGATGCAAGTATAATAGGTGATTGCCTACACAACAAGACAGTTGAAAGAGCATGAGAAGAACTATCCTACGCAAGATCTGGAGTTAGCAGCGGTCATTCACGTAATCAAGACTTGGAAGCACTACCTTTATGGTGAAAAGTTTTAGATTAAGTCGGATCATAAGAGTTTGACTTACCTTTTTACTCAGAAGGACCTGAATATCAGACAGAGGAGATGGATGGAGCTATTAAAAGATTATGATTGTGACATCCAGTACCATCCGGGTAAGGCAAACGTCGTGGCTGATGCCTTAAGCAGAAAGTCGGCATTGAAACCTGAGGCAGGACCAAGTACCAACGTTGCATTGTGTGCTGCAGCCTCGGGCTCAATAGAGAATGATGAAGAGCATATATTAGAGAGTATAGGAGATCTAGTGGAACAGGGCTTAATTCATAAGTTCACATTGATATTCGCAGCTTTGAAGATCTCATCGGATCTAATAGATGAGGTAAAAGTAGCAGTCCTATAGGATTTACACCTTAAGACTGCGCAAGAAGATCTAGAGAAGGGTAAAAGCAACCCTGACTTTACCTTTGATTCAGACAAGGTACTCAGGTATCGTGGACGATTATGTATACCTGAGAGTGTGAACTCAAATATCAGAGATAGAATTAGGACAAAAGCTCATTATACCCCATATTCGGTACATCCAGGAAGCACCAAAACATACCATGATTTAAGAAGATTATATTGGTAGAGGGTATGAAAGCGGATGTAGCTCGAATCGTATTTCAATGTCTAAATTGCCAGCAAGTTAAAACAGAAAGTTAGAGACCCGTAGGATTGTTACAACCACTACCAGAGCCAGCATGGAAGTGGGATTGTATCACAATGGATTTCGTCACTGGCCTATCCTTGACACCAAGGTCAGTGGATGCAGTATGGGTTATAGTCGATCGACTTACCAAGACAGCTCACTTCATCGCTGTCAGACCTCAGTATACCATGGATGGACAAGCTAGCCAAGCTATATGTGGATAATATGGTTAGACTTTACGGTGTCCCAGAGAGTATAGTATCTGACAGAGATCCCCGTTTTACATCAAAGTTCTAGAAAGGATTACAGAAAGCCATGGGCACCAAGTTGAAGTTTAGCACAGCTTTTCATCCTCAGACAGATGGACAGTCAGAAAAAACTATTCAAATCATAGAGGATATGCTCCAAGCGTGTGCCCTAGATTTCAAAGGAGCTTGGGACGAGAAGCTATCGCTTATTGAGTTTGCTTATAACAATAGTTGGCCAGGCTATGATCCAGATGGCTCCATATGAGGCACTCTATGGGAAGAAATGTTGTACACCTCTGTAATGGAATGAGGTGGGAGAGAAAAGGGTTATAGGATTAGAGTTCGTAGAAGAAACTTGTCGAGCAATTGATCAAATTAAGGAAAGAGTGAAGACAGCTCAAGTTCGACAAAAGCGCTATGTAAATAACCGACGTCGAGATCTGGAGTTTGCAGTGGGTGATAAGGTGTTCTTGAAGATATCACCTGTGCGAGGTCTGAAATGGTTCGATAAGAAGGGAAAGCTATGCCCCAGGTATATGGGACCATACGAGATTTTGACCAGACGTGGTAATGTGGCGTATCAACTGGCTCTACCACCATCCATGTCAAGCGTTCATGATGTTTTTCATGTTTCATTATTGAAGAAGTATGTCAAGGATTCATTACACATCTTGACAGCAGACCCACCAGACTTGACAGAGTATTTGACATTTGAAGTACTACCTGTGATGCTCACAAGCTGAAAGGTACAACATCTCCGAAGCAAGGATATCCATTACGTTAAAGTGCACTGGAAAAGCCAAGATGTAGAAGAAATCACTTGGGAGGAAGAAAACACGATGCGAAAGGAATACCCTAACCTTTTCGACGAACAAGGTACGTACAAATTTCGAGGTCAAAATTTCTTTAAAGGGTGGGGGAGTGGTGAAACTTACATGTAAATTTCGGGGATGAAATTTCTTTTAAGGGTGGGGGAGTTGTAAGACCTGCACTCCATGAACCTGATCTATACTTTTAATTCATGTTGTAACAGGTCTTCCAATCATCACCGTGCCAGATGGGACAAGCGGATGACAACCTAGTACAAAAATGGACCTAAAAGTATGATATTTTTCATACCGGTCTATGGTACCAGTCGATGGTACCAGTCGACCGGTATGTCTATGAGGGCAGACTGGTTAGATCCAAAAACAGATCTCTGCGGGTCCCACTATCTAAATCTCGAGCCTAGGGACTTTCCTAACGTAGGGAAACTTCCTAAACTCTATCCTAGTCTATTTAAGGACCCTTAAACCTCCTTAAAACTCTTTGATTGATCCTCACAAACCCTAGAGAGGAGAAAGAGATCGAAGAAGGAGAAAGAGCTAAGAAAGGAGGGAGAGGAGCCATCGTTGGCCGTTGGACGAAGAACACCATAGTTGCGAACCGACGGTAAGTGCTTGAATTTTCTCTCTAAGTTAAGCATTATAGATGAATAAACCATGAATTGATCAATATCATGCAAGAAGAGGTATTGCTCCAAAACCCTTAAATTTGCTGTCAAATACTAATACAGTCAATGAACCCTAGATTTGCATTCTAGGCTGAGGATAATTGAATGTAGGACTTGAATGGAACATGAAATGACTCTAACTCGTTGCTCAGGCCTAGAATGTATAGGAGAAACCCTAGAACCAATAAGGGGTGACCGATGGAAGGCGAATACCAAGTTGGTGGTCTTCTAGAGGCATACAGGTCGACCATACCAGTCGTATCTTTCCCCACAGTTCTGCGATCGATACCTGCAATCGGTATGCACTGTGAGGGTGTTTTCAATACCAGTTGGTTTTCGACCAACGTGAACCCTAAGAAAGTTATTCTAATTCAACCCTAACATCGTGTAGGACCCTGTGTTAGCAAGTTTGGATTCGGTGTCGCGGAGCAAGCTAGTAATGAAGCATCAGGTAAGGGAATCAGACCTAAACCCTAATATCTTAATAATAGTAAAACGTTGTTAATAATTATGATTTTGTGGAATGGTGTTTGTGCATACTCGCATGTCATCTTTACTTTCAGTTATTATATTGTTCATGCATACTCTCTATGCTAGGATGTGATTGTTAGGCATGTGATTATTTTCATTGGTGTGTGGAATGGAAAGGGCCTGGGGTCTGGGATCATTCCTCACACTAGCACCTTTTCGTATCGCTTCTGTCTTAGCATGCTTGGTGCGGGTAGGGTATCAGGGGGAGGAACTGGCACTGTGGTCTCCGGCCTGGCAACTAGACTTGAGCCCTATCTCTATGCCATAGGGAGCTATGCTGGGATAGGGCCTACTGTGATGACATATAGGATTGGTTAGTTGTGAGCCCAGTTTGCAAGCCCTCGCCAATAGGGGCTTAAGTGTTTGTATGGGTAGGGCATCAGGGGAAGTGTTGACGGTGTTTGATCCAGACACTTTAGCTCTATCTTTATTCCATGCTAGGTGCATGTGGGACGACAGTGGTGTTTGATCCATTGGGCAGATTCACACACTCGTGTATAGAGGTGCGGTGGCCGTCAATCCTTTCTATAGCACATTGCAAACTTAAAACCAGACCATAATGTGAATGTTACTTATGATGATGTGTGTTGCATTGTCTGATTGTCTTACTGAGCTAAGTTGTGAGCTCGCCCTTGTATATATACATGTTTTTAGATGTTGATGCAGGTTACACTGTCGAGGACTACGTAGATGCTCCAGTATATGGAAGAGCGGCTGCCCTGAAAGTGCAAGTAGGGGAGGACGAGCATGACGCTTCATGCGAGTGCCCTTTTTGCGTGTACCTCTAGGATATTTGATTTGTTTATTTTATTTATTTTCAATTGGATTTATAAATGATGTAAGGATAATTATTTTGTGTTTTGGTGTTTTGAATAATTGGATAATTTATTTAAATTATTATTAGAGTACTTAGTTCATTTAATTTAAGACTTTCGTTGTATTTAAATATATTTTGATTATGGTTATGTGCAATGGTTTGTATGAGTGGACACGATCTTATTGAGATCCTGGTGTGAACCATTGGTTCAGTGATGGTTCACTCACACTTCTGGTTTAGTCAAAATTAGGGTGTGACACAGAATGTGCACACCCATGCCAACCCAACCAACTTACCTGCACCACCTACGGATTTGGCTACTGCAGTGATGAACTTGGTACAGCAAATGCAGCATATACAGAAATGTAAGCCAACATGCATGCTGCTATGGGAATTTCTTTCCCAGTTGCAAACACAACATCTCTACCTACAAGACAAGCTAGTACGGCACTTGGTGGTAGCAACATTGTACCCCAAGCACTGCAAACACCAGCAGTACAAGGCCAAGTGCCAAACCCTGAAGCACCGCAAGGCGGGTATAACCAAGGTAATTATCAGTACCAACCGCCTATTTATGGGGCATATACACAGTATCAGCTTGATCACTCCAGACTGATCGAGTGTTTCCTAAAGTTGAAGCTGAAGAAATTCACAAGCAAACCATCAGATCCGTTGTATCCAGCTCACTGGATCGACGAAATGGAATGAAACTTTATAATGATGACTATAAATGAAGAAGAGAAGGTATTATGTGCCACATTTATGTTGAAAGATGACATACACAACTGGTGGAAATCAAGTAGTTATCTGTTAACAAAGCATGCCCAACTGACATGGGCAATTTATAAAGAAGTTTTCTTCGAGAATTATTTTCCAAGGAGTTTCAGAGATCAAATGGAAAAGGAGTTTCTAAGTCTGTATCAGGGACAGATGGCTATAGACGTATATCAACAGCGTTATGAAGAACTGTTTTTCTTCGCTCCCTCTAGTATGCAGTAGGATAATATCAAAACCCGAACGTTCGTCATGGGACTTAGGGGAAGTATCCATGAGCATGTATTGGGATTGGAAAAGAAGATTTATAATGAAGCAGTACAGATTGCTCTCATATTGGAATAGATCCAGAGGGAAAGCTACCTTTCTCAGAACAAGGGCATTAAAAGGCCTAATGGAAATACATATAACGGAGGGAACACCAAGACATTCAAACCCTTCCGTACTCAAGGCTTTAATACTACAGTCAACACTACCCCAACAGCCCCATCTCTACAAAAACAAAGTAGCACTGGAGTTAAATGCTTCAACTGTAATCATGTAGGACATTATTCAAGAGAGTTTCCCAAGCCAAGGAATCAGTTACAATAAGGAAAATTTTATGCAATTACTTTTGAGGATGTTGTCGTATCGCCTGATGTGGTCACAGGTATGACTTGAACTTTTCATTTTGTACTACCTTGTGTGAGCATGTAGACTAAATTAAATCAAATCACAAGTATCGTACCTATTAATGGCTTACCCGCCAGAGTACTCTTTGACTCTGGAGCTACTCATTCTTTTATATCTGTGTCTTTTGGAAAGAAATTAAATCTACCCCTCAGACCTTTAGACTGCATATTGCTTGTACGATCACCTATGGGATTAGAAGTGGGACTAGACAAAGGTTATGAACCATGTCCAGTTCTTATCGGCGAGAAGATTTTGGAGGCAACCTTAATCCAACTCAAGATGGCAGACTTTGACGTTATCTTGAGAATGGATTGGTTAGCTCGGCACTCTGCAAACCTATTATGCGTGGAAAAGAAACGGACATTTAAAGACAAGGAAGGAGCAGAGTTTAGTTTTGCGGGAACCAAACTTTTCCATAAATGAAAATTCATTCTCTCTATATTAAAGGCTATAAAATGCCTTGAGAAAGGAGAAATTGGGTATCTAGTATCCGTGGTCGAGCTCACTAAGGAAGCACCACGAATAAAAGATATTGATTTTGTGGGTGAATTTTTGGATGTATTTCTTATGGAACTACCAGGACTACCAACCGACCGAGAGACAGAGTTCGTTATAGATCTTTTACCTGGAGCTGCACCAGTATCGAAAGCACCCTATCGAATGGCTCCTACTAAACTGAAGGAATTGACGGTATAATTACAGGAGTTACTGGACAAGGATTATATCAGACCCAGCATATCATCATAGGGAGCGCCAGTATTGTTCGTGAAAAAGAAGGACAGTAGCGCTCGACTGTGTATAGACTATCGAGAATTGAATAAGCTTACAAACAAGAATCGATACCCGTTGCCTAGGATCGATAACTTGTTCGATCAGTTGCAAGGTGCCAACGTGTTCTCCAAAATTGATCTTTAGTCAAGATACCATCAGTTGAAGATTAAGGAAGGTAATATTCCAAAGACAGCATTCAGAACCAGATATGGACATTATGAATTTTTAGTTATGTCTTTTGGATTGACTATTGCACCCACAATTTTTATGGAACTCATGAATCGGGTATTCCATGATATGTTGGATACGTCAATTATTGTATTTATTGATGACATACTAGTCTACTCCAAGGACAAAGAAACTCATATCACAAATCTAGAAGTCGCTTTGACTAAGAAAAGAGAAGCTTTACGCAAAATTTACTAAGTGTGAGTTTTGGCTGAATGAAGTCACTTTCTTAGGCCATGTTTTATCCGCTGAAGGAATTAAAGTGGATCCTAGCATGCTTAAAACCATTGTAAGATGGGAAGCACCTAAGAATGTTGCTGAAATCAGAAGTTTCTTAGGTTTAGTTGGTTATTATCGACGATTCATGGAAGATTACTCTAGAATCGTCGTACCTCTCACCAGTCTGATAAAGAAAGGAGAAAAGTTTTTTTGGACAAATAAATGTGAAGATTGTTTCCAAACATTGTAGGCTAGATTGATATCAGCTCCCATCTCGACTATTTCGATCCCAGGACAACCATTTACCTTGTACACCGATGCGTCTGGGTTAGGTTTGGGATGTATGCTTATGCAAGGAGAACAAGTAATTTCGTATGCCTCAAGACAACTGAAGACACATGAGAAGAACTATCCCACTCATGACTTAAAATTAGCAACGGTGGTACATGTTTTCAAGAAATGGATATATTATTTGTATGGAGAGAAATTTCATATTAAATTAGATCATAAGAGTCTCACTCATTTTTTACTCAGAAGGAGTTGAACATGAGACAGAGAAGATGGTTGGAATTACTGAAGGATTATGATTGCGATATCCAGTATCATCTAGGAAAAGCTAATGTAGTTGTTGATGCACTAAGCAAGAAAGCCATGATAGAATCCCAAGAAGAAGCTAGTGCAAATGCTATAGTGTGTGTCACAGGAAGAGTATTTAATTACAATAAAGAACAGTTCGTGATTAATATTCTGAATGAATCAACTGACCAAGGGTTTATTCATCTATTCTCAAAAATGTTTGCTACATTGAAGATTGTACCTGATCTAATAGACGAGGTGAAGACAGCTATTAAATCAGACCCTTATCTGAGGACGGTACAAGAAGACCTTAAAAAAGGTAGGAATACTCCTGAGTTCACCTTAGACGTTGAAAAGGTACTAAGATACAAATAAAGGATATTTGTTCCTGAAAATGAAGACGTGGATATTAGACAAAGACTCGTGAAGGAAGCCCACACCACTACGTATTCGGTACACCCTGGAAGCACGAAGATGTACCATGATTTAAAGAAACTCTATTGGTGGAGAGGAATGAAAGTGGATGTAGCTAAATTTGTGTCTCAATGCCTGAATTGTTAGTGGGTAAAGGCTAAAAGTTAAAAACCTACAGGATTATTACAGCCACTGCCAGAACTGGCATGGAAATGGGACTGCATCACTATGGACTTCGTCACCGGGATACCATTGACTCCTCGAGTAGTTGACGCGATCTGGGTGATTGTAGATCGTTTGACTAAGACAGCTCATTTCATAGCTATATGACCTCAGTATACCTTAGAGAGGTTAGCTAAGCTATATGTTGATAATATTGTCAAATTGCATGGTGTTCCTGTAAGCATCGTGTCCGACAGAGACCCACATTTTACCTCAAGGTTTTGGGAGGGATTACAGAAGGCTATGGGTACAACGTTGAAGTTTAGTACTGCATTCCATCCTCAGACTGATGGACAGTCAGAACGTACCATTCAAATTTTAGAAGATATGCTCTGAGCTTGCGTAATTGATTTCAAAGGATCATGGGATGAAAAATTACCATTGACTGAGTTTGCTTATAACAACAGCTATCAAGCGACTATACAGATGCCAACCTATGAAGCACTGTATAGTAAGGAGTGTCG